>VXAB01001349.1:126-56008 GCA_013399175.1 Odontophorus gujanensis
CCAGGTGAGCTCCTCCGGGTGCCACGGGCCGCCCCGCCGGGACGGAGGGGTCGGGAGCCGGGGGCTGCGCGGAAACCTGGGGGCGGTTATGTGCCCGGCGATGCGCGGGGGGCGGTCTGACGGCATCGCGGTACTTCCGAAGAAGTGTACGCCCGTCGCCGGGGTTAGCACATAGGGGCATAAACAAGCCCACACCCTGGCGTAGGTTGCGTTTCTGTGTGGATGTCGTAGGGTTCCCGCTGCCGGGCGCGGGATGAGGATTGCGGCTCCGGAGGCGTGCGGATCAAACGGGCACAAAGGAAGGCGGGCAGGAGAGCAGAAGGATGCCGGGAGCCAGAAGCAGAGCCCCGCTTGTGCACACAGAGCAGCCGCCCGCAGCTGCCTCCGTGTGCGGCGCGCGGGCTGTTACTGGGGAGGCTGAGCGGCCCAGGAGGTGTGTGCAGGGAAATGGGCTGGGACGAGGCGCCGTGCGGCTGTGCACACCCGTGCTGTTGTGTGTGGGTAGGTAGGGCGATGGTGGGAACATGGTCCTGTCCCATAGCAATTGGGCAGGGAGGTATTATTGAGCAAAGTCAGGGTGTGAGACTGAGTCTCTGTTGGTTGTAGGTGACAAACCAGAAAGTGGCTAATTTGAGCTATTCAGACTTCTTCTCTTTCCTCCAAAAACGTCAGCTTTTGGGACAAGCATTCAGAGGCTTCCAACTTTCAGCTCCCACCACTTGGGCCATCACTCCCTTACTCTGTTGCAGGAATGGCTGCCCACTGTGCGCAGAGTCCCTCTCATTTCTCTCCCTCCCTCTCCCCAGGCATCCCATTTTATGGAGCTGTGGACCAGGACCAGCCCAGCTCCCCTGCTGCTTCCCAGCGATGCTGCTGATCCTGGCGTGGAGAGAGCCCCGGCAGCCCCGCTGAGCCCGTGTGCTGAGGCAGCGGCCTGCCTGCGCGCCCCGACTGACTACTATGGCTGTGTACTGCTATGCGCTCAATAGCTTGGTGATGATGAATAGCAACAGTGAGGTGAAAAGCAGTGGGAGCAAGACGCCACCTTCCCCCAAGCAAGTGCTGCCCAGGAGCCCCGAGACAGCTGGCAGCTGCTGCCCGCTCCCTGCCTTCAGCCCAACCACCGTGCCGCCCCGCTCCCCACGCCTCAGCTCCACGTTCCTCTTCCCTCCGCCTGAGGAGCCCCCTCCACAAATGGGCAGCCCTAGGGGCCGACGGGGCAGCCGGGGAGGGGATAGACCACCAGGCTCCCCTGCGGCACGACGCCTGCAGCGGGAGCTGCACAACGTCCAGGTGAACCAGAAAGTGGGGCTCTTCGAGGCACACATCCAGGCACACAGTTCTGGGGCCCACTCGCTGTGGAGCCCCCCGCCATCGTCTCCCCGACCTTCTTCGCCCCAGCCATCTTCATCTCGACCAACTTCACCTTGCCCATCCTCACCTCAGCCTTCCTCATCACTGCCTACCAGCCCTACAGTTCCAATGATGGGGCTTGGCACAGGACCCCGGCCACGGGCCTACGGGGAGAGCGAGGACCCTGACGCTGATGGGGCCCGGTGTCGGCCAAGAGTTGTAGGCATTGTGGTGAGAGAGGGGCAGGCTGTGGGGCAGGCAGTTGGGATGGAGCCATCAGATCCCAGCCTGCAGCGAGGAGAGGTAGAGATGACCACCTCAGGACTGGAGGGACAGTACCCAGTAGTTGGTAGTAGCATCCCCGCCGTCATCATCACGGACCTGGGGGGCCCGGAGGAGGAGGCCGGTGCCGTGCCCCCCGGCAGCCTGCCTGTCCGGAAGCTGTCCTCATCATCAGCCTCTTCCACCGGCTTCTCGTCGTCCTGGGAGGAGTCTGAGGAGGACATCTCCAGTGACCCTGAGCGCACCCTGGACCAGGCACCCGCCTTCCTGCAGACTCTGGACCAGCAGAAGCCCCGAGTGGTGAGTCCTGGCGCAGCCCTCGGGGTGGGGGGGAAACGGCCTTGCAGCAGTGTCATGGGCACTGTGGGAGGGAAGAGGTCTGTGGCAGCAGAGATCCAGAGAGGTTTGCCTTTTCCTTGGAGGTGCTTGCTTTCTCTCACACATACACGCACAAAAAAATCCCTGTTGCTGATCTGAAAATGCTGTGCTTGTGGGAGAGCCCTGTGGTGTCATCCCGTGGCACGGTCCTTCAGTCCTTGCAGAGCTCCCTGGGCGCTGCTGGCTGCCCACTGTCATGCTTCACCTGCATCTACGGGCTGCAGCCTTCTGCTGGCACATAGCTACAAGCCTTGGCTTTCCATGAGTATTGCATGCCCATGACAATTCCCGTGATCTGCATGAGCCTAAGGGAGAATTTAGTTCCTCTTGAGAGTGGAAATCATGCTGGCCAAGTGTCTGTTAAGTTTTGTATATACGTGTGGTGCCCATCGCTGTGGTGTCTGTGTGCCTTTCATATGGAAGCAAATTTCTCTAGAATCTCTGGTACCTCCCATTTAGAAAAAAAAACAAACACCTTTTTGCTTATAGAGTGTCTTATATTTTAGGCAAGCATATTTATAGGTATTTATATTAAGTTCATTTGTTTCTGGATCTTTCTTTCCCGCATGGCCGGTTGGGAGGCTTCAGGTAAGAGAAAGCGTCGGTGCTGTCTTATTCCTAAAGCAGAGAGGTCTCCTGGGAGAAGATGTTGAGGGTCATTCTCCAGAGGCAGATTATCACGGGGTTTGTTGTGTCACGCTGGGGATTCATCCTATGTCTGAACACTCCACACAGAGGTTTGCTCTGAGCTGTCACACTGCTTGCCTGGAGAGCTTTGAACCTCCCGGGGTGGCTGTCATGAGGTTCTCTGATCAGCATGTGGGCTTGTCATCCACATGGGAGGCACCACCCTGTTTTGAGATGAGTTTGAGACCACGCTGACAGGCACCGAAAAATACAGGGCTGCCCACTACCTCCTTCCTTGGAAAGAGCCTGGTAATGGCCCGTCAGCTGTCAGTGGTGTAGTTTGCTCTGTTTAATTTCCATAGATACGCAATAGTGAAACTCAATTGCTAAGCTCAGTTACACAAGGAAGACCAAAGCAAAGTTATCAAAGTCATGAAGCACTGACACGCTGCGGTTACCAAACACTCAGCAGACTGAAATAAACATATTTGCTTTCCTACGTGCTTCATTCTGTTCCAAGAACTCAGGCTCAATTCCACCTAGGACAGAGCAGCAGTTGAGTAAAAGCACGGTTAATGAAGTTACAAATGTGTGGCTTGTGTTCGCAGACAGTTTTGTATTCTGTGGCTCTTGACAGATGAATCAGATCGCTGCCTTTTATCACTGCCTCCACTGATTAAATTCCACTGCTTTTGTGCACGAGCTGTAATAATCTAGTAATCCCTGCTCCATCCTCCACGCTGGCAGCCGTTCCTTGTGCCAGGTGGCACTGATGTTCTGCTGAGAACAGTTCTCCAATGGGCAAAGCTGTCCCTGATGTTGCTGCGGAAGGTGTCCTGGGGCCTTGGGCTAACTGTGCGACTGGTCAGCAACACCTGAAATCCGTAGTGACAGCAGAATACAGCTACTGAAACAGTCTCAGGTTGCACACTCGTTTGTTTTGTGAACTCACTGTTTCCTTTTGACAGCATTCACTGTCCGGAAATGAGTTGTGAGAATGTGTGAAAAGCTCCCTCTGCAACTGGTGCTTTACTGTCAAAATCAATCCATCTCCAAACCATCTTCCTTCTGAGCTGAGTAAGTCGGTGCTGGGCAGGCAGGGCGCTGCCAGTCTGTGCCAGGTGCTGCTGGGAGGGGCTGGGAACCTGAAGGAGAGGAGGAATGGTGAGGACTGGGAAGGCCATTCTCACTGCAAATATGTTCTGCACTGCACATCTTCCATAGCTTGTTTACAGATTTGATAAACAGCAGGCTTGCTGCTGCCCTTCCTTTCTGGAGGCTGTCAGGCTGAGCCGATCTGTTCGGGATGTCCGGCTGTCTGCTATAGTTCCTCCCAGTGTTCCTGGGGAAGGGGCAGATCCCAGCATCTGGCACAGCTTCATCCTCTGGTGTACTTCAGGTAGGAAGCTTCATCTACAGTTGGGTCTGCGTGCTGGATGGTCAGCAGAAGAAAATGTTGTCTCCTCGTTAGAGGGACGAATGTGGTGGGGCTGCTTTGTTTGACCCTGGTGATCTGCAGCAGCTCTGTGGCTGAATATCTGCCACAGGCTCAACGTTGGTTTGCTGAAACTGGTTGCTCAGTGTCTTGCATGGTCCTGGAACACTGTGGCCGTGCAGCACTTGGAAACAGCGACTATGCCGTGATTGTGAAAGATTTGTGAAGCACACTGACGATAAGAGCAGCCTGACATTTTGCTGTTGTCTAATTGCAAATCCACTTTAGGTCTGAGTAAACCTCCACGTAAGGGCTTTCTCGGCTGTGGCTTTCCCCGAGCTGTGGGCTGCTGCTAGAGAAACCCCACACTTGTTTATTGATGCTTGCAGGGTTTCAAAGATGCTGAAGCGATGACACCTCTTAGGCTGAGTGGGAGGACTGTCTGTCCAGCACGCTGCGGTTCGACATTCCGTGGGGCAGCCCTTGCTGCGTACCCTGCACGGCAGCCTGGGCAGCTGCAGAAAGGAGCAGCTGTTTCCATCCACCCACTGCCTGAGCTGGAGGGACATTTTGGCTTTTGGAAGGGTGCCGGTCCCTGTCACAGCATGTGTTGCGCCACGGGAGGATTTCTTCCCTCCCGTCTGGTTGGGCAGGTTGGATATGCAGGGGAGGAAGAGGGTGCTCCCCATCTCTACTGCAAGCAGCACAGTTAACTTAGGGCGGTGACCTGGCTCCTGTGGGAGATTTCCCACCCCAAAGAAGCCCCATTCTAGCCATGGCTCCTGCTGACTTCAGTGGAAAAATATGGACTTGTGAGTTTGTCTGTTCCTGGTGGACTCTGTTTGCACTTCCAAAGAAAAGCTGGTAGAGCTAGATGTACTCAGCAGTAGGACAGCTGGCCCCAGCCTGGCTGTGTTCCTTCGGCAATAGCTATTCCAGTGCTGATTATTACAGTAAGTCATCATCATTGAAATAAATCCTCTAGTTTGTCAGTTCCTCAGCAGCTTGGAGCAAGGCAAGAGGAGTCAAAGGAAATGCAGAAATTGTGGAAGTGTGTACTAGAAAAAAATGCCATGTCAAGGAAAAAAAAAAACAAAAAAACTTCCTGGAAAAACAGTGCAGAATACTACAGTGTTCCTCTTCCTGTCTTCCTCACAGCTGCTGCACAGACACAAGGATATACGCTGAACAGTAAGCAAGAAGCTCCCAGGACATTGTGAAACCTCTCCTCCTTTCAATAGACCGAGCGGTTTACTTAGGGTTAGAGACTTCCATTAACATGTGCAAAATGGCAAGAGCGTTTGGACAATGCTAATGGCATTGCCGCTGACCAGCATTTTTTTTATTGATTTATTTGCTTGACTTGCAGTGGCTGTGTTTCTGAAGGGAGCCAGGTCTAGATAGGGTTTGCGTCAGCCAAGGGCCATTGGGACCCTTGCTTATTTCTCTTCAAGATGTTCCACAATATAAGCAGGGTTTGTTCCTACAAAAATCCAT
Organism: Odontophorus gujanensis; assembly: GCA_013399175.1. Lineage (NCBI taxonomy): Eukaryota > Metazoa > Chordata > Aves > Galliformes > Odontophoridae > Odontophorus > Odontophorus gujanensis. The sequence goes on from VXAB01001349.1 coordinate 5,699, forward strand.
CAAACTGAACACGCCTTCATTCCCTTTCCTAGCTGTCACTGTAATCAGGAAGTCTCTGTGTAACAGAAACCATGACTGCATGGCTATGGTGATGCATGCAAGCCCTTGTGAATATGTATTTTTGTGCTTACTGTGTTTATGTATTTTGCTTCTTCCTCCTGTCACAGTGGTATTAAAAGCTCCTGAGCTTGTGAGCTTGCTGGTACCACCAGTATAGCATCAATACAATGTGTAGCATGTTAGCATGCTTGCTTACTCTGGCAATGTGTGCTGTTAAGCAGTACACACAGCACTGCTCAGGGAGTGAGCCCTCCAGGTGAGGTGCCAGGGAGTCATAGAATCATAGGATGACAGAATATCCTGAATTGGAAGGGCCTCAGAAGGATCACAGAGCCCAACTCCTGGCTCCACATGCGCGGCACCACCCTGTGTCTGACAGTATTGTCCAGATGCTCCTTGAACTCCAGCAGCTCGGGGCTCTCTGTGCTGGGCAGCCTGTTCCGTGCCCACCGCCCTCTGGGGCAGAACCTTTCCCTAACCTCCACCTGCCCCTCCCCTGACACATCTCCATGCCGTTCCCTTGAGGACAGAGCCTCTTTCAGCACTGCTGTGGGAAGACTCAGAAACAGAGGAGGCTGAGGTGGGCATCTCATGTTTCCATGCTCCTGCATGTTCAGCAGACCTGAAGGCATGGTGTGTTTCAGCTGACCCCCCTGTGCCGGGCAGCCTGGGCAGAGTGTGTGGCTGTCAGCAGGCCGAGCCTGTGCACTCTTGGGAATTCACAAAGCATTGCACTCTGGTAGCTCATCTCCTCCCTACTCATGTGGCCTTCTCTGTAGATAAGCAGCTTTCTTATGGGCTCCCACCCATGTGGGCTAAGTGAAGATGCTGCCATAACCTGATGGGAGATAAGCAGTGCTATTTCAGATCCACTTGTTTCTACACATTTAAGTTCATTGGATAGGGTTTCTTCTCTGCTAATGTTCTCCACGATTGACAGCACAGGAATGACAGGGTGCGTAGCAGATGCCTTGCTTGCTAGCACAGATGATGCCTCTTGCATATTTTGTTTTTAAAACAATTTCACACTGAAGAAGTTCATAAAGAAATGTAAGAAAGTCCGAAGCATTTCTGAGATGCGGGAAGAAGAGCATGCATTAGGCTCATCATCTGTAGGATCTCTAGCTCCAGATGGGAATTGCGGACGTCGGGAGCTTTGCTGGTTGGACCCATGTGGGGTTAAGCTGAATGTCCACAAAATTAAGCTTTCAGATCAGTGGAAACTTTACAGTTCTGACTTTAACATTCTAGAACCTTACAAAGACAAAAAAACGATCAAACTGTAGTCAGCACCTGTCTCATGTTTTCCATATTATTTCTATAATGTGTTAGGATGGATTTGCATGCGAAGAAAATATTAGCACAGCACTGAGCTCTTGCATGCCACACCATGACTGAAAGCAGTGCTGAGCTAATGTTTTCTTTACATGTAAATCTGTTCTAACTCACTGGAGAAATAATGGCATCTATGTACAATGTTAAACTTTGCTTCAGCGAAGATTAGTCTTCTGTAATTGTTGGAGATTATTTTTGTTTATAGCAGTAGGTAAATTTGAGTAGTAAATTTGACCTGCTTTCATCCAATAAAGCCCAGCCAAGCTTTCTAAGAAAGATATGTTAATATTTAACAGACGGTGAAAACTAAATGTTAACATTTGCAAATCACCAAGTAACTTAGCAGCCTAATCCATTCTCAAATGTGACTTTTAGGGCAGTGTGGGCTTCCATGCCTGCTGGGTCGCTTGGCTTGGCCCTTGTACAGAATTCATTGTGCTCAGCCTCCCTGGATGTCTCCTCGGGAAAAGTCTCCTCCTCCAATACATTTCTTTTCTGTTTACACCGATGGCATCTTTAGGATTAGCCAAGGAGTGTTCTTAAGGCAGGAATCTGTTCTTAAATTGGTCATGAATGTCTTCTTATGTATACATTATGTACATAATGTAATACTTATCAGAATTTCATTCACATTCATCACACACACAAAGAGCCAGGTCACGCATAGCATTTGCACGACAGCTGCAAGGGCTCCAGCCTGAGGTCCACCAATGGAAGTGCCCATCATTTGGCTCTTGAGTCAGTGTTCAGGAAGCAAAATGCAGTTTGCTCTGCAGAGGAGATGAATGCTCAGCAGCGCCTTTCAGTTGGCATGGGTACATTTAGAAACTCACTGTCTCCACCTGCAAGTTTCAGTCTGCACTCAAATGTGGTGGATGTTTTTGGAAAATGCAGATTACAGCCTCTTTTTTCCATGGCTTTGTGTCTGCAGAGAGACCCTCTGCTGCCATCAGCTGTGACTGTGCAGGGCTTTGCTGCCCTGCAGTTTCTCTATGAATGGCAATATCAAAACCAGAAGTAGCTGCAGGCTGCTAAGACCCATGTTAACCTTTCTCCTTTCACTATATTGATTTCAGTGTTATCAGACATTTCAGCTGTGGGAAGAAGTGTGTGGAAGGTTGTTGTTTTTTTTTTTTAACTAGTAAAGAACATTCTTTTCTGAATGATGTGGAGAAGGGGAGAGAGCCTGCTAGAAGGAACTCAGTTCTTCCCTTCAGATCCATGTTACACAGTTAGCCAAAACGTGAGGACTGCTCCTGAGAAGAGAACTACAGCTTAAAACAGCAAGAGCTTAGCACTTGAAACTTCTTGTAGTACCATGCATCATCTGATCAGCACTACACAACAGAGACTACATTAGCATTCAGCACTGTTGTGGTTCTTAAGGAGTACTTAAGCATCCCTCAACCCCCAGACAGACATTTAAGGGCTCCCAAGTGCCACGCTGACAAACATTTTAATGAGGTTTGGTTCGAAGTACAGAATTAGATTCTCTTCACCATTCAGATCACACATTTGGTTTGCAGAGAGGTCAGCACCTGCGGTTCCCATGTTGTGGACCTCTTTGAATTGATGTAGGGTTCACTGTTGCCTTCTGGAGTTTCATCCTTGCTTTACAACTTGCACCTGACGTTTTGGAAAATGGGGCTCTTAAGTCTGTGCAAAGCAGAGGATGGTCTCCCACAGACTTTATTGTCACAAAACTCCCTTCAGCTTAAGTGCCTGGGGCTATGCCTGAATGGAGACCAGTGTATCATGACCTGGAAAACCCAGCACTACTTGTAGGTAGTAGGGTTGTGATGCTGGGGAGCAGGCAAAAGTGTGCACCAAGTGGAAGATAGCAGAAGGCTGAGCAACAGCTGCACGTACCTTCAGCAGCACCTCCTCCTCCCCCTTCGCTTCCTGTCCCTTTGCCCTTGCTTGGGCAATTCATCTGCAGCAAGATACAATCAAAGAACCCTCTTCCTTGCTAAACAATTCACTTCTTTTGTTAGGGTCAGATAAAATGCTGATAAAAGCTGTTGTAGCTCCGCTGAGGCCAGCAGGAGTGTGCTGCAGATTCGGTCCTTGATCGTTTTTCCCCTTTGTCTTCCCTGCACGTATCCTGTTACATCTTGCAGTGTGCCCAATGTGAAGCTGAGTTAATGGAACAGAGAAGCATTCCCCCCACAGGTTCGGTCTGTTGGTGCACACAGCCTTTGAGGCAGGAGTGTTCCAAGCAGAGATCTTCATGGTGGCTTTTTGGAAACTGCATTTAAGGTTGAGCATTTTTTCTTGTTCCTTGCGAAAGTCTCCATTCCCTTTTAATAGGGTGGGAGCAGCGCCTTGCCTTCAGCTCACTGCTAAGCCCCATTCATTGCAGCCATATATTGACAAGGTGTTTTAGGTAGGTGTAAGAATAGGTTCTATCCCACTGAGCTAAACCCAAACACCTTTACTAAATGGGTACTTAAATACAGTGGGTGAGGGAGCCTGTGTGTGCCCCTTAAAAGAGTGAGCCCCAATGGGTCGGGGTGAGGAGGTGGTGATTGGGTTCCTTCCCACCGCAAGTACCATAGGGAATTGCCCTGCTTGTGGCCGAGAGCCCCACCAGGCATCCAGGGCTTCCTCCTCCTGCAAGCAAGACACAGGGCAGCCGAGGGAGAAGTTAACAACACGTCCAAATGTAATATGGTTGCTATTATGGGTAATATATATTTAACACTCTGCAGGGACCATTCAAACCTGCATCTGTAGGAAGGGAGAAAAAGTCAGTCTTGCTTTTTTGGCAGACTGCAGATCGGAGTCCAATCTGCAATCTCTCTTGGTATGTTTTATGTGGGTGGGTTTTGTTAAATTACAGGCAAAGTTATTGCACCCCTAGGCTACTCACACTAAATGTTTGTCCAATTTTAGCAACATTCTTTCCAGGCTCGGATACATTTGTTTTTATCTTCTCTATGGCAATTGATGAACTGAGTCTAAAACGTCTAACTCTGCAGGATCTCCCGTTATATATTTCTTCCCCAGCTGTAGCTGAATCAGGACAGTATAATACTATGACATGCTGTAATGCCTCGTGCTTTCTTTAATACATTCCAGATTTAAGGAGTCAGCAAAGTTTACATATCCAAAGTAATAAATTTAAACAGTAATAAGGACAAATCCTGAACTGTGATTGTATCTTTAAAGTGTTTTGGTGGTTTTTTTTCCTTTCTATCTGCTTTGGTCTGGCTAAGGTCTGTTTGTAGGAAATTCAACAGGACAGATAAAAGATGATGAGACAAACAACTTAATCCCTTAATAATGTTAAGTGGAAAATCCAACAACAGATTGGCAAGGAACTGAAATAACAACTGCAAAGTGGCCCTCACTGAGGACTACAGAGCTGGTTTAAAAGGCAGAGCCCAGGAAATAATTAAAGATAAGCATGGATAAGACCCCACAGGTTCAGACATTTCTTTGAAACCTGGAATGGAGCCCAATTTCTTTTTGTTTAATCCATGCCTGTATAGTTCAGCTCCACCAGGACCCAGGTTTTCAGCGTTGCCTCATGCCTCCTGCCATCCTCAATACCCACACCAACTGACCATAAAGGGCTGCAGGGTGTGTGGGTGCTGGTGCAGATGGGGATGTGAAATAGCAGCAACTGTACCCAAGCAGGGGCCGCTGGTAGGGGTGCATGTGGAGGTGCTGGTGCCTCCTGGCAGCACCAGACAGAGGAGAGCTGGGTGCAGCTTGCTGGCACTGTGCTGGCCCCCATGTCCCACCACCTGCCTGGCACCCAGCTGCACCCCACACAGCCCTGTGCCCATTCCTGCTACTTAGGGCCGTCTCAGCTGCTGCCAGTAGATATGCCTTGAAAGCAAGGAGCACGGTCACAGAAGTAGAACAAATGGAATCAACAAGCAGCTTCAGAAAAGAAGTTGTTAATTATTGTCACTTCAGAGCTGTATTTACTTAGAGCTGACAGCCTGTGCTTTTGTGGTAGGAATGTCTTACTTGGGGGGAGATGAAGGCAAAGGAAACAAAGGAATGAGATTTTGGAATGGTACCTTATCTCAATCCACCTGAATCACTGCTGTATTTTAAAAGGCAGTGCAGTGCAACAGGTTGTTTGAAAAAACCCTTAGTGTCATCTCCCATCTCCATTACTTTAATGTTCTCCAAGAATTTCGTATACACAATGTTCCCAATCCACTTTATCTTTCTCTACTCGACAAATCCTGCATTTTCCTTCCACACCTTCAGCAGAGCGAGATCTAATCTTGATCTTTGTGCAAAGCCCATGGAATTGCCTCGTCAGGTGTCACGCTGCCACCTTCATGCACAAACTGTGTGTGCCACAGGTTTTGAGCTAGATGTGCCACCACTGAAAAATAATCTGCTTAAAGTTCATTTGTTCCAGAGCAGGAGGTGGAAAACCATCTTGGAGCTGAAAGAGACCCTCTCTCGGAGGAGGGTGCAGCTAATGTTGGCTGGCTCTTGGGGAAACCTCCTCACATATGAGGTTAAAACAAATGTGCAGCCCCTCATCTACATGTGAGCTCGAGGAGAATGGTTTTGGCCTCTCTCCCCCAGTCTCTGTTTTCTCACGTTGTTCCCTGTTGCTGGAATGGCTTTTCTGAGCTGATGAAGACAGCATGTGAATCTGGGTCACCAGAAGTGTGTATGACATGGAGCAGGTGCCAGGCCAGTCATGAGAGAGATACAGAGGTAGCACAGTGCCAGCTGGGGTGTTTTGTCTGTTCTGTATTGTACAGCCCAACCAGCTCTGGTACTGGGTCTCTGAGCTTTTAATGAGCCTAAAAACTTCACATCCCAGGTCTGTTCTTGTGGATGGGAACCCTTCCCAGAAAGGGAAAAAACACAGAGGTGCCTGTTTAATATAGGCTGATCTCATGCTTGAACATACGCAGGAGTTGACCTTTCAGCACTGAAATATGCGATGGGAATAGAATAAATCACATTTGGAAAGAAAAGCCAAGTAGCTGAGGCTTGATGCACCTAGAGGGAAGGAGTCAAGGTGAAAAGGCTGAAAGAGCTGCAGAGGGGCCAGATGGCAGAATCAGAAAGTCATCTTTCAGCAATGGGTTTGACTGATCTTTGCAAAGCAAGTCTGCAGAGATACATGAAGTTGTGAAGTTGAGATAGGATATGATGTGCCCCAGAGGTGAATTTTAGCTGGGTGGGTAAATTGGAAAGCTGTTAGGGGTGTTATCCTGAAGGGGCTGCAAGGCTTACAGGCAGGTTGAATATGAGGACTGATGGAGATTCCAGTTTTCCACTCTCTAAAAAGTTTCAGAGTAGGAGCAAAACACTTGCAGATGAGAGCAGTAACATTTACACTCACATTGCAGAGATGCAAATGGTTCTACAAATCACCAGCCTGCAAAGAATCAAGTCTCTGTAATGCCTTACAAGCCTGGGTGCAGTTGTGTTTCCATTAAAGTCAAAGCCAGCGTTTCCATAAGCTTGGTGGAGGCAGCTCCAAGCCCCAAGGCACACTCCATTCACTCTCGGGGCCCGATGTCTATTTGACCATTTTACCAAGAGAAGCAAAGCTCTACACTCTCCCCCAGCACCGGGAAGCCAGCACAGCCTCATTGAGGAACTCCCTGTGTGTGGTGGCTTCTATTGGAGGCCAACTCCCGAGTTGGTCACGGGCTTTTTTCTGGCAGCAGCAGAGGGTAGGGCTGCTCTGCACTAGAGTTTATAGCCTGCCTGAAGAGGTGCTGGGGTTCATTCTCCTGTCCTGCTTGTAGCCCTGGAACATCTGTAATGTGTCCCCCAGACACTTAGACCCCCAATCCTATCCAGAAAAAGTCTTGGCAGGACAGATGTTGTAGGAGCTGGCTGGAGCTGGAGGAATAATTTTTTGGCAAAAAGTACATTTTCCAGCAAATGTCAAGGGAGAGGGGGAGCAAAATGATTCACAAATTCAAACACATTTCCTGAATACTTCTGGCCTAGAAAAAACAAAACAAAACAAAAAAAAAACAACTGAGGTGGGGGAAGAGGGAGGGATGTTAAAAATAGCAATGCGTGTCATTTTGACACTTTCAGAGCGAAGTATTTCATTTTGGGAATGGTTTGTTTATGTTTTGCAAGCATTTGAAATGTAGATTTGATTCAAAATGGCACTTTTCACTTAAAAGTTGACCTCGGCATTAAAGCTCATTCAAAAGAGAAAAGAAAAAGGTTTTTTTAGAAGTTACATAACCCAAAATGAAACACCACTTTTTGCTGTGACTCCAAATGAGACATTTCAGAGTTTTCCTTCCACTGCCCCACGATTTATGCTTGTGTTTGCTTTGACCCAAACACCTCCTCTCCCCTAGTTTTTGGTTGTGTTCTGATAGCAGGAAAGCCATGCTCCATCCAGCTCCCGTGCTGGCCAACCCTTCAATGTAATGCCATGGAGCACGGGCTTTAGTTTAATCTGAGGTCAGCCACCCTTTGCTGTGATTCAGACTGAAACCTGTGGTATCAAATTAATAAGAGCTGTAGGTTTTGTAGATAACTGGCAGCTTCTCCGGAAGATGCGATGTGGAACCTCGGTTAGAAAAATAACCCGAACTCATGGGGCCCTGAAATCTGATCTAGAAATCTTCAGAAAAGCCAGAGTTTGCACACAGCTGAATGGCAGACTTTCACTCCCCGGCAGTCACACTGGGCTCATTCAGCTGGTTTATTAAAGGGCAGCAAGCAAGCAGCGAGCAGATGCTCTGCTGCAGCCAAGATGTGCAGCAGGGTTTCCCTAGGCAGAGGGGAAGGAACGGGCACATTTGCTGCACGATGAGCCATCGCTGAGTTCTGTCCCTTGCTGTGTTTTATGCCTTGTTGAGACATTGTGTGCCGTTCCTCCATGGAAGGCAGTTTCGTGGAGTCTGAAATGGAGCTGTCTTTGCTGGGGTTCACCTTGACCCTCTCCTGACCCCCTTGCCTCCATGCCTTGGGAGGGTGCAGGCACAAAGCACATGCTGTGGTGCAGGACAGCAGACTTTTCAGCAGCAGCTTCTCTCGGTTGGGGGCTGTAGGAAATACCTTTTCCATTCTGCTGTAATTGCAACATTAGTGAAGGGCGGATTGTGTAGGGAGGGCAGGGGCTGGTGGTGGTGACCCAGCAGAGACCAGAAGGGGAGGAGTGGGCTGTGCAGGGATGGGAGCTGGGTTGTGGCTCCCTCTTGCTGGTTCAGGCCATATGCAACAGCTCTGCGGCTCACTCAATCATGCATTGACTGTTCAAACACTACCAACTCACAGTCTACTCAAAAGAAAGAGGATTGCCCTAAGAAACACCAATTTACCTGTTTATTTATTTTTACCAGGAGAGTGCAGGGGTAAGTTCTGGGTTTGTTTCTTTTTAGTTTATCAGTCTTAAGTTACACTTGGAGCAATGTAACAGTCCTTTCTTTGCAAGCTGTAAGGCTACCTTCTTTTCAAAAAGGAAAACTGGGAGCCTGAAGGCAAGGGCTGGGAGTGGGAAAACAAGGCAGAACTCTCTGAGAACTGCACGAGTGGGCAAACACACTATTGAAATAGCTTCATCCCACAGTCGAGAAATGGGCTGAATGGAAAGAGAGGCCAGAAGGGCAGAGCATGTAAGCTGATTCTGCTTTCCTGTAACAAACTGAGAAAGCCAGCTCTCCCTCCCCACCCCTGCCGAAACAAAAAGCCCATACACAAGTAGAGTGAAGTCTGCTTTCCTGTTTGTGCGTGTGTCGTGGGGCTGGGATGGCAGGTGACATTGACTGTTACGGCTCTGTGGAAACTGGGAATCATCTCTAAGGCGAAGCTGAGAGGTGGGAGCTCAGACAGAGACAAAAGCGGTCACTGGAAGGCAGGGACTGTGCAAACTGCACGTGGAGGTCCACATTGCTTCTCTGTTCAATTTTACATGATACACGGCTTGAGCACTTTTTCTACAGGTAAAGGGGATCCAGAGATCTTTGACATGAGCAGCTACTGGGGGATGGGGAAATATCTGACTGTGTTCATTTTAAAATGGGTGAGTAGTGCAGAGCCTGCTGGTGCAGACTGTGAGATCATAGCAAAAATCTCAGCTTTTCAAGTGAATGATTGCACTGAGGCAGTGGTCTAGTGAAGGCTGTACAGATCTTTGTACCAGAAATGTTAGGCTCTAACAGTGTGTGGAAAATGCCAAGCAAGGGTGTTTAACCATCATGTAATTGAATGATGCAAAGGTCTTAAAGTGATGCCAAGCTCTCTATTCTCTAGCAGCACTATGGGTGTTTGGACTTAAATCTACTTCCATTGGATACACTGACACTTTCTCCAACTCGCCTCTTGAGTTAAGATGCTGCTCTGTTCTTTTTCCTTTCCAGTTGATATATTTGCATCTTCATTTTGGAGCTTTGGTGGCATTGCACCACGAGTGGTAGAGATTGTATACCACATGGATACAGCCTCTGGACAGCCGCTGCCTCTGGAAAACTTGCTAAAACTACAGCTAGTCTCATAAACAGAATATTTCCAGGCTGTAAGATTGAGCGAGGAAAGCTATTGTCAGAAAACATAGGTTTGCACAACAGCGTTTTCTGTATACTGTGCAATGAAATTACTTTCTTGGGAATTAAACTGCAAGTCACTGTAAACAGCATGGCCAGCTGTAAGACAGCACGTTACGACACACATGCTGAATGTTACTGCTCGATGTCAGTGTTTATTGAACTGAGCAGGACTTTGAGGAATAGCATTAGCCCAGGAAGGACTAACAGTGTTGTGGCACTTCACATCTGTAAAGCAGCATAGAAAACGCTGTGATTCTTTTTTAGAGTAAGTTCTCCAAAGACAAAATACTTCTGAAAACAACTGTTAAGCCCTTTAAGCCCCTAAGGAATATTAATTTTGAGGTTGGATAATGGCAGACCACAGATGTCACAGGTCTTCCTATTCTTAAAAATGCCCTGTCTTTTTTGGAGTAGCAGGAGGCCCAGGTATGGCTTGGAAGCTGATTCTGCAGCAGTGGTTCCAGCTGCTCTCACTGTGCAGTGTTTATTTGCTGCTGTCTACTGGTCCTTTGCTACTTACTTTTGCTACTGCAGGAACTGAGGCCTTCAAACAAAGCTCACTGACTCCTTGAGCTGTGTTTCTCTCTCTCTCTCTCTTTTTTTTTTTTTTTTTTTTATGAATAAAAGACTGTGAAGAGCATTATTCCATTTAAATTGGAAGACTGGGATGAGACTGGGCCAGAGCAGCTCCGGTGTAGCTCCACTGCATCTGGTGAACCTACACTGAGGATAAAGGTTATTAAGGGTGACATTAAATGGGTGAGCTGGGCTGGTATATGCTGTATAAAGGGCCTCACAGTGGAGAGCTGCCCACATTGCAAAATCCCCCTCACAGCTGGAATGGATCGGGATCCGTCAGAGAGCACAGCACAGTCAGACCAGCAGGAAAACACGGCACAGAGATTACATGTTCCATCTCTTCCCCAAATGTGCGCTGACAGAGCTGCTGGGGCTCAGCGCTCACTGCGCTGGCACTGCAAGGAAGAGGACGGGTCAAGGTTGCCATACCCACCAATGGGACTGAAGTTATAAATACATTTTGGAGCAGAAAAAGGCACCATCCACCAGAGCTATTTCTGATGACCTCGAAATAAAGTTAGAATCTGTTCTTTACCCTGTTTCTTAATGCAGCTGCTCAGCTCTCCAGCAGAACAGGAAGCAGTGTGAGGAGCTGTGTGAGTAACCAGAGTCATCAGATCAATGGAAAAAGTGGTGCAAGTATGTTTTGTGAAAGTGCAACCAACAATGTTGAAATGTCTGCCGTTTCTCTTTCTAGATCAGAGCTGTTGTTCATGACAAGGGGATGTAGGTTCACCACTGCTGTGTCTGTAAGCAAGCAAAGCGTTTCTTTTTGATGGTATGCATGATGTGCACCCAGAGGTGAAGCAGAAGTCCTTCCCTTGGTGTCCTCGGGTCAGGCGCCAGATGAGTCAGTCTCTCAATGTGATCAGGATCCATGCAACAGCTTCTGTGCAGTGTGGAAGGAAAATAAACCTGCTGTTACTGGGAGCTGGGGACAGGGAGCTGGGGATCTGTGAGGAGAGACGGAGAGGATGAGAGACACCATTTTACTGTCAGAGAGGAAGATGCACAGCTCTTGATCTCAGAACGGGGGCCGGTCCTACATTTTAGTGGCACTTGCAACTTCTTTCATGTTTTGCGAGCTCATCTGAGAATTGAATGCATGCCAAATTCATCTTTCAAGGGAAACAGAGCTGGGCTGAAAATATCTCCAGCACCAATAATTCAAAGGAAGTGCAACTTTTGTAAAGGCATGCCGGGTGCGTCTAAGAATCTACCTGTTTTCTTCCTGTTTCCTTTTTCCCTTTTTCTCTGTCCTCTTGGTCCCAAAAACTGCCTCTTCGCTGTCTCATTGTGTCACCATTTCCTTTTTCCATTCATCTTTCTCCCAGGAGCACACAAAGGGTTTTGATACTGTCACACGCACCGGCCGGAAATAGAACACAACTTTTCTGACCGTAGTTTTCTCTGGGATTTTGTCAAGTGTAGGGCAGACACCCCCCAGCTTTTTGCTGGTGGCCTTCTCGGCTCTCCTCCGTTTGCAGCATCCACACCCGCTGGAGCCACAAAGCAGAGAGGATACCACGAGTGTGGGGGGGCCCTGGAGCCATGGGGGTCCCCATGGTGAGTGGGACAGAGCAGGAGGGAGCAGCGTGGTGTGAGAGCACAGGGTCAGAGAGAGAGATAAGGCGGGCAGGAAGGGGAACGGCAGGTAGAAAAGGGAAATGACCGCTGGGGCCAGGAAGACTGAAGAGAATACAGGGGAAGCTGTGAAGCCATCTGGGAATCTGCTTTAGCCACGGGTGTCCCTGCAGCTCAGCTTCTTGCACAGAGCACGCCGGCGCCCAGAGGAGGCCGGGCAGAGCCGGGATGGCGGCAGGGAGCTGCATGGGGTGAGCCTGCGTGGCGGGCAGCAGGGGATGTGGGGTGCGTGGGGTGAGGGAAGCAAGCGGGTACTTTGGGGTGTGGAGGGAGCGCTGGGGTGCTCATGGTGCAGAGCTGCAGAGAGCAGTGCAGCCACGACTGGAAGGCATGGGAGGGATACATGGTGTGGTGTGGAAGGAGAAGGGGAGGTCGGATGGAAGCTGGGTGCAGGAGCTGATCTGGGGAGGGAGAGGAGGAAAGAGAAGGGAAAAATCATGTGGAAAGTTGCAAGGACTGGGAAGATTTGTCATGGAAGTGCACGGGAAAGCAAGGAGAGCTCGGAGGGTTTTCAAAGCACTTAGTGATGTCTGGGGTGGGATCTGTGGCAAGCAGCTTGATCTGAGCCAACCTTGTGTTGGCATCAGAGGGGAGAAATAGGCCCTGCAGAGCACAGCTGGTGTGATCTGCCTGCACAGCGTGAGCACAGCTGTGGCCAAGCAATGCCTTGACTGTGAAAGAAGTTAACTCGCATCAGTGCGGTCATCTACACTGAGCATGTCTAAAAATAGGTGAGATGAATTGCAGTCCCAAGGATAAAATATTACAATGAATGAATGTAAACAGCCTCAAGTTATAGAGCTGAGTGTATTCGTGCCTCCTGCATGGACCCAGGTGTGGGACTCATACATGCGGGGTACAGCAAAGACCTGTCTGAGATATGGATGTCTTCTGTGCAGAACTCCTCTGCACCTTGAACCCTGAAAAACTGGGCCATGGCACTGGAGCAGGCTGCACTTCCTCAGGGACCCTGTGGCTGCCCAGCTAGCTCCCTTCTCCTTGCCATCCCTGCCCCAAGCTCGGACACGTTTCTGCCATTAGGTCTCCAGGTTGCTTGCCTCACCTTTTGCATTCTCATCACAGTGGTGTGCACATGCATGCCCCTGGCTGGCACTGCCCTCAAAGGGTGCACAAGGAGGGGTGCATGCAGTTTGGTTCTGACTGTAGCTGAGGCTTTTGGTTATTTGTAGGAAAGCCTGTGAAGGTATTTCAGTGCATGGGAAGCAGCGATCTGCTTACGGTAGTTACAAATCTTAGAGCCTCTGGTGGTGCCTGAGCTTCTTCTTCACTGTGCTTCTTGCCCTTGTCCTGTCCTCTGCCAGAACTGGGGCAAAATGTGGCTTTTTGCTTCCTCGGTCCAATAAAATGTGCTTCTCCTGAGTGAGTCCTCTGGCACTGCCCTCTTGTGACACCAGAGTTTCAGTCTGTGCCAGGATTTCTGCAGAAGTTCCCTTCTCCTGCACTGGGATCTTCCCCCATGGAGAATGGGATTGGCTCTTCTCAGCATCCCATGGCACTGGGAGCTCTGCCAGCTCACAGCCAGGCTCCGCAGTGTGCGTGGGACAATAAAGCTTGTCTCTGACAACTGACTGCTTTCTGGGCTGTGCTTTGCTCTGGGGAGAGGCAACACTTCTAGTCCTGCAGGGTTTCATCTCTTTCCATGTTTAGTTTTTGAATCAAGGGTCTATACAACTCCTTACAACAATTAGCTATGTTGAGTTACAGCCCTCATTACTTTGGTGATGTTTGGTCCTCGCCTCCCCTCCTTTTTCTCTGCTCACCTCCCACAGTAACTGCTGAAGCAGATGAAGTTGGTCAGCAGAGCAGATGTGTTGGAGTATGAGTGACTGCAGAGATTTGCATCACCTCGCCGAAGGGGAGTCCTTAGCCTCTCATGCAAGAAGAGAGCAGCAGTACATTTCCTCCTGGTGGCAAGCAGGGTAGCTCTGATACAAACATCTCTGTGCAACTCTCAAACCGGGGCATACGGATTTCCTTTTCGGATTCCCTTTTCCCTCACCACTCCTTTCAGTTGACGTGAGGTGCAGCAGCATGCAGGTGGAAGAGCGGTTGTGTTTAGGCAAGGCTGAGTGTAAGTGATGCGAAGGGGAGAGGAGAGCACAAGTGCATGCATGCAGACATGCAAAACCCAAAAATCAAAGCACGCTGCCTGATGCAGATGAGCATTGTTTCTCGCAGTGCAGCTGCTCAGCGTGCTGCAGCCTTAGGGGGTGCCAGGAATAGCTCGTGAGCACCTACAGCACATGCATGCCCAAGCATAACTGCAGTGCAGCAGCCAGCAGCATTGCTGCTGCTTGAATCTTCAGAGCTGCCAGCAACCCTCAGAGCCAAAGATGTGAACTTTGCATCGTGGGATGATGAACGTGACAAGAGAAGGGATTTACAGAGAGAGCCACATCCTTTGCATCATGGTGCAGGGCGTAGATGGGGACAGGCGCTGCCATGTGGGAGGGACCAGAAGTGACATCCTCTCTGTCTGCTCCTGTGTGCAGCGTGTTTGCAGCTGTGCGTTAGCAGCTTCTGCATCACTTTTGCATCACGTGGATCCAATTCCAGAACTGTCTTTCAGTTTTCCCTCCATCCTTACTGGAAAGCAAAGCTCTTGATGAAACTGTAATGAAGGTAAGATTTTTCCAAATAAGGATTCTAAAAACTGAACAAAAACTTCAGGATTTGGTCCAATATAGAAGTGGTTTTTGCTTTTATCTTCTCAACAGTGACAAGCATCCCTAGTTGCTGTAGTAATTGAGGTCAAAATAGAAGCAAACAAGGAGAAGTGAGACAGAGCTAGCAAACCTTTAAACCCACAGCACCTCTGTGCTGTTCACCAATACAACATAGCACAAAAAGCCTCCTCATTAGGATGGCTAGTCATGGACCAGCCTGGCAGAGCTGTGTGTGGCATTCATTGCAAGTCTCAGAGCTAGCAGTGTTCCCCACACTGTCACTGTTTCACAGTGATGCCCAGCTCTGCTTGATGTCTTCCTGCCAGCATCAGGCTGATTGCTGGGTGCACAGAGGTGCTCCACTGTAAGGACCTGTCTGAGGAGGCTCAGGCTGTACCTCTGTTAGTAGGGGACATCTTGTCTGCCCTTGGGTTTCTCTGTTGTCAGCATGAAATGTCCATCTAGGCTTATTGGACACTTCGTTCCCATGCTGGGATTACAACTTGACAGGGACTCGTTTGTGTCTAGGACTGATGGGAGCAGTGTGGTGTTTACAGGGCTCTGTAACCCTGAAGGCAGAACAGCTCTGTCCGTTGGAAGAAGCTCAGTGCTGAGCATGGCTGGTGCTCCCAGGGCTGAGAATTGCTTCCCTGGATTTGGATTCCTTCCTGAGTATTGCGCTAGTCCTCATTCTTCTTTTGCCTTCTCTCTCTGGCAACTCAGTGCCACTAAGCCCATGCTCCAAATGCAGAGGGACACTGGCAGTGCCAACAAGGGCTCTGAAATCTCCTTATTAACCTTGTGTCCTTCTGCAAAGTGATTTGGTTGCTTTGGTCAGTCCCTTCTGCCCGCAGCCTCTCTGACTTTTGCCTCTCAGGATTCAGAGAGTTCTTTTGCCTTTGTAATACAGAAGGTTTTACTGGGTGCCCTGCATACAGTTTTAAAGGTAATAGTTTGTCTTTTCATGCTTTTATTGTACAGGATGTACCACAAGCAGGCTCCAATTCCTGTTTACTTTAAATGCTATCACAACATTATTACGTGTGCTTTCCTGATTATATCTCCTCCTCTGCCAGAGGGCTTTCAAGAATTTAAATGTCACACTGGTCAAACATTATATATAATAATCAATACAGGAAGGAGAACTGAAATACAAGACTTTCCAACAGGAAAGAGCTTGATGTAATTTAATTGCCCAGAAAAGATGCACAGTTAGGAGTGTGGAGGTGGGTGCAGCCCCACAGCTACTGCAAGCACTGGAGGAGCTGCCCTGGTTTGGGTGCAGCAGCAGGGAATGGGAGGTAAAAGCAGAACTGCAAACTTACTGGGCTGCTTGGCATCTCTTCCAGTTGAGATGGGGATGCGCTTTTGTTTAAATGAGACCCACTGGGCCCTTAGCACTTTTGGTGTGCATGTTTGCAGCCACAGTCAGCATCTGAGGCAGCGTGGAGACCCTATGCTGGGAGCTGTGGGCTGCACCCAGAGCTGGGGCTGGTGAACGCTGCCTCTCTTCCAGGCCTGACAGCTCCATGGGAATAATTAATGTTCTGGGCATCCATCACAGCTTCCCTGGCAGGCAATCCAAGTGCGCTCCATTGTATCATGGGCGTTTGGCAGAGAGGCCAGCATTTTCATCAGTACCCATTGACTTTCACAGAATCAGAATGCTTTAGGTTGGAAGGGTCCTTAAAGACCATCCAGTTCCAGCTCCCTGCAGTGGGCAGGGTTGCTACCCACTGCACTGCCACTCTTTGAGTCTGTCCAATTCCTTATCCACTAAGTGGTCCATCCCTCAAATCCAGGTCTCTGTCATTTAGGGTCCAGGATTTCAGCTGGGTCACTGTCAGATGCTTTGTACAAACTTAGGTACTTTGGGCACCTGTGTTTTAGACCCTGTTTTGAGACAGCCAAGAGTGAAGAGCAGCTCGTGATTGGGATACTGTCTGCAGGGTCACAGCCCTCCTTACCTGATGGCATTCCAATTTTGTAACCCTAAGTTAAAACCCATGGCTTTGGTGATTGATCCCTTGCCTGTGACAGGCTCAGGAGTGCTGGTCAGCCCTCCTCAGGCACACGCAGCGCTCAGTCAGACACTTCCCACCAGCTCTAACATGACTTCCTAGCTTGTTTTTATTCTTTTTTTTTTATTTATGACTGTAAAGTAAGTTCTGTCCAGTCCGGCAGAGAACAGGGCAATATAGAAAACAATATACAATTCAGTTTGCTGTGGTGCATCCAATTTACAGGAACTGGTGACTTTGTACAGTACATGCTGTGAAACAGCAGCTCTGACTTGGCACTGGCTGGACAAACAGAGGTGACTAAGCAGTCTGTTTGATTCATGGCAAATAGCCTTGCACAGAAGATCCGGGAAACCTCTGGGAAAACTGCCTATAGCTTAAGGAATTGCCACCTGAGAATTATAAAGCCTCTGGCGCACAGTGTAGAGCTGCTTGCAGAGCTGGGTGAGCACACCATGAGGCAGGAGAGGGCTTAGCTTTTGGGTACCACGTCTCCTGGAGCTGCTGGCGGGCAGGACTGAGATGCAGGGGGGCCCTGGCCAAGCCAGCAACGATGGGCTGCTGCAACTGCTGTGGGATCTCCTGTCTCAGGTAGGGATGTGGGGACAGACCGGGAGGAGCAACAGATGCCTGCAGGGCTGAGACACTGCGAGTGCTCTGTGATAGAAGTGGGAGAAGTGAGGGAGGGAGATAGAATGCCCTGGGGCTGCTGAGCAGGGTGGTGTGGGAGGGCAGAGGTCTGCTTTCGGAGGTGTTGGGAACCTGTGCTCTCGGAGGGAAAGCAGGGGGGCTTGCTTGAGGTGCTTGTTCCCACAGCACACAGCATTTTGCTGTGGGGAATTTTGGATTACTGTCTAGATGTAGATGCAGAGAGTGCTCTTGTGAACAAGGGGGGGAAAGTTACTTGATTTCACTTAGTCACACAGTAAAAAGACTGTCATTAAAGGATATACTTATGCAGCCTCTGAACATGAGCTGTGATGTCTCTGTGGTCTACCATTAGAATTCTGCATTGGTTTTCCCTTTGCCTAATGCACTTGCAGCTTCAAAAGTATATCCTCTCACCCAACCACCCCTCAGTTTAGTTTTTCCCAGCTTGATCTGCTGGATATTTTTGCTCTTAACAGTAGCTGAGATTCACTGAACCAAGTGTTATAAGGAGCTGGTTTGCCAAGCAGGGTTCGTTGGAGTTAAGCAGGTAGGGAAGGAGCCTGGTACGCTGTTTGAGGGCATTCTCTTAGCAGAAGGTGCACTTCACTCTAACAGCAAAGAGCTGCTCTGCCTTCCTCCTCACACATTCTCACCAGCACCATCCACTTCCCCTCATCCCTTACCCCCTTGCTCTTTGTTCCAGAGTGCTCTGGAAACATGTTACTGTGACTTTCAAGCTGGTGTGGTGGAGCACAGGGCCCCCCACCAGCACCAAGGGCACCAGCCCTCGATGGTGCCAGCCACTGGCCACAACAGTAACAGGGATGGAGAAAGGCACAACCCACGCCACTGGGGTTGGCAAGTGCTGGATGCAGGTGTTTCTTCAGAAGCAAGAGAAAAAGGGATGAGTGCTTGCAACACTTCTCAGGAAAACAGGAGGGACCAAGTGTGCATGGATAGGGCATGAAATACAGGATTTACTGGTGGAGGGCTGCGGAAAACAACTGTTCTGCCTGCTGGTCCAGGCACTGGTGCAGTGTATGTAAAGCACCTCTCCATCACCTGCACAGCAGGAGAAGCAGGGGGGTGCCAGTACATTGCTTCTGTCTGAGAGGGCTGGCCATTATGAGTGAGTAGGGATGAGACTTGCCAGGATGTGCTGCTTTTCCAACACCTCCGTAGTTCCCTGTGGGGCACGACCCAGAAGCAGAGATTTCAAGCCTGCATGGGTTTGCACTGATGTGTGGACCTGTTGTCCCTTCCCCTCCCCTCAGCTCTGGGTTTCTTTGCTGGCCATGGCAGCTATCTCAGCCCTGATGGATTCCTGCAGGATTCCTTCTCTGCTGGAGCAAAATGGGGGCAGAGGGAGGAGGCAGGGATCAGCAGCCTCCATGCAAACTTGGATTGGAGCTTATGAAGCTGATATGTGCAATGAGCTGTGGATAAAAGCTCTTGAATGCCTGATCCAAAGGCGTTAGTGCTCATGTGTGCGCTGCTCTTGCATGCCACAGTTCCTTTGTACATAAACTCCTTGTGTCAGTGTCTTATCAAATATCTAAGGCAAAACCCAAGGAAGATGCACAGTATGGGAAACCTGCCAGGGGAGAGCAGCATTCAGGAGCTGCTTCTCTGGGTTGCTGTGGTGTTCTTCTCCATCACTTTGCCCGTAGCTCAGCTGTCAGCTGAACTGCTTTCCGTGGAAGCATCCCTCGTTACCGGAGCCCAGGGGCTGCAGTCCTGCTCTGGTGCTCCACTGGGGGCATGGGGCTGATGGGGACAGGGGGACGGGGTCTCTGAGTGAGCCAGCAACTTGCAGCTTGCTAGAGACTGAGCAGGGGGTGGGTGGGTTTGTGTTACTTCTTAAAAAGCAGTGGTTGAGTTTATTTGATGTGGGTTTAGGATTTTACTTTTGAGCAAATGGCACGCACACGAAACAACTATCTCAAGCAAGAGCTCTTTTGGTGTCAGAGCCTCTGCCTTTCCTGTTCTTCTGCTCTGTGTGCGTGTGTGTTGAAAGGAGCGTGATTTAATATGGTTGCCCTGCAGCTTAGAAATGCTGTGCTTCAGGGCTGGCTGCTAGATTGCTCTTGCGAAGTTTCTTCTGGATCCCATGGAAGTAGCAGATGTCACTGCTCAGCAGTGAAGACAGAAGCTTAAAGTTCAAGGAAAGCTTTGCATCAGGCTGGGAGAACAAAGCCAAATCTTGATATTTCCTTGTCAGAGCTTTGTGCCTGATAGTAAATCTCGACGATGAATGTGGTGTGGATATGCAGTTCATTACCACCTGACTTCCCATGCAGATGTTGCAACACATGCGTGTTCTCATCTCTCTCAGTTTGTCATCTGCAGATGGAGTAAGTGTGTCCTGGGAAAAGCAAGCATGTCCTGGGGAAAAGAAAAAAAAAAAAAAGGCAGAACTTGCTTTTTCAGGCTCAGGCACTTAAAATATGTGCTTTAGGTGATGACAGTCCCAGGATGCAGAAGATAGAGCTCACTTTCTTGGGCTCCTGGGATGCTCTTTGTAAATGAATCAGGGCCAATGACCTCATTTTCAGCAAGCAGGGAGGGGAGGTCCTTGCTGATATGTCTGTGGAGATGCCTGATTAAGCTGCAGAGTAAATAATAGGAACAAATTTTTCAGAAGGACCTTTCCCTGTGGGCTTGTTCCCACTGAGTCAGTCCTGGTTACATCAATGAGCAGTGCTACTTCAGTGGCTGGAGGAGTCACCAGGGCTGATTGCTCCTTATCCCTCAGCTGGGTCGTCACCATGGCTTTCTATTTCCAGCATACTGCAGCACAAATGCATTGTAAGTATGCATCGTAGCGGGGCCTTCAGTTCAGAAAGCAGGGATGGGCTGGCAGTCTGAGCTTTGCTTTCCTTTCTCCCAAATGTCCAAAGTTACTGGAATGATGTCCTCCACTGGAAAACATCCAGAAAAGCCCAGCAAAGGGGAAGCAAGGTAAGCAAAGGAGCACGAGTGGGGATGCAGTAATAAGGGCATCGGTGGAAATTGTTTTTCAGCAGACGAAATGCAGGCTCAGGGGCAGCTGGGCGCAGCCGAGCAGACAGCTGAGTCAGCACACTGTGCTGTTGTCTTGCTTTCCTCACTGGAAAGGGGAAAGGACATGCACATACCTCCTCCTCCAAGTGCTCTGGATAAATTTCCCAGTGTTCTGGAGCCTGCAAAGCTTTGAGCAGGGCAGGCAAGCCCAGAGAAAGCACAATAGCTGCAGGGGGAGTCTGGCATTGCTTCAGAGGTAGCAGGTTTTGTGGTGCTGGGCTCAGAACTGCCTCTAAACATCACTGGAAAATACTTCAGCCTAATAACACTTCTCTGTTTTCCTGTTTTCCCAAAGTTAACATTCTTTGCCCTGGTTTTTGGCTGACTGATGAATTGATTTATTGCTTTAATAGCAGAAAATGACCACCAGTAAATCCCTTGCTGCCTCCAAGGCAAACTGCTCGTGGTTTGTTCGTACTCCAGAGCACACATATTTCACAGGATGATTTTCCAGCCTTGGTCCTCAGGCTGACTGCAGAGAGCAGGCTTCTTCTGGTGCACTTCCTTGCATGGATGGAAGTTCATTTCCCAGACAGAGCTTTGTCCTGACTCAGGTTTTGTGTATCCATACCCCGCCAGCAGCTTGGGCCAGTTTGGATGTACATGCTGGATGCAGCTGCATTCATGTGACTTCCTGGGCTAAACTTTCTTATGGGGGAAGAAGCAAAGTCTTTGTTTACCCGTCTCAATGGAAAAGTTTAGCTCTAGCCTGTCTTGCCAAGAAGGGAAGGAGTGTGCCAGAGTGATAGCACGGCGGGCTCTGGCTGCAGGCGAAGCAGAGGCAGGGCTGGTGCTGGGCATACTGCTGGCATCACACCCGGCAGTGCAGGGTGCCCTGGGCCATGGGGATCCTGCTGAGCATGCAGCTTTTTCTTGGCTTTCTCAACTGCTAAAGATAGAGCTGGGCAAGTCCCCTGTGCCCCTTCAGTATCCGTCAGGGAATGATCAGGAGAAGCTGTGTGCGTGGAGGATAGCAGAGGGTTGGGAAGGGAAATGTCTTCAGCCATGGATGCGCAGAGTAGGGGATGCTCAGCTGGCGTGGGATGCTCTCTTGCAGGGCTGAAAGGCGCAAACTTCTTATGTGGCTTTCAGTTAAATGGTTCAAAACTACTGGGAAGTTGAATTATAGTCAGGCAATGCACCTCTGTGCTTTGAAAGCTGTAGGAGTGTGGCACAGCTCCTGTTACAATTGTTTAAGCAGGCTCTGCAAAGGGACAAAGGTATGCCATGCTTTTGAATGTGTGGGCTGCTTTCCTGATCCAACTGCAGCAGCACACTTCCCCACAGCACCGCCGTACAGAAGGGAGGTTTGACTGAAGAACATTTGTTTAATGTATGTTTTCCAATGCAAGGCTTGACCGGACCCAGGACTTATTAAATCCTGCTCTGGAGACCAGGCACTCAGAAAAGATAACGTTTTATATCAACCTCTGCTGATGGTAGGAAGCAGAAAAGCATGCCCCACATATGCATTACCCGTCTCCCAGCATTTAAAGCCTTCTGCTGGAGCAGGAGGGCCCGTGCAGTGAAGCTGCTGCTGCTAAATCCCAGCCCCAGTTCTTGTTGTGCAGTTAGAGCACCTCTGCAGCTTCCCTGCTGATTTTGTCCAGATCCCCAGTCCTGTGAGTGCTTCTCTGCTCCTTGCCTTTGAAGCTGCTTGGACTCAAATTAACAATGCTTTAATGGGACCGGCATCTTCCAAATGAGACTGTTGGCTGCTTGCCATCACTGCCACTTTCCAGATGCTTTAGATGATCCCTTTTTAACAACGTTTCTATGAAGGAAACCAGAGTTCCCCCACCATTTCCAAATCCAGCCGCTCTCCAGGCTGTGCCAGTCACTGCCTTGTGATTACTTTGCTGGTGTCAGACAGTATCACAAATAATCACCTCCTCAACATGTCTTTTGTTAGTACCTCTAGCACGCTGGCTGTTAGAAATACCTTGGTTCATTAGTGAGACACTGTTTCCAGCACATAAACATTTCCATCCCAGAATGACTGGCTGTTACTACCTAAAACATTTGCTCTTGTTTGTAAGCTGAATAAAGCGGAACACCTTCCATACTTACACCCATGTCACAGCCTGCTGAGAGGGACTGCACTGTGCTCCTGGTCTCATAGGCATTCACTGGCAGAAGAGATACACTTTTATTTGCAGATTTATGGTTCTATGGGTGCATCAGCCATACCACTTCTGGGCAGTCATGTTTGCATTTTAAAATCCAGCTTCAGCTCTCTTGAGGTTCCTATATTTGCCCTCGTGAGCTCCAACTTTGTCTGGCCCTGTTGGGTGCTTGGAGTCCCTCCTCTTCTGTCCCACGGAGGCAATTGAATTGTGGCCACCAGCCAGGCAGTAGCTAGCTGGGTGCTCAGGAGCCACACATTTTTTGCATGCAGAGTTATGTTTGGGATTGAGAATGGGAAGGATTTAGCCACAATATTTGCATAGCTCTCGTGCAGAGCTCTGAGATGTTCAGTCTGGAGATAAGGCCCTGGGGTGCCTTGGTATTGTCCTTTCGGTATCTAAAGGGGGATGATAAGAAAGAAGGGGACAGACTCTTTAGCAGAATCTGTTGTGACAGGACAAGGGGAAATGTTTTCAAACTAAAAGGGGGGAGGTTTAGTCTGCACATAAGGAAGAAGGGTTTTTTTATGATAAGGGTAGAGAAACACTGGAACAGGTTCCCCAAAGAGGTGGTGGATGCTCTGTTCCTGGAGACATTCAGTATCAGGCTGGACTGGGCTCTGCGCACCTGACTGAGCTGTAGGTGTCCCTGTTCACTGCAGGGAAGTTGTACTGGATGGCCTTTAAGGGTCCCTTCCAGCTCAAATGATTCTGTGTTTCTTTGAATGTGCTATGTGTAGTGCCAATGGATATGTGAGCTCACCTCCACCAATGGTGCTGTCACTGGGACTCCAGTGGCTTGTGGTGGCAACAGCTGGGAGAGCTTTGCCTACTGGAAGGGGAGCAAATGGAAGCTTTTCAGTAATTCCTGTCACATTGGGAATGCCACTCCCTGACTTGCTTTTAATGCAGAGCATCTCCATGTTTGTGCAGGTGAAGGAACAGTGAATCTCAAATGGTCCCATGCAAAAAAATGCAAACACTGCTGTGGTTAGCTTTCCATGTCACATGACAGGGACAGTTTATTTGCAAAGCAGCTCAGCTTATTTTCTGCATATCTCACCTCCTTATTCCTAAGGCTGAGGAGCCTTGGGCATTACATTCCCTGAGAGGCCCCAGCTCTGGCAGCCCTACACTACTGCACATAGTTGTGGCTTTGTTTGCATTAACAATGTAGGATCTTCTCCTTTGCTTGCTGAGCAGTGGCCCCAGGCAGTGCTAGCCAGCCGGGCAGTGAAGGCAGCCTCCAAAAGGCTCCTTGCTCCAAGCTGAAGAGTGGGTGGGCAACTTCTGATCTCTGACTGATCTCGGTATCACTAAGAGGCTGTGAAGGTCTCAGCACTCTTCTGCAGAGAGCTGGACTGCCTTTTCACTTAGGTAATCTCCAAAAGTAGGTATGGGGAGCTTTTAGCAGTTGCCCCATAGCTGAAATCACTTTTCTGTACCTTCTTTCCATTTCTAACCAACAACTGGAGTGACCATAGGCTTGGAAATGCCTGTGGAATTGTCTTTTTCTTTTCCCTTTTCTGTCTTCCTCCAGGAAGGGAAGGCTGCTTGAGCCTCTTAATTCAATACCACTGAACAAATGCTTTAATTCTCCACTGGTCCCTGACTCCAGTGTAAGGATGGCTGTGCTGCAGTCAGCATGCTGCTGTGTGGTACAGCCCCCACCTCTCAGTACTCAGCAGGGATGCAGGGATCAGCCTGCAGGGCACGAGATGCCACACGGGGACATGATGCTGAGCTTTTTTGTTTGTGCGTGGGGGATGCACTGACAGGTTTACTAACACAGCAGCAGTGGCTGAACGGAAGAGGAAATGCTAACTCTAAAACGCTCATCCTAAATGTGTGTAGGGATGGGTGGTGGTTATTGGTAGGAGCTGCGGTCTGGGATGTGCCTCATCCCACACCTGCACCCTGCTCTGTTTCTGAGCCTCAATGAAGGGCGCAGTAGCTCAGCCAGGACTGAACCACACACACACACACACTCTGCACCAGGCACCTTTCTGCCTCCCTCCTGTGCTTCTTCATTCAAACGCAATGCAAGCAGCGTGCAGCACGCCCTGCAGGATCCTGCCGCGGCCTGCTGATCTCTCGATAGCTTGCTCAAGAAAGCCACCTCCTGTTCTGCAAGCTTCAACACCGTGTAATGGAAAAATGTAGAAGCGGGGCCCAGCTGTGCGTCACCGGCTGCCGTGGCAACCTCCGCCCGCGCTCGGCTTGGCCATAGGCGTGCAGGGCTGTCTGTCTGTCTGTCTGGCACAGCGATGGGACGCAGCGCTCGGCATCCCCCGGCCCTTAGCAGGGTGGTGAGGGAGAACAAGGAAATACCAGAGCTTGCTCGTGTCACTGGAGCCTGCCAGGCGCTAACACAGCAGGAATTTAGGAGCTCTGCAAGGAATTCCGTCAGTCTTGTTTGAAGGGGCAGAAGCATCTGGCACTTGGCCATTGCGTTTGTATTAGTACAGGAAAAAAACGCTCAATTTTTTCAACTGTGCTACAACGTTTCCTATTTGTAGGTTAACCGTGTGTGTTTTGCTGTGCGGCACCAAATGTCAGTGAGGAACAAGGACCTATTTGCGTTGCTTTGTAGTAAAGCTTAAGCTTTACTTTCAAGCTTTACTTAAAGCGACAGGAAGCTGTGAGCTCTGTGGGTGCCTTCTAAGACCTCCAAAAAACCCTTCCTGAGTCAACTGGAAAGCACACCATGTTGCTGCCATGCCAGCAGGCTTGCTCTCTGGGGGGGCAGGAGGATGGGAATCGGGTGCAGGCATTGGGCATGGATCCTTTGAGGCACTAGGGATGCTCAGCTACTGATCACACTTGCACTCTGGATTTTTGTTTCTCATTGCTGTCGAATGAAAATGCCAGAGGGTTCCTGTACTCAACAGACCCTCTCCCAGGCTTCTCCAGCACCCCTAGAGGGTGAAGACCTGGCCGTTAACTGTTTACTGTCTCCAAATATCCTGCTTATGTGGAGAGGAGTTTCCTTTTTCTCTTATTTTCTTTCAAAAAAAACCCCTAAAAATAGCCTGTCAGAGATCTAGTGACTAAGTCCTTCAAGTGCTGCTGAAGTAAACAAACAACAAAGTGTCTGAGGGAAGAAGATGACTAAATTTTTCTACCTCCTCTTCTGCTTCCCTCACCCTCAGAGCTAAACATAGTCTCCCTCAACAGGAGGATTTGCTGCTGCCCACAGTGACAGCCTCACAGATATGGGTTTGCCAAGCCCTGGTCGTATGGAGAACCAGGCACCTTCCTTACATTCGTTTCTCTTCTCACTTACTCTTCCCCCAAGAGAAAATATATTTAGAAGTGCTAAGACACAATGAGCTAAACTCTGTCTTTGTTCCACCCACGTTTATAATGGGTTCATTGTATCGCATCCGCCAGCGCCTTCGCGATTATATGGCTAGATATAACAGCCTCCTACCCTTCACTTTCTTGTCCTTATTTGGACCAGAAAATGGCTCGAGCCTTTTCTTCAAATTTGATAGGGCTGTTCTGGGAAAGACTATTTGGATTTTAATGTGAAACCCATGATTTCTGCTTCTTGAAAGGATGTCATAGCTCATTGGAGGAAAGCTGCTTTTTGCTAAACCGGCGCTCAGAGAGAGGTGCTGGAGTTATTATATACTTAAACACTGTGCCATGCCGCGTGCCTGGCTTCTGCTGCTCAGCTCAAATACAGCCTCTTTCAAGAGAAATATTTATTTTAGAAACTACTTTGCTTTAAAAAAGAAAAAAAAAAAAAAAAAAAAAGGAAAGAAAAAAAAAAAAGAAAGGAAGAAAGAAAAAAGGAAAAGGATAAATGTGCTTTTTCAGATCTCGCTCTTTAAATGAGGAATCTGAATTGGCCAGATCACCCCAGGGTGTGCTGCGTGCAGCCAGCATGGTGCCAGCACTGCTGTGCTGCTCCGACCCTCTCCAGCCCCACCCCAGGAAAGGAGTGACAGCGTGCAGGAGGCAGTCTTTTACTTAGAGTATTTAGAGTCATAGAATCATGGTACATCCCAAACTGGAAGGGACCTGTAAGCATCATTGAGTCCAGCTCCACTGAGACTCTCTGTCCTGCATCCCAGCACCCCTGCCTGTGCCAGCCTCAGCCCTACAGGGTGACGTATGGTCCTGAGCGTGGTGCTGTTTTAGGTTCTGCCTGGTTCTTCTTCAGTATCTTAGGACTTTACAACTGCAGTCTTCTTTTTCCTCTGCTGTGCCAGTCCTGTGTGCTGGCACTCAGCTGGGTTGGAAAGCCACAGGGCTGTGGCTGAGGCAGGCTAGTGCTCCCAGCAGCTGCTGTGTCAGCAGGGGCTCCTCCAGCCATGCAGCACCAGCTTCTCTGACATGAGAGCCAATAAAGTCTGCAGAGCACTTTGCTCCGTCAAAGTGCTATCCAAACACAAGGGGCTCCAAGCGCAAATGAAAGTGCTAAACTGATTTAAAGGCAAATTAAAAGGTCATGCCTGTTGAACATTCAGCTTTATGGTTTAGTTGTGTTTATGAAACTTATAACTACTCATTTAAGCCAGCTTTTTACACGCCATGTACCCAGTAAATGCAGGCATGACTGGGGCTTCGCATAATCACAGAATTTCAGAGGTTGGAAGGGATGTCTAGCGATCATCTAGTCCAACCCTCAAGGGGGGGGGGGGGGGGTTTATGACTAATTAGCTTTTGACTAATTTTAAAAAATGTATTTATTCTAAGCAAATCATCATAGCCCTCACCATGACTTTTGCCCTTCCATGTCCCCCTCCTGTAGCCTCCAGCACTTAGGCTACTCTCAGATTGCACTTTTTCATGGCAGATGGGTTCATTTTC
Organism: Odontophorus gujanensis; assembly: GCA_013399175.1. NCBI lineage: Eukaryota > Metazoa > Chordata > Aves > Galliformes > Odontophoridae > Odontophorus > Odontophorus gujanensis. Next base: position 33,199 of record VXAB01001349.1, read on the forward strand.
ACTCCTGTATTCCGTAATGTGGCATTCAGTAATGGCCACGCAGTGCCAGAGCAGCAAGTGAGCTCCATAAATGTACAGAGCAAGAGAACAGCAGTAGGAAGTGTCTGGGAGTGTCTGCAACTGAAAAGCTCACATCTAAAAGCTGGGCCTCTCCTGCAGACTGCATCGTTTCATGATGTGGCATTGGTTTTGCAGAATCTTGCTTGTGTGGCACCAGTACTTGTGGACAGTGTGCTTCCAGGGCTTTGTACTTATGGCATCTGTATTGATGCCATCTGTGTGTCCACCATGGCACTAGAAGGCCAAGTCTACTCTGCTTGTTTATAGAGGAGGCTGAAGAGAAGGGAGATGAGTCCTTGCACTTTACCATGGGCTGGTGAGAGATCGTAAGCTGGGGGAAATCTTTCCAAACCACCCTTTGTTTTGGGTGTTGCTTTGGGCATCCCAGCTCACTTCACAGCACGTGTCCAGGAGCAGGCTGGTTCCGTCCCAGCCCATTTTGGATTGTGTCCAGAAGCAGATAGGAATTAAGCAGACTGGAAACACAGTGGCATGGATTAAATCCCTGAAAACTTGCCTTCAAATTGTAGGAGAGGGTGTTTGGCAGCTGGCAACCTGGGGCAGGGGGGGGTTCCCTGACTGGTGCCACACTGCTCTCTCAGACGAGTGTCTGACTCACTGTCTGGGCCTGGGCCTGCTCTGTGCTGCTGGTGGGCATGTTTATCATGGTTACCTTTTGATAATGAGCTGCTTGCTCACAGGACTTTTCTAGCAGTCCACCAGAAGTGACCAACTGTTTCTGTTTCCCTTGAATTTCTTAAGCCAAAAATTGCTTAACAAATGTAATTTGTGTGTACCTAATGAGTAACAAAGACATTTCCAGAGATCTGGATCAGTTCCTGCGCAGGAAAGTGGGCAGGACTTGCTTAATGTGTACAATTAATAATTCATCCAGCTTTACTGGAAAGCCAGTTATGACTGATCTCTGTGAGGAAGATTTTGCCTTGCTTGAAGAGCTGGCTGCTAATTGGGATGAAACACTCACAGAGGCAACCACAGCCCAAGTGCCACTTCTGCCTTTCTCCCACTTGATGCTGTGGCACTGCCTCTGCTCAGTCCTCATGCCCACACATCACTGTGCGCTGCGAGTGAGCAGGAGGAGGCTGTGGCCATCCCCACACACCGGGTGCTTCTGGTGGTCCCACAACCACATGGCTTCCTCCTATTGTCAGAGGGAAGGCCATGTCCAAGCACCACGGACACCCATCTGGGCTCTCTCCTCTCCAGCGTCGTAAGCAGGAAAGGGGAGTTTGCAGAGAGCTCCTGTTTTTTTCCAGTAGGCTGGAATAATTTTCGATGATCCCAGCAGATGTTTCTGGCTTCCCTGTGCTCTGGCCGAGGCTCCTCTGTCACTCGTGTTAATCTCTCGCAGATGGCAGAGGAGGCAACAGCTTCATCCACATCGGTGTGGATGTGGGCGGTTTGCGTCGGAAGAAGACTGCATAAGACATAGGGCTGGCTGGGCTCCCCTCCCAAAAGGCTGTCCAGCTGCAGAGGACAGTCTAAGCTCCGTGTTAGTGACCTGGAGCTCATCATGAGTGGTTTTGGCAGAGATCCTGTGTGGAGGGGGCACAGAGGAGGCACCCAACAGCGTGCAGGTCCCTGCCTGCTCTGCCCCGTGTCCTCTGCCACCAGCGCCCTGCACAGTGAACAGAGCTGGCCTCCTCACCTCTCTGATGGAGCTTTTCCCAGTGTAGGGAAACAATCATCACTAGGGAAACCTTAACTACTTTCTAAAGACCAAAAGAAAACACATTCATTCTTTCAAACATGGAAAATGGAGTGGCTTCCTTTCCCTTGGCTGTGTGCGTGTGGCCCCTAAGCAGGCCAACACAGAGTGAACTCTGCGGGCCACTTATTTATTTATTGCACAGGAAGCCTCTCCAGTGCAAAATCTGCTCTCCTCAGCTGCTTGAGTTGCTGTTTGTCAAACCACAAGGCTGCGGACACAAGGAGCAGCTCACCAGCCCAGCTCTGGAGTGAGGGATGCCCTAGGCCTCACCAAAACCCCATCCCGAGGAGGTGGCTGGTGCTCAGCAGCAAGTTCCTGTTTTGAAAGGGCTGGAAGTGAAAGCAAAGAACAGCGATGCCCTGCTGTCTTCTCTCAGTTTTCCTGTCTTCAGCTCATTTATATCAGGATCTTCCAAGGAGAAAGGGGTGGAGCTCTCTAATTGTTCTTGTAACACTGCTCTCTCTTCCCTGCTCCAGCTGCATGACTTTGACTCCAGTGGTGTATACTCTGCTTAATGAAAAGGACCCATCTCCAGCTATTTCTAGGAATGTTCACTCCTGTCAAACCATAGGAAACCATGAGTGGTTGGATATTAAGAACAATTTCTTCTCCAAACAAGCAGTGAGGCAGTGGCACAGGTTGCTCAGGGAGATGGTGGAGTCACCATCCCTGGAGGTGTTCAAGGAATGTGGAGATGGGGACTGAGGGATGTGGTCAGTAGGCACGGTGGGGATGGGCTGGTGGTTGGACACGATAATCCTAATTAGAGGTCTTTTCCAATCTTAATGATTCTATGGTAATTCCAGCAAATGAAATCGTTTTCTGCCCGTCTCTCTGGCTCGATGCATGCAAAGAGCAAAGCACCCTCAGCTCCCCATAGCACCAACCAAACCCTGCACTGAGAAAGGGAAGGGAGTGGCCAGAAAAGCACACCTCCCTGAGCAGGCACGAGAGGAAAGCCATGCCAGAGGAAAAAGTGCAGTGAGCACTGAGCTCCTCAGTCGCTTTTTTGTTTAATCTAATTGAACACAACGTATCCTCTGACCTTCTGGGTTGGCCTAAGTTCTCCCATGTTGTTCTTTCTATATAAAGCTCTATTGACAGATGGGGAAAGCCTGGCGTTTGCCTTAAGCTTCAGATAAGCAAAGTTAAACACAGGGAAGATAAAATTGTTTTCCCAGCACTCCTCTCCCCTTGCCTGGCTGTGGGTGCTGGCTGGGAGGGCTCAGCTCCTCTGGCCTTGCTCACCATGCCACAGCTGAGATGAGCTGGTGAGGGATCAGGAGAAGGCAAAGGCAGTAGTTGGCTCTGCCAGATGTTCAGCTTCATTTCCACGAGGCAGAGGGGGAGTGCAAATGGCGCTGTTCTTCACCACATTTATTTTCAGAGTCACTGAATTGCTGCATAGCTGCTGGTCGATCAGCGTGTGCTGATGTTCAAAGAAGTTTTAAATAAAAAGTGTCCATCAGCATCAGACACCTTCTGCATATCCCATGCTTAGGTTACATGCAGCTGCTGTAAGAGCTCGATTGGTCAGCACAACTTGTGAGTTTTTGGGGAGGGAAAGCAGCTGGGAGCTGTAATTTGGGGAGATCAGGGCGTCAGGATGTCACGCAGCTGTAAGCGATGTACGTGTGGCACGGGCTCTGACCAAACTAAACACCCCAAATGCGTTCAGCTTTTGACATGATGTGCTGCCTGCTCACTTCACTGTGGGCAAACGAGACTTCAGCAGTGACAGTGGTTGAGCACTCCCTTTGCATCCTAACAGTGTGGGCACAGTGGGAGACCCCTGTCTGCCGAGTGATCTCAGTTCAGAGCAGAACCATCTTCTGCAGCTTTGCTTTGTTCAGTTGTAGCCCCACAACCCTGCCAGAACCTGCATGTTAGTGAGGCTTCAGCATCTCTCTCTCAGCCCTCTGTGCTTGGCCTGACTTTTGAGCCAAGATCCTGTGTGTGTGTGCAGTATGGCCAAAAACATGGTCCTTAGCCACAGCCCTAAAACTTGGGTTGGAAATGTCTAACCAAAGACATATGTGAGCCAAGCTGCCAAGGGGCAGCCCTAGCCAAGGGGCACCAGTTGTTAGCACTGCTCTGGGGGGCACTTGGCTTCATTCTGCCTGCATCTTGACGTGCATCAAGGATTTAGCTGCAGAGCTGTAACCCCCGAAAACAAAATCTTGGCCTGAGGAATTGCATTGCCTTGGCTGGTTTCCTGGGGCTGAGGGACTTACAGAGCTGCTCTAGGGTAGCAGGACACCTCTTTGTTTCAGATGAGGTAGGTTGTGCTTGTCTGGGGTCCAGACTCCCCCAGAGGTTTTTTCCTCCTCTTTTTCATGACATCGGTTAAGACTTGGTGTTACTATTTTAGAAACAAAAAGAGGGACCCCCACCCACCTCCCTCATTTTCCCTACCTCTCTTTGCCAAGAGGAGAACAAAGAACAGCTACAGCACACCAGTTCTGGCACAGCGCTTGGAAATAAAAACATCCATCCTCATGTCAGGTAGGGAACTGCTCTGCCAAGGCCAGCAAGCTGTGCTGCCAAGCAAACCTGCTGTGCAGAGGGGTCTGGGTGCAAGGGCTGCCTGGTGTCCCCCCCTGAGGCACAGAGCTCTGTGGTAAGCTGCTGTGCTCCCGTACTGGTGCCAGTGTGTGCTGGGATGCTCCTGGTGCCAGGCAACGGTCCAGGGGAAGGACCAGCTTCCCGCCTGGCTGGGAATGGGAAAGGGGAGGGGGAAAGGGCTTTGCTCTCCACCTCTGTCCCCCTGCCTGCTCTGTGCAGTGCTCTGCTGCCTCAGGACTGGGGTGTAGAGCCGTGTAACTCAGTGGAGTTTCCACACTGCAGACACTGACATCCTTGTCTGGCTCCTTCCTATCCTTTTAAACATGTCAGCAGTTCTCAGCACAGATTCCTGCGCTGTGATTTCACTCCAGACAAGCATCCAAGCTGCAAGTTGGGGCTGCTGGCTCTTCTCTGCCTGTCTGCAAAGTGTTACTGGAATGGAGGCCAGCTCTCCAAACACAAGGAAGATATTACTGGGGCTTTCTGGAAGGCTCCCTCACATGCATTAGGAGTGGAGCAAGTGAGGATAATTTATCTGTGGACTTCCAGCTGAACCCAGTAGCTTCTTGTGGCCAGGATAAAGATTGTTTGTCTCCTCTTCTACGAGAAGGCTTTTTTCCATTGTCATTGCCTTTTGTTAGTGGTGTGTTCCCCAGAACAATCTAGGGAAAACCTCTCCCCAGGAAGGAGCACGCCTTCAAGAGTGGCTTTCGTATATCCGACGACACTCTCACTGAAGTAATGTAAATAGTTTTGTGCAATCCATCTGGCAAAGAACACAACAAATCAGGAGGAAATTCTTCTCCAAAAAGCGGTTACTGATCAGCCAGAGGGGCAGGTTAGACGTGGGCATGTTGCAAACCTGATAAACAAAGCAGCTGTCTTTCAGGGGTGAGCAAAAAAATGCCTTGGTGAGCTTTTGCATGTGTCTGTCTCTTCATACCCGGTGGATGCAGAACAGAGCTTTTTGCCCCAGGAGGAACCTTGGGCTCCGTTCCCCACTCCATCTGCTTGTGATATCTGCTACAACAATTCTTCCCAAAGATGGGCAAATGTCCTTGTGGTGTTGGGATGCAGGGGAGTGGAGACAAGGTGATGCGTATGGCTGGGCTGTCATTATCAGAAGTAGCCAGCTGGAAGAAAGGCTGCCCACTTTACAGAAGTTACTTGTGATTTTTGAATGTAGTGCTGAGGCCCAGTGACTCCGCCTTGGCGCAGGGTGATGGGAAAAGAGCAGATTCTCTATTTGCTTTCCATTCTGTGCTGGCTCCAGTGCATCCTGCTCTGTCCAAGACAGCCACGTGCTGCCTGGAGTGACTTTATGGACAGTAAAAGCTTAAAACATTGCATTCACCTTCACGATTTTTTTTTCCCTTAGAGCAAATCATGGCGGAAGATCAAGAACATGGTGCACTGGTCCCCGTTTGTGATGTCCTTCAAGAAGAAGTACCCCTGGATCCAGCTCGCGGGACATGCAGGTAGAGAGCAATGGGAGTGCCAGGGGTTCTTTCAGGCACGGAGATGCTTCTGATGTGCTGGGCTGCCCCTCTTGTTTTGGGGAGGCACCTTGCCACCCACACCCAGATGTGGTGCCACATGGTCTCTTGTCACCCTCAGGTAGTTTCAAGGCGGCAGCCAATGGCAGGATACTGAAGAAGCACTGCGAATCAGAGCAGCGCTGCCTTGACCGCCTGATGAACGATGTCCTGAAGCCCTACGTTCCTGCCTACCACGGGGATGTCATGAAGGACGGGGAGCGATACAACCAGATGGAAGATCTGCTAGCTGAATTTGACTCCCCCTGCGTTATGGACTGCAAGATGGGTGTCAGGTGAGTGACTCTGGGGCACTGCTTGAGTTCTAAGATGCTGAAAGCAGAGGGTGAAACCCTCCGAAGCACACAGGTGAGAGTACCACCTCCAGCTAAAGCTAAGCCAGCAGTATGAGGAGAGGGGTGTGAGGAAGCCTGGGCTTGGGAAGGACCTGGTAGCACAGGTTCAGACCCCACTACTGGCTTCAGGGCAGCTCAGGTGTGGCAGAGATGCTTGCAATGCTGGAAAAGTTGATGGTTTCTGTGGGAGGGAGGAATGCTGTTTGTTTTTTTTCCCTCCCAAACACTCAGTGTGAAACTTCACCTAGGGTGTCAGGCAGCAGGGAAGCAAGGAGTACTTCCCACTGAAGGGTGTGGAGAGGAAGGCAGGCTGCATGCAGTGTGCTGCCATGAGGGCAATACAGGACCCACTGAGGACAAGTTGATAACAGCTGTGCCAGGAGAAGACCTACCAGTCTCTGGTCATCCTCAGAGGAAGCTTCGTCAGATTTAAGGCCTGGCTATGGGTCACGCCTGGAGCAATGTTGGGGACCAAACCATACATGAAGATTATCTGTTGTTCTGATCAAGGAAATCTAGCTTTCTGAGCAGTATAAGCAACATCTCTGAGAACACTGGTTCTCTATTCTACTGTTTTATTCTGCCTGCCACAAAGTCATGGGTTTAGTGATGTCAGCTGAAGCCTTTTTGTCCTCAGTATTTCTCAAAGGGTCTGCTGCCCTGAGGATGGCTGCTCTGTGATCATATGCCTCCACTGAGAGAAACACCAGAAATACACAGACTTCATGCCCAGCATCCTCCCTTTGCATTTTGCATGTTCCTTGCTGAGATTTTATTGCAGGCAACCTGGGGAGAGGGCTCAGCCCTTCTGCAGAGCTGTGCATGGCATGTGGAAGGTGAAGTTTAGATATGGGGGGGAAAGGGGGGACAGACAGGGTCACTCCTGAGTTGTTTAGCTGGGACATCTCTCCTGGCTTGGCAAGATGTTTCCAGAGAGCCTGGGCTCTCTGGTCTTAGTTGAGGCATCCTTGGGAGCTGCAGGAGGAGCTATGTAGTGGTTTATTGCTGCTGCAGGAAGTCTTGTTTTCTGGAGGAAGGTTTACTGCCTGCCAGAATGAAGAAAATTTCTGTCAGTGCATTCTTGCACAGGGAGCGGATCCTCTGGAGGATGCATAAAACCGAGCTCTTTGCACACTCCCCTGTAAACCCTCTCCTCCTTCCCTAAATCCAGCTGCACCCTGAGGTCCTGAGGGTGATGGTGAGCACCTGATCAAAGCTGCATCCCTTGCTTTCCTCTGTTCTGTACAGAAGCTCTTGCTAGATAGTCCAGTTAAACCAGATAGGTACTGGGCAAAATAATCTTCAGCGTAACAGCTCTGCTTGTAAGCAATCTGCTCAGCAGCCAGTGAGCCACATCCCTTGTGATGTGCAAGGTGAGAGGACAGCAGAGTGCATGAGAGGCTTTGGCAGTAGCTGCCTGCGTTCACTGGAGCTCAAAAGGAGCAGCAGATACTGCTAATACTGAGGAGTGGGACATGACCACCTCTCTGCTGCCTTCAGTGCTTCCAAAGCATGTGGAAATTTTCCACACTTTGAAATCTGCATCCTGTTTGTGAGATTAAGTCTCTGCTCAGGTTTGCTCAGCACTGGCCTCCCAGTACCAAGGGTTGGCAATGAAAAGGTGCCAGTAGGGCAGCAACTGTCGGCACCTGCAAGATGTAGCCTCCCTCATCATTGCTAGGCTGGCTTTGGTTCCTCGGTAAGGAACAGATGTTGATCATGGGATGCTAATTACACCAGAATTATAGCTCTGAGGTGCAAACTGGATCATAGAATCATAGAACGGTTTGGAATAGACCTTCTAAGATGATCTCTAAAGATGTTCATAGCCCTGGGGTGTCTTACAGCCCTGTGGCCCTACTAATGTCCCCCCATCTCCTTACAGAACGTATTTGGAGGAGGAGCTGATCAAGGCCCGGAAGAAGCCGAGCCTGAGGAAAGACATGTACCAGAAGATGATTGAGGTGGACCCCGACGCTCCCACTGAGGAGGAGAATGTGCTGCGGGCAGTCACCAAGCCCCGCTACATGCAGTGGAGAGAGACCATCAGCTCCACTGCCACGCTGGGCTTCAGGATTGAGGGGATAAAGGTGAGGCTGCCCCGCGGGTGCACAGCCAGTGGGAAGAGCTGCCAGGGGCTTTTGTAGCATGCACACATAGAGCAGGTTGGTGATGGGACAGTGTCACATCGGAGTCCCTCACCAGACACCTGACTGTGCTCTTCTGAAAGCATAGCTGAGCTCAGGGCATCCATGAAAGGTGACAGTTTTAGCCATAATTCTGTTAAATCAGCCGCTCTTGTTTTCCCTGCAGCTGGGCAATGCCTTTGCTCTGAGCTGCCGTGCATATTTCTGGAGATGCATTTAATGGGCAGCAGAGCTCATTTCATTCATCTCTAATGCAACCATGCTCTCTCACCCAAGGAGCAGCTCTGGGGCTGAGCCCCTTGCAGCATTTTCCAGCACACTGCAACACGAGGAGGCCCTGTATGCCCTGTGCTCGGGCTGCTCCCAGCTCTCTGCAGTGTCTGCAGTGGGTCAGGCAGCTCTTTGCCACCATCCCCTGCCATCAGAATCCCTTTTCTATTGCAGGCATCTCCAAGCACACCATGAGCTGCTCCAGCCTACCCTTTGCTTAGTTCCCATTACTGGTGCTTATTATAAAACTGCATCTATATAAAAAGGGAGTGGGCCAGCTGGGGCCAAAGTTCATGTGCACTCTTTCTTCTCCCTGCTTACTATAATCAAGAATATCAACCTATTTATAGGCCAACTTGATATATCCTTGGCCTCCAGTGATGCTTCTCAGTCTGTGCTTTAGGGACGTTTTTGGACTTTATAGCAAAAACAGGGCATATATGAAACGCTTGAAATGAAAAATTAAAAAAAGCAACAACCCCAACCAACAAATGCTGTTCCCACACAAGCCAGAAAATGCTGTGGAGGGACACAAAAGCCAGAACTGAGGGGGGAGAGTTGCACCCTGCTTTAGTCAGCTGTAAGAGAGCTGCAGCACAATGTTGGCAGTGGATTTTTTCCAAGCAGTGAGACAGCCCTTTAATTTTAAAACATTGGAAAGTGCTGACCTCCAGGAGTAATCCTGCCACGGCTGTTAGGGGCTAGCTAATTTGATCAAGGCTCTAATCACTATAATTCTCCTTAAATCCCTTGGCTTCTGGCATATATTCCCCTAAGCTAAAACATTAGCAGTTTATGCTGATTTGTGGCTGTCGGATCCAGGTGAGTCGTGCTGCATTGCTGTTTCTCCTCTGTTCTGGGGACATTCAACCACAAATCTCCCCCTCCTTTCTTTCCTACGGAGGGAAAAGTGGGAATGAACCCTTCATTTACTGCCTAATGCTGGTGAGGGAGGTGGGTTCTGAGCCAGCAGCCAGGTGCCTGCAGAAGGGGCTGGGTCTGGTCCTGGGGGCATAGGCTGGAGGGGACACAGCAGGAGGAGCAGCAGCAGCACAACTATGGCGTGGGCAGTGGGGGCTGGCAGTCACTTCCCAGGTGACTTCAAGGTTATGGTTCTTCCTCTCCAAAATGGAAATCTTCCTCTGCAAAATGTAGTTAGTGCCACTTACTTAGCATTCTGGAGTTATGAAAAGCAGCTATTAACAACGTCAGTGTGTTAAAAGAAGTACAGATGATCCCTCTTGACCCAGTTTGAGCTTTCTGGAGAGTTGTTCTCTGCAAAAAAAATGTTGTTCAAGTTCCTGCTGTGACCTGAGAGTTGTTCACCACTTCCCACAGCAAGGCCACAGTCAGATATTACTGCAGAAACATTCCTGGGGCTGGGCCGTTGGTGGGGGCTGATAACGGCTCCTATGTACCGTGCCTGTCATATCCCAGGCAGGCAGCTTGTGAGCCACTTGGCCAGTGGTGCTGGTGGCCAGTGGCCAAACTCAGCCCTGTCCCAGTGCCACCAGCACCAGCTGGACCTGCTGGCAGGGAAAGCGGCCATAGCTCTTATCAGCCCCCTCACACTTGTGCTATGTGGAAGTCAGCCCCCATGGGGCTCGGACACCTGGAAATGTCACTGCAGTCATCGGCCCTGTGGCAGCAGTATCTGGCTGGCCAAGGAAGCTGTGGGAGGGAGGTAATTGTTGGAGCAGTATTACGGGCAGCCTGCTTGGCTTTTGCGAAGCCCAGATTGCCTTATCGGAGAGGCCATCTGCAGTTCGCATTATTTTTACAAGCACTTAGAAGTCCATCTCCTTTCTGGGATTCTCTATGGAAAAAGTCATGCTCTTACGTGTGGAATTCATGCTGTGGCACTCCTACAGACTGATGTCTATCATCCCCATGGGAGAGGGTGGGCTGACGTTGGAGCCACCACGTCAGGATTAACGTGACGGATATATGGCAGCGCTGTCCACTTCCCCTATACATCATGTGCGTGCTGAGCGAGTCCTCATGCGTGTGTAGCTGCAGCCAAAGCCAGGTAATGAGAGCCCAGCATATGTGGCCCACAGAGTAGTTGCTTGGGCAGGAGGTCCTGAACTGCACATGGGTAGCCAGTCTGTGCTCTGCTTCTTCATCCCTATTCATCTTCCCCAGCCTACAGGATGCTTTTTTGGCCTCTGTCCCCTCACTCCACTGCCCACAGCCTGTGTGGGGACACATGGCTGCTGAAACACTCATCCCCTCCCCTGGCTGCCTCTCTCTCTGTCCTGCTCACAGCTCTGCCTTCCTTTCCAGAAAGAGGATGGCACTGTGAACCGGGACTTCAAGAAGACACGGACAAAGGAACAGGTCACAGAGGCCTTCAGGGAGTTCACAAGGGGGAACCGCAACGTTCTGGTGAGTGGGAGATGCTGTGGGATCTGCAGGGAGGAGGTTCCTCTGGTGGCTGCTCTGCAGCCCAGGGAAGCTCTCTAAAAGGAGGGATGGGGAGGAGAAGCCCCATCCTGGCGAGAGAGTGGACTGAGGGCAGCAGAAAGCTGGAAGGCCACACGTGTTTGCTGCAGCATCACTGACCAGGTCAAAAGGCCACAGGGTGTGCTCAGCGTTCAGCCCCAGAATGCACTGCAGAGGCTGTGTCCCCATGTCCCTGGTGCTAAGGGCAGCACCCAGCCTCACTTTTGGCCTGAGATGTGACAGGGCCAAAAGGATAGGCTGCCCCACATGGTTAGGAGCCCTGGGCATGGGCACACCACAGTGAGCATTTCCTCAGTTGCACCGTGTTGCCCCAAGAGTAAGAGATCTGGCTGTAAACCATTTATACAGGCTGCGTCAAATATCCTATTTGTCAAAGCACTCCCATTTTAAGTTGTACTGTATAAAGCCTACAGATGAGCTGCAGCAATTGCCGTGGCCATAGGCACTGCCTCCTTCAGACCTGTGCATTTGCTTTGACAGTATTTGCATGCTGACTGTGCATAAGCATTCTAACGTGTGATACCTAATTTGCAGAAGTGCTGATACTGAGCTGCAGAAGTATCACGTGATCCTTGAGTGACAGAGTGATAAAATGGCAAATGAAACAAAGCATTGTCCTCTTAGAATGAGTCTGCACTATCAGAGAGGGGGTTCTGGGTGAGAAGCCCTCTGTGTGCCCTGAGCAGCAGCTTTCCTGCAGGCCTCCAGCAGAGCTGATGGCTTGTTCTCCTTTGTCATTCCAGAACAGTTATCTGAACCGGTTGAAGGGGATCCGTGCCACCCTGGAGACATCTCCGTTCTTCAAGTGCCATGAGGTAACAACGCACGTTCCTTCCTCACGTTTCACTTAGGCAGACCTGACTGCTTTCATCTCAGCTTGCTCAAAGAGAGAGGAGGAGTTAATTCAGAGGCTATACATTTCTAGAACTTTGAATTCATTCTAATGTCCGTATTTTCATACCCATTGATCTAATCCTCTGGAAAACTTCCTAGAGTGAAAGTGTAGAGGTCTTCTTGAGAGAAACTCCTGCCTGAGTGCACAGGTGAGGTACCATGTGGCTTTCAGCTTCTCCATGCCTCCAAACAAGGCTTTGTTTTAGCCATGAATTGCAGACCTTCCCCAGACTGGCGTTGCTGAGCTGGGGCACCATGGTAAGGACATTTCCCTGGAAGGGCACCAGCACTGGCAAAGAGTATTTGATGCTGCATCTGGCTAGTGAACTCTGAGAGTGCATTTCCTTGGCATCTTATGGGCAAGAGAAGCTGGCAGGAATGCCTGGCTTGAAGGGACCAGGGCACAGCTCCCCTGCCTGCAGCAAGGCAGCGAGGGAAATGCAGGGAAACACCACTTCTGAGTGTTTCAGGTCAGTTCAGTGATGGAAACAAAATGCTCCCTGAAATGAAGTGCCAGGAGTCCACTTGAAAACACAGAAACAAAACAGCCTTTCAAAGATGTTTTGAAAGCAGTTTCCAAGCCTTAAAAATTACGAAGAAGAGGCATTAACTTTCCATCCTGCTTCAGGACGAGGCGCAGCAGCGGGGCTGCCAGGCTTCTCATACCTCTGGGGCTGGGGCTTCTCCAGGGAGCTGTGGGAGGATCCAGCCACCCAGGCCAGACAGCAAAACGTCAGCAAAAGGTTGTCCTTCAGATGCTCTGTTGTGGTCAAGAGAGGTTCCTTATTGCTTCAGAGGGGAATCTGGATGTGACAGAATGATGCTTTGGGCAGGATGCTGTGCCATCCCCTTGCCCAGGGAGCTCAATATTCTGCAGTCATGCCTGTGGGGCTGGTGAGCACGAGCAGTGCCAGCCAGCTGCCAGGAGCCAGCCCTGGGAAGGCCTCCATCAGAAGGCTGAAGTTCATCTCACTCCTTCCCCAAGGACCTTGCCTTGGTTTCTGAAATTCCATCTCTCCCTTCTGTGCCTGTGTTTTGCTGACCTTCTTCTCCAGCCAGAAGCAGGGATTGAAGTAAATCAGCTGCTCTGAATGCCTGGTTTGCATGTACAAACACCGCCGGCAGAGCACCGATCTTGCTTTTGCTCATGCAAAATCTTGGCGTAACCTCTTGCAAATGCAGCCTGAGCCGACCCCCAGCTGGCCGAGGGAGACACGGGCCTGGTGCACGACTAACTGTCCTCCTGTCTCTGCAGGTAATAGGGAGCTCCCTTCTCTTCATTCATGACAAAAAGGAACAAGCCAAAGTCTGGATGATCGACTTTGGGAAAACCACCCCACTGCCCGAGGGACAAGTTCTCCAGCACAACGTGCCCTGGGTGGAAGGGAACAGAGAGGACGGCTACCTCTGGGGGCTGGACAACCTCATCCAGATCCTGACAGACTTGTCCCAGAGCGAGGACTTGCATTAAAGCCTGCATCCGACTCTGCCACTACCCAAACCTGCCCCCAACTGACTCTTCTGAACTGCACTACAAGACACTTTCCAACCCTTGCCCTTCCAATTTTAAAGCTGTACTCTCCCTATTTAAGGTGGTTTTGTTGTGTTTTTTTTTTTCTTTTAGTTTTTTTTTCTCCCCCCTCCACATGTAAATACAAAGCTAACCTGCCAGAACAAATGCTGAACTTGAAATCTTGGCAAAACAGAGCCGGTGGCATCCTGGGAGAGGTTGGTTAGGCAGCCGTGCGCTTTCACCTCTTGTGCAGCTTGGTTTTCAGGGAACCTGCCTCCCAGGTGGCTGTGGATCAGGGGATGCTGCAGCCAGGCTCTGTGGTGCTGTAGGGCCCTCCCTGCCTCCACCATCAGAGGTTCATCCCAAAAAACACTTCTGGCAACGCCCAGGACCCTCCCATACACAGGGTGCATGAGCGAGGCCTGGAGATGGTGAAAGGTTCTTGGGGGAGTATCCTGTAGCTGCCTTTGCCAGCACCTTCTGCCCTAGGAAACTGTCTGTGCTGAGTCCTTAAGAGTCACTAGAAAGGCAGGTTTGGGTTTTACTCGTTGTGTTGGAGCCATCCCTGTAGCCCTGTGGAGGCTGCTTTACTGTTGATGAGTACGTGCAGGGACTGATCACGGCCAGGTGCTGGCCTTGGCACACCCCTGGCTGGGGTGATGCCGCAAGTTGCTTGTTGGAGATCCAATTCCTGCTCTCTCCGGTGGGCATTTCCAACCCTACACAGGGAATAAAGGCTTTGCTAGGGCTGCAGGAAGAAAAATAGCATAGAAGAGACCACTGAAACCTGAGGCAGCCAACCAGGTTGGCTGCTCTTCTGGTGCATGCTAAGTGCTGTGCTGCCGTAGGGGCCGTGCTGTCAGCACCTGCTCCTGGCCCAGGACCTCCCTCCTGCTTGCAGCGCCTCCAGCATTTCCCTGGAGCCAGTTTCTTGCCCAGCAGGCAGGGGTTAGGGGGTTTTGGGGACAAGCAGCGTTCAAGGTGCCACACCAGTCTTCATCAGCAAATCAAGGAGGGAGAAGGCACCCCTGTGCCTTCCCTTTCTTTCACAATGCTTGCCGGCTCTGCTCTCGGCCACGAGCTCCCCAGCCTGCGTCCGGCCTCCCTGCTCTGAGTCCTGTGAAAACAAGCAGTTCCCTATTCAGGGCGGAGGCTATTTTTTGACTTCCTGGAACATTTGAACTAAGCAGCTTGCTCGCATCAGCACTGGCTTGCTAAAGGTCAGCTATTGACAGACGACCGGGCTGAGCTGCAGCCCCAGGCCCCACTCATCCTTCTGCAGGACGATGCTCCAGGGCCACCCCCTGGCACCAATCCCTGCTGCAGCTCGGTTTCTGGCAGTGACAGTGGGGTCCAGGCTATCAAGCTGTCACAGCCGTGGCCCGGCCTCTGTCCCAAGTACTGAGGTCCCCAAGGTTTGTCTCAGCTCTCCAGACACACCAATGGGAATGGTTGCAGTGCTGCAGCTGTTTGTCAGGCTTTCCAGAGCAGCCCATGCAGAAGTGCCTTACAGACTTGCCTCTGCTCCTTTAGTGTCACAGAAAAGGTGGGGTCGGTGTTATTATTATTATTTTTTTTTAAGTTATATTTATTTCATCCCATTTTAATTGCACAGAACACTAAAACTTAATGCATGGAATCCCTGTTGTTTTGTTTTTAACCGTCTTTTCAGTTTTTAAACCATCCCTTTTCTAGCTTTGGAGAAAGGGTTTGAACAGATATGCTTAGATATGTACCAGTTATTGCTGTACTTTAGCTCTGAGTTGCTCATATGATATATATATATATATATATTAATTTTTAAGCCTGTTTATAAACCAGATCCCTCACTTCATGGCTTCAAAAGAAGCATCCTGTTTCTCTCAGATGCCCTTCCTGGAGGCCGGGATGGTTGTCCTGAGCTGCTCCCCACCTCCCCTTTGGACCATTGGGTAACTGCTTTGGAACACCGACGCACAGTGCCTGTACCAAACTCCTGTAACGTTCCCAATAAAGGCCTATGGGAAGCAGCCTCTGTCGTGGCTCTGTGTCCGCACAGCTCGCAGCAGGGCGAGCATCCAGCCTGGAGTACAGACCCGGCAGCACGTCTGCCGCTCCCCGCGGGGGCCCTAAAGCCAACTGCGGGAGGACCTCTGCTTACGGACGGGAAAGCTCTCCGTATCCAACGTAATTTGTAGCAGCGCTGTGACCCCCGCAGCACCACTGCCGCCCCGCGGTGCCGTGCGGGAACTGCCGCTCCCGGAGCCCCGTGCGGCAGCACGGGAAAGCGGCGGACTCCAGGGCGGCCTCTGCAGAGAGCTCCCGTGGCCCTGCCTGGGGGTGAGCCTGGAGCTATGAGCACAGGGGGAGGCTGCAGTTAAGGCAGAGAGAAAGCCACAGCCCCGGGGTGCCTCTGTATTAATTCTCCAAAGAGATCTAAGCTAAGCTTGTGCCAGTGCTTACACAAGGCAGCATCTCCTTGGAGGATCCTGTACAAGGTGGGGCGAATCTCTGCTGGTTTGTGAGAAGTTGGTTGTTAACTTCAGGCTTGAGAGTATTGTAGATGAGTGTCCTCTTGGATCCAGCAGGTGGGTGCTACCTGGAGGGCAGCACTGTCTGCGTGCATGACTATATAATGGCTGTTACATAGCAGGGAGGTGAGCACTGTACAAATTGGCATTATATAGGATGGGGGCACAGCACTATACAGGAGGTCTTCCATGGAAGGGGTGCAATATGGAGAGGATGGGCATTACAGGAGAGGTGGGGTGAACACTGCATAGGGTGCACTGCATACAGGAGCAGAGCAACACTGTACAGGGGGTGTTATATAAGGAGGGAGAACAGTACATGTCAGGTCTTATAGGGGCATTATGTGAGGGGTGAGATGAGCACTATTCGTGAAGCATTATGTAGGATGGGGGAAAAATGCTATATGGGGTTGTTATATGGGAGGAAGCTGCATAGGTGGGGTGAGTGCTATGGAGGGAAGATTATATGTGGAAACAAGTACCTTTGGAGGAAGTTATATGGGAGGACAAGCATTGTATGGGGTGGTTTTATATAGTGGGGTGCACAAATAGTTTCATTCTCAACAGCATTTTGCAGTTTTGAAAACTGAATACTGGCTAAGCAGTAGTTGGTAACTTAAGTATCTGCGTTTGTCTTTGAATTACAGCTCAGTGATGCCTGACAGAATATTAAGGCTTCTGCCTGCTTTCCTATTGGGACTGTGCACACCATCCCGTCACACTCCACCTGCTGGATGATCTCCATACAGCAGGCTGAGAGAAGCTTTACAGCAGTGCCACTACAATGCCTACATACAGCAATAAAACTGATTATACTTAGTTTTCATGCTTTTCTTTCCCACCAATCTGTCAGTACTACAATCAAGTTAAATCATTTGGTAAGCTATTTTTACCATCCTTTAGGAATGATCTGAAGATAATACAGAGTGATGTACAACTCAGGACTTGCCAATCATACCTGGAGCAGTCTGTGCTACTGAAATACTGGAAGAGGAGTAAAATTTGAGAATAGTAACTTCATCAAAGTATGTACTACTTAACATACTGCTCAACTACTTCTCTAGGGGAAAAAACTGAACACCATTTTAAAAAACTGATATAGCACAGGCATTAAATTTCCCTGCTCTATGCAGATTACCACTTCAAAATGTAACAAAGTAAGTGGAGACAAGTTTTATAGAAACTCAAAACCAAACTTTATTTCTGATGTAGGAATTTATCTATTTTTGCCAGATCTCCAAATGAAACTGTTGCAGAACCTCTCTGTGCAGGTTTTGCCTAAGAGGAAAGGAGAAGTAAACAGAAGGATCATCTCTTCAGGTATTTTACAAAAAATCCTTTTAAAGCGCAAGTCATTTGAAATGAACCTTCCAACAGAAAACAGTTGAGCTTCACGTTACCTGTGACTCATGGAATTTCCATCCAATCATGTAGAAGATCTGAAAAGTGGCAGGTACTGAGCCATCACTATTTCCATACATTTCTGTCAGGACAAGAAGTGAGAGAAAGAAAATGTACACAACAGCGGTATTAAGAAACGATTAGTTTCCCAAACAGCAGAACTGAGCATGACATGTTCATCCTAACAGACTGAGGTGAAAGATTTGAGACAATAACAATATCACCTATTGATATATGAATGTAGTTCAAATTGTCATTGCAGTTAAGGTTAAAAATACATGAATTAAGAGAGTATTTATTTTTACAGAGAGGGCAGAGAAAACGACAACACGTCATTAGAGTCATTTCAGGTTAACTCCTCACCCACCAGATATGTACCTTTGTATATTGCTGCAGCTGCCAGCATTGTATCCCTGTGTAGCAGAGGTTTTCTATTCCAAGAGCAATTACTTTCTCCCATACCTAAAAATATGTTTTAGCTTTAAGAAAAAGAAGATACAGCGCATATAATGAGTTTCATGCAGATTTTTACTAACCAAGTAACTATAGCATCCTCTGAATCTCACTGTAAGAGGACAATCTACAGAAGCGAAGATTTACCTGTATGGTTCCAAAGCTTTTAATGCCAATGCTTTGCAATCTACTGTCTGTACTGCTAGGAACAATTTTAGATTATTACGTTTCAGCCAGAGGCTTTGAGCACTTTGTTTCTCTAATATAACTTCTGCCAAGTACTAGTACAAAGTGCTTACTGAGAGCTATCACCTTTTTTTCCAAACAGATAATAATGAAAATGACTACTCCAGAAGATCTAATCCACATCTCTCTTATGTAATTCTCTTTAAACACTTCCTGCATCCCAATATCTGCACTGCAGATACAGAAAATGTTCGTTCCTGAAGTGTATACTTGCCTTGCAAGTCTTCCATAACTTCAAACAACCCTGGATAGTTTACTTGAATTTCATCAGTATCCTAAAAGAATTCAAAGGCTTAATTTTAGAACATACCAAGTTTAGACCATAGCATTACGTTAACTTTCAGTGCCTGCCACTTCTGTTGAGATAGAACACTTTTACCCCAAAAAATATACTCAATATTTCTGAAGGACTTGGTTTAATAGCTCAAATGCAATCAAGTCTTAATCAAAGAGCTGTTAGTTTCTTCTGGGTTTCAGAAGATGCAGCAAGAGCATAAGTTCTTCCAAGTAAATGTAATGTACTCTGACACACTTGCCCATGGAGACCATACAGACTCTATAGGGCTACTAGCTAAAGATACATTTCAGTTGGTTTCTTTAATCACAGCACAGCCAAAAACTGAGGCAGTGCAGACTATTTCAGAAACTTACTCAGCCAAGTGTGATACATGCAAAAGAAAGAAGCACAGTATTACTAATGCACCTGCAGCTCTGATGTTTTGGATTATTCTGATTGCACTTTTATTGATTTATAGTTACCACAGTGAGGGTGTTAAACCCAGCTCTTGATAGGAGATGTCCCAAATCTGACACAGCAACAAAAGGGGACACATGAGGAGAAAATCCCCCTTCTCTCTCCAATTCTGCCAGCTGCAAAGAGCAGCGGAGCTCATACAGAGTGTCTCCACCAAACATTGCACCAATAAAGACTCCATCTGGCTTAAGAACTTGGTGAATCTACAACACAGAAGGAAAAAAGAAAATATTTTGCATAAAAAAACTCCTGTTTTTTTATGTACTTAAAAGCCATAATATAATATAATTATAATGGCTTCAATAGATTTTTAATACTGACACTGCTCCACAAAGGGAGCTGCAAAAAATCTTTTGGTACCGTTGCCAGATACATAATCTCTTTAAAAAAGAGACCGAGTGCCAAGACAGGCTGCTTTCCTTTCTAATAAGACTATGCACCTTTCCTAGCGAGGATGTTAATAAATTCAGTGCCTTTTTTTTTTTTGTGCAAATCTGGCAACAACTGCTGGCTGAGACAGAAGAGCTGTATTACATAATCAAGCTAACAATGAAAGGCCTCAATCAATTTACCTCAACATAAAAACCCAACCAGTTGGTTTTCAGTTGGGTATTAACCACGCTACCTTTACCTACGCTAAAAAGAAACAAAAAACTGTCAGTAAGAAATTTAAGCAGTCGAAGGAGTTTCCACTGCTTAAAGCCAGCAGTCCCAAAGTAGAAAATGAGCATGTAAGACAGGCATTGGTCAAGACGCCCACTGTCTTGCCCTTCTTGGGATATCATAAGATGTCAGTTATTTTTACTGTGGTGGTAACAGTATTTGTCAGCCTTTGTAATATGTTATGGTCTCTAATTTTCCTTTTTCATAACAGAGTACTCCTATTTGTACAAAGAGGTGACAGGATAGCTCCGCTCTAACTGGCATGTCTGAAATAAAGGAGGAAACCATACAGCTGGAGAAGATATTCCTTGCTCTTGCACCAAAGGTAGACAATTTGAAATTAAGTTTTCAACCCCCAGGAAGGAGCTTAATATTTTTACTAACTTTTACAGTTTTTCTTCCTCAACAAATATTCACTTCCCTTAAGAATCAAAAAGCCTTTATCTGGTTCAAGTTGTATTTCAAAACAAATACTTAAGGCAAATATGCAATACAAGTTCCATAAGCAATTTTGGACTAGTTTGATTCAGAAAATGTTTAGAAAGCTAGTAAAGGCAACAGACAACGAAATCAACAGCATTGCCTCAGTTTACATTAGTTCCTATGACCCCAGCTNCAACAAAAGGGGACACATGAGGAGAAAATCCCCCTTCTCTCTCCAATTCTGCCAGCTGCAAAGAGCAGCGGAGCTCATACAGAGTGTCTCCACCAAACATTGCACCAATAAAGACTCCATCTGGCTTAAGAACTTGGTGAATCTACAACACAGAAGGAAAAAAGAAAATATTTTGCATAAAAAAACTCCTGTTTTTTTATGTACTTAAAAGCCATAATATAATATAATTATAATGGCTTCAATAGATTTTTAATACTGACACTGCTCCACAAAGGGAGCTGCAAAAAATCTTTTGGTACCGTTGCCAGATACATAATCTCTTTAAAAAAGAGACCGAGTGCCAAGACAGGCTGCTTTCCTTTCTAATAAGACTATGCACCTTTCCTAGCGAGGATGTTAATAAATTCAGTGCCTTATTTTTTTTTTTTGTGCAAATCTGGCAACAACTGCTGGCTGAGACAGAAGAGCTGTATTACATAATCAAGCTAACAATGAAAGGCCTCAATCAATTTACCTCAACATAAAAACCCAACCAGTTGGTTTTCAGTTGGGTATTAACCACGCTACCTTTACCTACGCTAAAAAGAAACAAAAAACTGTCAGTAAGAAATTTAAGCAGTCGAAGGAGTTTCCACTGCTTAAAGCCAGCAGTCCCAAAGTAGAAAATGAGCATGTAAGACAGGCATTGGTCAAGACCCCCACTGTCTTGCCCTTCTTGGGATATCATAAGATGTCAGTTATTTTTACTGTGGTGGTAACAGTATTTGTCAGCCTTTGTAATATGTTATGGTCTCTAATTTTCCTTTTTCATAACAGAGTACTCCTATTTGTACAAAGAGGTGACAGGATAGCTCCGCTCTAACTGGCATGTCTGAAATAAAGGAGGAAACCATACAGCTGGAGAAGATATTCCTTGCTCTTGCACCAAAGGTAGACAATTTGAAATTAAGTTTTCAACCCCCAGGAAGGAGCTTAATATTTTTACTAACTTTTACAGTTTTTCTTCCTCAACAAATATTCACTTCCCTTAAGAATCAAAAAGCCTTTATCTGGTTCAAGTTGTATTTCAAAACAAATACTTAAGGCAAATATGCAATACAAGTTCCATAAGCAATTTTGGACTAGTTTGATTCAGAAAATGTTTAGAAAGCTAGTAAAGGCAACAGACAACGAAATCAACAGCATTGCCTCAGTTTACATTAGTTCCTATGACCCCAGCTGTTGTGACTGTGAAATATGATACAAATATGTTTTGTAGTTTTATCCTAAATTGCACTGAGACAGCAAGTTAACAGAAGCATCAGCTGAGACCCCTCAAACTGCCAGAAACATTGCAAAAGAAAAATACCTGAGTGTAACACGAGCTATTTATCAGGCAGAACTCAGAATGGGAGTAATGATAAGCGCTGTTTTTTTTTTTAATTTAAAAACCAGTTGTATTAAAAAATGAAATAAAATTCTCACCTCTCTGAAAGCTTTAGGAAGGTCGTTCACCCAGTGTAAACTGAAATACCAGAAATGTATGTTTTGTAATTGCATAATGAAGATAAATGTACATTATACATTATATATACATATATACACACACATGCAGGTGTTAAATTAACACCTTAATTATTAAATAATCTCAGCCTGCCAAAGTTCTGAAACGCTGGCAGAGAAGTGTGGCGATACAGAATAAAAGGAAAGTTCATGTAAACAGCTAAGAGATCGTTGTGTTGNAAGGTAAGTTCATGTAAACAGATAAGAGATCGTTGTGTTGATCTTTTTTTTTTTTTTAAGGACTTGAAAAGCTGCAAGTCAATTAATGAATTAGTGAAGACACAAGAAAAAGAGACTTCTCCATGTGCTTACACTGAGTGTCATGGGTGGAAAGGGACCTGGAAGCCCACCCAGCCCCACCCCCAGCAGCTCAGGCTGCCCAGGGGCTGTCCAAGCTGGCCTTGGGCATCTCCAGGGATGGGGCACCACAGCTCTGTGCAGCAGTGCTCTGAATGAAGGATTTCTTCCCAACCTCGAACCTATCCCTGCTGATTACGGCACCGCTTTCCTGACATCAGTGTGTTTTAAGTGCTCAGCGCATACCTCAGGCTGCTGACAACAAGGTCAAACGTGTCCTCCTTGAAGGGCAGGCACTCCTCATCAGCCACCACGCTGACCGTGGGGATCTCGGACTCCACAGCGCTTTTCTACCGCCGCGTTGGGACGAAAAGCACCATCAGAGCCGTACTGCCTGCGCATCACGGCCCCGAAGCGCTCCAGCACTCGGAAGGCGACTTACGAAAACGTTCTCGGCCACATCGACCTGAATGAGCTTTTCGATGACCTCCTGAAACGAGAGAAGAAAGCCCGGCGGACGCGTGCGGCACCGGCGAGAAGGCGGCGGGGGCTCGGGCGCGCTCAGCACGGCGGCTCCGTACCCGGTTCAGGTGCCGAGCGATGTGACCTCTCCCGGAGCCGATGTCCAACGCGAGACGGAACGTCCTGCGGGACAAGCGCGGAAACGTCACGCGCCGCGGGAACGCGCCGCGCCCGCCGCTCCGCGGGAACGCGCCTACCTGGGGACGTCGAGCACGCGGTCCGCCACACCGCCGCCGACCTACGGCACAACCGCCCGTCAGCGCCGCTC
>VXAB01001349.1:63057-119783 GCA_013399175.1 Odontophorus gujanensis
CCCCCCCTCGGCCGCCGGCCGAACGGGCCCCCCGCGCCCGCCGATGAGCCGCCTCGATGGGCGTTGGCGGCCGCGCGCCCCGGCTGTGCCCAGAGCCGGCGGCGGCCCCGGAGCACGGGCAGCACGGGCCGCCATAGGGCTCGCGCCGCCGCCATGCCCGCGCCCGCCGCTTCTCCGCCCCTCTGCGCACGCGCGTCGCTGCTCCGCAGCCGCAGTTCCGCCGCCGTGCGGGAGGGGGCGGGCGGGGTGCGCGCTGAGGGGTCCGCGCGCAGTCGTGGAGTTACAGGGGCTGCGAGGGGCCGGTGGAGATCTTCGAGTTCAACCCCATTGCCAGAGCAGCTCCCTAGACCTGGTCGCGCAGGTAGGCGTCGATGAGTTATGTCAAGCAGGAATTCCCTTTATTTACAGCGCTGGGTGTGTGGCGGTTGCTCACCAGACGTGCGCACCAAACAGAGAAACTACACATTTAAAAGCGTGGCACAAAGGTACTCATTTCATTCCAAGGGCACGGACACACATTCCAAGAAGTGGCTCTGTTGGTTTTCTCAGCTTCAGTGGAAAAATGATGTAGATCCTTACAGAGCTAGGGGTGAAGGGCATGCTGAAACGAGCTTGGAGGATGGCGACGGATTGGATGAACTGTAAAGGAGCCACAGATGGAGCATTTGTGGGGTGGGGTGAGCTAGATGAGGATGACCCTCGAGGCGAGGAAGCACTGCTTCTTTGTGAAAAGTTACTGAGGGAATAGCAGAGAGCTATGTGCTCTTGTAAGTTCGTTGTAACCCTTCATCAATGGAACAGTTTGTGGAGGTATTTCTCATGACAGGTTTTTGACCTTATTGATGACAAAATGCAAATAATAATGATACTGGTTGTGAATGAAAGACTTCAGGTGTTCTCTGCTGTCTGCCTCTAAGCAGAAGCTCATTTGCAGATAAACTCCGCCTGTAAGTGAAAAAACAAACGCTTCACACAGCACTATCCCAAACCCAAACCTTGTGTCTGACAGCAGTGTCCAAATGCTCCCTGAGCTCCAGCACTGGGGTTGTGCCCACCACCCTCTGAGGCAGACCCTGTCCCTAACCCCCTGCTGCCCCTGCCCTGACACAGCTCCATGCTTTCCCCAAAGAGCAGAGCCCTCCGCTCCCTGTGAGGAGCTGCAGCCCCCATGAGGCCTCCCCTCGGCTCCTCTGCTCTGTGCTGAGCAAACCTGGTGGCCTCAGCTGCCCCTTGCACATCTTGTCCTTCAGACCCTTCACTGTCTTCGTAGCCCTAAAATATAATCACATGCTGCTTTTCAGCAATGCACTTGTATGTGGAATTAGATTCTGAAATTGTTAGCGTCTTGTGCTGATGAGGTTGGCACTAAGAGCTGTTTTGCTGAGATTAATATCCTCATTTTCTAAGTCTAGTGGAGGGAGACTATGTTTTCTTAGCTAGCTTACTTTTCAGTAGTCTAAGGTAGTGCAGTTTGCTACATTAACTTGCATTCCATGGCACAATGTTGCTTGTTTTTCACCAGTTTGGAATTATTTATAAACTGGTTACATTCTGATCAATGGAATAATATTTGTCCATTCTTAGTGTTTGCCTGTAGTGGGAACTTTCTGGAAAGTGTTAGTCAAATTGCCCTTTGTAGTGGAAATGCTCAGGCATAGCCTGAACCAGTGATAAAGTACCAGGTGGGAAGGCAGGGCCAACCCAGGGGAGCTCAGCAGCATGCAGTGTACCTGAGTGACCAAAAGGGCTGGAGCCAGATCCACCGCTTCCCAGACCTCATTTAAGGGCTGGCAGTGGAGGCACGGGGGTGCATACCTGAGGCTTTCCAAAGCTAAGCAGTTTCTTTCCTTTATTTCTGTGTCTGTTGTGTTTGAGCAAGTCCTTTCTTGCTGCAGCCTAGGACCTTGCTGCTCTGCTGTCACTGCTCTGCTTTCCACTGTGTTACATCCTCTTTGGAAGGGCTGTAATAAGATGGATTAAGTTATGCTTCCCGTTACTTTTAATCTGTCTCAAAGTGTTCTAGTTTTTAGCAGTCAGCCTGTTTATCTCCTTGTGTTTTCTTAAAGTTAAGAGAATATTAAACTTGATGGAATTGATCCCTTTATAATTATTACTTTTATTCTTCTAAAATGAATGAGTTGTGAAAAGCTTGGTGTGGAATTTTTTTAATTAGTGACAGAATGCCATTAGAGTTGAAACTTATTTTTATGTTGTAGTTTTTGTAGACTTATCCTTTAGAGTTTGAGAATGACAGATTGAAATAGGAAGGACAGTAAGGACCGGTAGAACTGATCTTCCACAGAATTCAACAGAGAAAGACAGGTATTAACTTCACTGTCAAATGAGAGATATAAGTCTAATTCCCAGGGAAGATCCTGATCAGCTGTTTGTTACAGAACTTCATTTGCTGGAGTCTCCTGTAGCTCTTTCAAGGGCTGTTTCAGACCTAACCCTGGTTTGGTGTCCATGTGTACAGTGCATGTGTTATGATAAAGCTTTAAAAAAATCCTTACTGATAGAAGACTTCAAAATTCATTTTATGTAACAAAAAAAAAAAAAAAAAGTATGAATGTGCAGGGAGCTTAATGAAGCATTTTTCTCTACAAATTGCCATTTGTGCAAGAATGTTAAAATTCTTGTTTTCTTAACCAATGGGGACCTTAACTTAGCTCAAAAATTCCCAGGTTGAGAGTTCCTGAATGCGAGCAGCAGCAGCCCTGGCAGGCTGAGCTCATCAGGACCACCATTGTCCAGGCTTTTTCAGGTGTGTCTTTTGCTTGCTTTCTCTCGTTCTGCTTGAAAGTCTTGTCTATATGGAAGTTGAGAAGTTTTGCTTTAATATTTTTCCGGAGTTTCCAGCTGTTTAGCAGCCAAACTGGAGCCAGTTTTGTGTAACATATCCCACTGCACTACTCTGTATTCAGAAAATCTGGATGCTTCTAAAACAAATGCAGATTTCTTGAAAGAAATTCTCTGGTGCATCGTGGAGTTGTGTGATGAACTTTGTCTATGCTGAAGTCAGCTTCACTGCATGCACTGAGGTGTGCTGTAAAGCATTGGGTTTCCTGCTCAGTAGGATACACTGGAATATAACTTTTGGAAATAGATGTCTGTATGGGAACTGCTGAATCACGGCCTGAACCACTGATTGGTCACCTGAGGTGAGCACCGAGTCAGCCATGGAGGCACAGGTGGAGGTGATAACACCTGTGTGATTGGAAGGGGGGGAGCCTGGCTCCACCTCTCCCCAAGCCCCATTTAAGGGCTGACCACCACCAGGAAAGGATCTCTTTTTGGAGATCCCTCCTACGTGGAATCTACTGTGAGCCTTTGTCATCTTAAAGGTGAGCTATCTTCCTTTTTGTATTATTTGTGTACTATCTATATAGACCTATTCAAATATACCATCATCTCATCTATACTATTTTTGAGTATCATCTTTGAGATTACTCACGTTACAATATCCCAGAACGTTACCTGTGTGCATACTATTAAATTCATAGGCCAGGACCTCAACGTTGTGATCTGTTTCCTCCATCTTTCTACTGATCCATCCACTTCTCAACCTTCTTTTGGCTTTGTTTTTTTTTTTTTTTGTGTGTGTGAATATTTTGTCACCCTCTATGACAAAACCACCATATTTGCTAATACAGTTTGTATCCTGATTTCTTTCCTCAGCCATATCACTTTCTTATTTGTCACTACTCTGCAGTCTTTTCTCCAGCATGAGGACCTTGCAGCCTTGCAATTAGTGCCATGTTTCTAACAGGCAGCCTTATTTATTTATGAAAACACTTTTCCAACATTCCTTGCTGGGATTTAAGGTGGCAGGCAGCCAGCTCACCTAAATAGGTGCAGACACCTTGGTAGGAAATATTAGATGTTACTTTCTGTGACCTGCGTGGGAACATGTAAAGATGCCACCCTGTATGCCCTGTGCAAGGTCTCTAACCTCCCAATGCCTGTAGGAGGCAGAGTCAGACAGAGTTGCTGCTACATGGTGTATTCAAGTCATTTTTTTCACTGCTAGTAATTAAAAGCCTTCAGAATTTAATGATTTCAGTCTTAGAATGTTAGATTTTAATGTGAAAAGTACTACTATAAAAGCACTGAACACCACCTCAGCTACTCAAGCTGTGTGAATTAATCTTGAGTGAAACTGGCTAGGATTCCGTGCTGTTTAACATCGAATCTTACTGAAAGGTGGAGGGAGTGTTTCAGTGCCACATATTTGTAATGAGTTTAATTAACATAATTTGCGGATGAGAACTTGTTGAAGCCAGCTTACTTGATGGTGTTGCTTTCTGCTTTTGGAGGCTTTGTTTGCTTTATTTATTCCTAGAGTATTTTTACGTGGAAATGGAAAGTATGAGAGCGTCTCTGCATGGAGAAAGCATTCTCAGGAGAAATATTCTGGTTGGGTTGCATTTTCAATGTATTGGTAAAATGAAGTTATAACATGCTGGGTGAGAATGTGGAACAACACACTGCTCTCGTGTGTTTTTCCAGCCAAGGGTCTACAAGTAGTATTATTTGTCTCCTGGATTGCTTACCACGGGGCAAGAACATAGCTGCTGTTGTTCTGGAGCTGCAATAGATCACTGTGCTAGTCCCTGTGAATGAGCTGGAAGCTCTGATATTTCAAAAGTCACATTTGGGAAAGAAATAATTTAAAGTTTTAGTTGTGCTTTGTTCCTGGTATTTCCTTTTATTATAAAAGAGTCTTCAAGTCTGAGTAGAGGAGTGGTTACTAAATCACATCAAGAGTTGACAGAAGCTGGCTTTGCCTCTTGGAGACCGTGCTATGGGAGCTCTTGGAAATCATGAAAGATAAGTTCCATGCTGAATGAATGTGTAACATCTTGTGCTTCTAAACATAGGAAGATAACATTTTATAGCAGACAGCTGTTTGAAATTCCCCACTGCTTTTTTCTAATTTTCCACTTCATTACGTTTTAATGTTGAATAATATTCATCTTATTACATTTTCAAAAAATAAAAATAAAATAAAAATAAGGCAAAACAAACAGAAAAACCCAACCACACAACCTCAAGTAGTTTCTCACATAATGCATTTCTTTTGTTTCCTTCTTAGGTTCTCTGACTCTATATTGTAACATTCTTTTGCTCTGATGTTCCCTATTTGTGAACAACTCGGGCTATTTATGCTATGAAATTTCCCACTGTATTTGTCTAATAGCATCTTCTATCTGCCTTTAAGATTTGTTCCAGTAACGTTACATTTGATAATAAGCCAAAAGATGTAGCCTCAGAAGTGAATGAATCTGTATGTGAGCCAAAGTGCTTCACATCTGCTGCAATGGGAACATCAAAGGTATCTGTACAGCGTTTTCATAATGTTCACAATGTTTTTCTAATTTGTTTAGTTTTACTGTCAGCTTATACATGATAAAAGTAGTGGGGAAAACCTTTCTGCTTATCTTCACAATTTCAAAATAGAGACATCAAATGTACTGTATGCGTGTTACAGAATCACAAGTTGTGACTTCATACATAGGCACAACTTTTCTTTTCTTAAAAGATTCAGCTTCTTGGTTACAAACTGAATACTCCATTTTGACCTCATTACACCTCTGTTACGAGTTGCACATGAACTCACTTTGTTATCCACAATTAAGTCTTGTAATTGGCTGGAAATGGATATTTGGGCTTAGTTCAGCAAGAGCCTTTGGTGGTGGTGTCAGGCTTAAACTGTTGCTTCCCCTCCTTGTGGCAATCCATTCTTATTCTGTCTTATGTGACAGCCAAGACATTCATTTGGCCACGAAATGAAGCAGATTGGAGAAGTGATTAGTTGAGAACTAAGTAATTTCTGTGGGATCGTTTGTCAGACATATGTCTCATCTTCAACTTGCGCAAACACTTTTATTGTCCCTGTTGCAATCCACTCATGATTCCAGGAATGAATTTGTGCTGGAGGAAAGTGGAGAAATTGGTTGCTGCTGCTTCAGTACTGTTATCTGCTGCCACAAAGGAAATACGGTGTACAGAGGTTAGGAGTTCTGTGACCTGATGTTACAGAACTCTTAGGTACAAAAGGAGACTGCTTCATCTCCAATATAGCTAAATCTGCTTTCTTTTTTTTTTTGTGAGAGAAATTAAAGTTATAATTGAATTCATTTTGATCTATGGCTTTTTTTAGGTAATTGTGGAGAACATTAGTAACAGCTTTGTGTTACATTCTTAAATGGAATGTATACTTAATTTTCTCAAATTGTCTTAATGTTTGATTTTAGCACACCAGCTTCTCGATGTGGCTTTCCTGTTTTTGGGGTAGATTTTTCATGGGGTGAAACTGATGATGAAAGAATGTCACTTAGTTCCTTTTATAAAAAAAAAAAATTGCTTCTTGATGTGGATACTTGAGTTTATTTGGCTTCACCTAGTGAAGAAGAAAGAGCAGTAGTAAGGTACCTTCATTGATAAGTATTGTTCTTAAAGTTGTTAGCTACAGTACTTTGAATATGAGTTAATGCATGAATTCCATGTCATCAGAAAATACTTTGAACATCTCCTTTTACAGTGGCAATATTCTATTCATTACTGAAAAGCTGTGGCCAGGTTCTCCTATGAAAAAAACCTACCTTTCCTCAAGAGCTAAGTGTCTCTGAAAGGGGCATATGCTTATTCACCTGTGTGCTGACCTACATGGGGAGAACTGTTGGTGGTGAGTGTGATGCCATCTTCGGTTCGCTCTTTTTCAGTTAGGAAATAAATGCATTGTTGATAGAATGCTGACAAATAATAATAAAAAAATTGTGCTAGCCCTGATGACATGAAAGGTGCGTTGTCCCTCAGATTTGATTTTTCAGTTTTTTTTTCTGGGTCAGATACAGACTTCAGAAATTTTTCCAGTGTTTTGTGTGCATAGAAACTTAAACGTGTTTTCTTACTACAGTGCAGTAAGAGCCACGGTTGAGATTATGTTGATTTCTGATTATTTAAATAAGTAATATCATTAGTATAACCCCCAAATGGCCAAATTCTTTATGAAGACAAAGGAAACACTTCTGCATTTGTGTCCAGGTGTGGAGTCTGTGCCACAGGAGAGACAAAGACCTGTTGGAGCACATCCAGAGGAGGGCCACAAAAATGATCCAAGGAATAGAACACCTCTCCTTCAAGGGCAGGCTGAGAGCTGGGGCTGTTCAGCATGGAGAAGAGAAGGATCTGGGGGGACCTGAGAGCAGCCTTTCAAAATCTAAAGGGAACTACAGGAAAGCAGGGGGCAGACACTTTAGCAGGGTCTGTGGCGACAGAACAAGGGGAAATGGCTTCAAGCTTAAAGAGGGTGGATTTAGGTTGAATATAAGGAAAAAGTCTTTTGCAGTGAGGGTGGTGAGGCACTGGGACAGGTTGCCCAGAGATGTGGTGGATACCCCATCCCCAGAGACATCCAGGGTGAGGTTGGATCAGGCCCTGGGCAACATGACCTAGTCTTGGATGTCCCTGTTGATTGCAGGGGAGTTGGTCTACGTGACCTTTAAAGCTCCCTTACAACTCTAAGGATTCTATGAGTCTATGCTTCTATGCTGTGCAACTGAAGGTGTTTATCAGTTGATTTGGGGGTTAGATTATTTAGAAGATTCATTAGTGAGATAGCTTTAAAAGAGCTTCCTTTTTTTTTTTTTACTCATTTGTCATGTGGTATATCTTACCTAGTGTAATTAAAAAATTAAGCCAGGTGTAATGGTTATAACTGGGGTGATTTCAGATAGCAAGATCACAGTTCATCAAAATGATGACTCCTTTTCTTTATTGCTTATATGATAATTCTGTTAAAGGATGCTTTTCAATTATATATTGGACAGATTTTTCTAGAGGTTGTTGTAGTTAGTCAATTAATTCTGTTCTGGGTGAAGGCCAGCTGATTTAAATAATAGTTTAACAAACCCAGGAAATTGCAATTGGTAGGGGATTAGAAGTTATCCTGATGGTGTGGTTCCTAAATAGCTGTGTTTTTTTTTTTTTGGATAGTGGCCTGCACCTCTGAGTACAAAATCATTTTATTCCTATATCATATTCTAAAAGAATAAAATATGATTCATGACTCTCTTTATGCAAACTAACATCTTTATAGGGAAAAGAGTTCCTGAAGAAGCTGCCCCAAGACTAGAATCACAGTCACCAAGGTTGAAAAAGATCTCCAAGATCATCCAGTCCAACCATCTTCCTATCACTATCCCATTCAACTATGCCCCTCAGTACAATATCTGAAAGTTTCTTGAGCACCGGGCTTGTTAAGATAGCCTGGATGGGACATTACATCTCCCCAAAGACTTTCTAAGGTTTAGACTGTACGGAGTGTTTTCAGTGCAGCAGTAACTTTTCTTGGGTAAATACAGGAATGTAAATGACAGTGGAGAAAACTGTGCCATGAGACTTCTGATGCTCTTAAGCTTTGCTTGCAAATTTTACATAGTGAGGGCAAAAATGAGCTGCAGAAAATATTTTAGGGGATTTTATCATGAAAAACTATAGTGGCAGTAGATTTTAATTGCTTCATGATTCTCCTAACTTAATAATACAGCTTCATAAGTTCTCTCCCATAAGTTCCTCTCTTGTGTTCACTCTAAAATTCACTCTGCTCTTTATTGATTTTTACGTATAGTGTAAATGGCAAGGAGAAGAACATATCATTAAGCCTTCATTGGGTCTTTTAAATGTGTTGAAGTTGTTTCACAGTGGATTAAAGTGGGTTTTTTGTAATCAAAGATGCGTTTGAAGAGCACAAAAGAACATGACATATTTTTCTTGTTATGGAGTTGGGAAATCTTGACAGCAAACTCGACTTGGCATTGTATTGGCAGAATAAATATCCATTTGTTTCTCATCTTACAGAAAATATATTTATAAGCTGCACCTCCGTGAGCTTTATTTTTTCTTCATGGTGCTTAATGAAGTATAATAGGAGCAATAGATGCAGAGAAAACCGTTCCTGTTTTCTCAGTTCAATTTGTCTTTTTCTGGGAAGGAAGGGAAATTGACCTAAAGTTACTTTATCACACAATGAATTTTAGACCTGGAGTTGTTTAGTTTCAAATAGTTGTTTTGAGAAGTAAGTTATTAATAGAGGAATTATGTTGCCATGTCTTTAATGTGTTACTGATGTGTTATCCATTGGGCAAACCAGGATTCCACCCAGCAGAATTGTGTGGCACTAGGGACAAAAGAGAAAAATCAATGTCAGCTGTTTGAATGGGAATGTAAGAGTGTGATAAGAAGGAAAAAATGTTTTCAACTTCCTTTTTTTTTTTAATTTCATTGAAACTCTTTATAAATATTTTTGGTTGCCCTATTGTAATCTTTTTATTGGAGTTTTTCAAGTTAAAATGTCTCTTGAATATTATTAGTGTTATATAAAATGTTAGTGATGTAAAGTATCTCAGTGATCTGGTATATAGTATTTCATAGCACAAAGTATCTCCTCCACGTTGCTAATTGTTCTTCTGTTACATGGATATATTTGTTCTGCTCAGTAAACCTTTGTGGTATACCTCAATATCAAGGCCATAATTGCTGTTTTGACTGTGAGCACCATTTATTTAATTACTGGCTCTTTAAATAATGCTTTGGGTTAAGCAGTATGGTGGTTATACTGAAGTTTTTGTTCTTTGTCTTTTGCAAGAGTGATATCTGCAGTTTTACTTTGTACTGCCTTACAGATACCTGAATAGACTCCATGACCAAACAGTTTCATCAGTATATTTTTGTTCAGTTGTTCCTGATGTGGTGCCATTATGTACAGGGAGTTCTATAGAAAGCCTGTCTCTCCTCACCAGGAGTTTGAGCAGGGTGCAGTCTCCTGTGCTTTGGGGTTTCTCATACAAGATTCAATAAAGGCAGCCAGTTTATGCTGCAGCACCAGTGCTGGAGTGGCACAAATATAGAAAAAGAAGTGCAATTGTTGGCTTAATTGTGCTGCTGATCTTAATTTCAGTCAGTAATGATAAATGAAATCTAAGCACTTATTAAATCCTTCTATAGTCTTGAAATTAACTTGCTCACTTGCTTAGTTAAAAATATGTAAATGTGTCTTTAATATTTGTACATGTGACAGTACAATCTTCTACGCTGTCTGGAAAATAAAGTTTTCTTGTGTGTACTAAAACTGTAATAGAAGACTAATCAGTGGAAGATGATAAACTGTGCAATATTGCTTCTGAATCTGGTATTTATAAAATGCCTTGAACAGGGCATTATTTGTGTTGACTTCTTTACTGTTGTGTAGATATTTTGGCCTTTGCTGCATTATTGCTACTTCAAAAGTAACAAGGATTTGACTTCTTAATGTTTCTGTTCTGTTAGCACTGGTGTATTGCTCGAATGTTTCCTAGGGAAACAACTCAAGGAGAATAGTTACCATGTAATGGCTTAGCCAAGCCTTGGTGGATGTCATGGGGCAGAACAGAAGCAGCACAGCCTCTTTGTTTCTTTTATGAAGCATTGCAAGCTTGGTTTCACAGATGCTGCTGGTATTGGAAACCCTTTAACAAGGGTCAACCCAACTTTCCTTCTAAAACATTCATACAAGCCCTTGTGGCTGTCCATCCAGTAACTTAAAACTGAAGACTACCTCTGAGTGCTTGTGCAAGCTGGTGTTTTACTTCTCAAAGAGTCAGCAGGAGCCAACTCTGATTATAACTGTGTTCATCTCACTTATATCTGGTTGGTTCAGCAGCATGGCTGTGGCAATGCTCAGTCATATCTCATGCAGCAAGATGCTTCGAGGCCACAGCAGCTACAGTCACCTGGTTTGGCAAAGGAGTTTTAAGAACTGCCACTTAGTACATGCCACTGAAGTGGTTAGACTACCCTGACCTGATAGAAATATAAATGCCTGGGTATAAGATGCAACTGTTAATGCATCACGATTTTTTGTTTGGCTGTTTTTTCATTCTTCAAAAAGTCTTTGAAAAATCTGTTGGCAGAAATCATTACTGCCTTTATATCCATCAGAAAGTGGTTCCTCATTTTGTGCAACGTGATGCGATGCTTGAAAGGTAGCAGCAAGGTCATTTGAACTCTGAGAAAACTTTGAGAATGTATTTAGCTCATTTTCCTTTTCTTGCAGCTGTTGTCAAGTGCTCTTTATTTGCTTATAGAGTGAAAAGGGTCTTAAGAATTTTTTGAGGGCAGTGTTGCACATTTGTTTTAAAACTATTAGTTTTGACACAATAAATACATGTTTTATCAAAATTGGAAAGTATGGCAGTATTGTCACCACTTACATTTCTCCTGGCAAAGTTACCCCAAACTCTCATAAATACAGATTAGCATCCCTTTCATTACTCAGTTTCAAGGGAGTTTTTCATAGCCCAAGGATCTCTTCAGTTTCTGTCCAGTATAGCTCTTCTTACCATTTCACATGGCATCGGGGGGAAAATAAAAAACAACCAATTCACTTATTTTGCTTCTTGCTCTTAAGAATGGATTGTCTTTTCCTTGCTGTGTGAGCAGGTGCTTTCATCTTAGGAGGTCTCTGCTACCTGTGAGGGAAGGGGAAAAGCAGCTGCAGGCAAGATTTGTGCTCTTAGCCACCAGCCAGTATCTTATAGTTAGGGGAAAGAACAATAGTATCACACTTAACTTTTAGCCAAAGACCAGAGGTCGCTGTGTTAACTTGCAACTACTGTCTGCCTTTCTAGACACCAGTTGTACTGTCCATGCAACTTGATAATGTAGAAAGCACAGTTTGTTTCTAAACTAGAGGTACTTTTGTGAAGCAGCCAAGAAAAAGAGAAAAAGCAGGAAGAAAAGGATTTAGAAATGGAGATTAAATGGGTTCCAGGTAGGGTTTAAGTTTTTCTTTTAGTAACTTGGATGTGTAGTATTGCTCTGTTAATATGGGTACATTATAAGCTGTACAATTGATGTAGAATAAACTGAACTTTTTATTTTTCCACTTAAATTTAAATCCAGATGAATTGTGAAGAAAATAGAAGAACTAATATGACTGAACTGTTCCTCAACTGCTAGCATCTCTGTAGCTTACTTATTTGCCAGTTTTTCATGTAATTTCTCTTACATTCATCACTTTATGGAATTTCATGAGTAGAATCCATGTTTACCATCAAGCTGTAAAGCATACCTGTGCTTTTAAAAATGAAACAGTATTATTTGGAAACGTAGCACAGGATTGGAGAATAGTGTTTAAAGTCTCATCAGAGCTTGATTGATGCTGAAGATTTGAGGGGTCAGAAAATAGAGAAGTCTGATCTATTGAGACTGTTCTGTGGAAAAGAAAGGTACCAAGAAGAAAATCTGGAGGATATTTAATTGTTTCGTGATATCCCAGTTTTTTTCTGGAAATATAAATAGATAATTTTACTGTACAGCACTCCAGCAATCTCATTCTGAGCTCTGGAAACCAGTATCTGTTTTTTCCTTTGAAATGAAAACACACTGAGGGTGATTCTTATTCTTTTGTTTATGAATGTGTGCTTTCTCTGAGATGTAATGAACCATTTTAATAACATTCTACACGTGAAAAGGGAAAGCTTTCTCTGCAACCTCTCCTCCTTTTTTTGTTCCCCCCCCAAGCTCATTCTGACAGCATCCACAACCACTGGAACTGGTTAGATTCATTTGGAAGTTCATTTCATCTGCTAAAATGATAAACTCCTCTGGAAAAGAAGAAACTGGATGTCTTCCTCTCACAGTCAGGCAGATAGGAGGGTTTGGTGGCTGCTCAGAGGGTTTAATTACATGCTGCAATGAGTAGGAAAGTGTGACATGCTTGTTTTGGGTGCAGCTGGTGTTGTACTGGTTTGGTAGTGTAGGACCACAGCCTGCGTAAGGATACCATCTGATGTGTTACTGCAAATAGTGAGATTGGAGGTGTGCTGGAATCCAGCCCCTCTCCACTGAAGTGTTAATTCCATTTGTGAATTCATATCTCATTTGTGCTGTTATTTTGAATTCACTTGGGCAACTTCTGTTGTATATAAATGCCACTATTTAATGTCTTGTTCCGGTGTTATTAATTTAGTGGAATGAATTGAACTGAATGAATTTGTGTCCTGCCCAGTTCTTGATAAGACCTGTGTTTGAAAGTATACATTGCTTTAAAATATCCATGAGCTTTCATTGCATTTAACGATTCCAATAATTTCTGGCAAGTATGCTCTCAAAGCTCTTTAGAGAAGGCGTTTGGTGTGCAGCATAGGACAAGCGCTTAGTAACAGCTGTGTTGAAGTGTTTTACTTCAAGTGCCCACAGTGTGTCAGTGTTTGCATTCCTGGAGTTGCTTGTTTAAAGTCTTCTTTGTAACACTGAGCTTTTGTAGCAGCTGTGTTCTCATAAACGGGTAGTTACTGTAAGAATTTTGCACAGATTTCTTGTAGCATTTCATAACCAAGCTGGAAATCACAGTGGAAACAATTACTGCTAGGAATATGTTCTGCCTATATAAACAAAAAGCATTGCTTAAATAGTTATTAAAGCTTCTATCTTTTCTTGTGCTGGTGTATTTTGTTTAATGGGATTTTTTTTGGAAACACTTTGCCTTCTGTGTGAGAAGGAGTCCTGCAAGTTGCGTGTGTGAATTTTTTTTGTGTGTGTGTAAGGATAACGTTAGTTAGGAATCTAAAGCAAACCATTCATTGAGGGAAATGGAAAATTGTTTTGAGTAAACTTAGTGGCACAGGGAAAACAAGAAGCTTGCTGAAGCGTTCTGCCTCTTAAAACTGCACCTTGAATGTGACAAAGAAATTGTACTGATTTTTAGGAACCATAGTAGAGGTGGAATCAAAGGGCTCCTAATAGAGGGGCTACCTTGTGTTTTTCTTTTTTTTAATTTGTGTTTTTTTTTGGTTTTTTTTTGTTTTGCTGTTGATCTATACTGTAGAACAAAACTCATTTTCTATATTTCACCTAGTCCAACCCTTTCAATACTACACCTTCCTGCTGAGCTCCAAGGACTTCTGCTGTACTCTCATCTCTTGCAGAAGGGAGTGGAGACTGGATGTTTCAGTCTGGATGTTAGGAAATACTGCTCTGAAAGAGCAGTCAGGTGCTGGAATGGGCTGCCCATGGAAGTGGTGGAGTCACTGACCCTGGAGGTATTCAAGGAACATTTAGACATTGTGTTGAAGGACATGGTTTAGAGAAAACCATTAGTGGTATGTGAACAGCTGGACTGGATGATGTTGTAGGCCTTTTCCAACCTTGCTGATTCTGTGCTTCTATGGAAGGAGACTCAATACTCATAATTCCAGACACTGTCAGGCAGAATGGTTGTGGGTTTGGTTGTTTTTTTTGTTGTTGTTGTTGCTGGTTCATTTGGTTTTACAAAGGAATGGCAAAAACAAACAAAAAAGTCTTCCTTATAAACATAGTTTTGTCTAGAGTCAGTTGGATACCCACACATTGTTTCAGATGCTCTCATATCATGTTGGGTTGGAAATACATGTTCACACAGTGATATTTGCATTGGTAATTTGTAAAATTTGATGTCAGTTTTGTATCTATGATTTTGCAGCATGTGTTAGTTTTTTTTCTCATATCTTACCCTGAAAAAGCTGAAGTCTTTTCAAAGAACAGTTCTGAAAATCACAGAAACATTTCACCTCCAGGAGATCAATCAATATCTCTACTAGCTATTAGCCTCTGGAGTGTAGCCAGCTGCATTGGTTTTACCTATAGTTTTTGAATTTTATTTCTTAGGACAAGGGCGTTCAGATTTTGGAAACCTGAGTTTAGTTTGTGGTGCTTTTCTCGGCTGCCTTGCCTCTCTTGGCTCTGAGTATGTCTATCTGCTTTCGAAATCATGTCTGTGTTCTACCTCCTTTTTCCTTTGTCATGGATTATGTCATACAATCATTAAGGTTAGAAAACACTTCTGAGATATCTAGTCCAACTGTGAACCCATTGCCATCATGCCCACTACAGTGTTAGATGCTACCAGTTTGTACATGCTTCTACGTGTCTGTGCATTAGCACTTTTAATGAGATATGGCTTTCTCCAAGAGAAAAAATGTTAAAAGCAATGCAGAATGTCTTTACTTTGTTTATGGGTCCAATGTATGGCCACACTTAACCTTCATTGGTTTCAGGCAACACTTGGAGAGAAGATCCTGCACACCTGAAAGGGATGGAAAGTAGTCACTGCATGATAAACAGCAGTTTATAGCTCTGGCAATACACACCAGATTATGGTTTCTTAGGGGAGAGAAACATGTTAGTTATTATCTTATTTTTCCTTGAACAAATGTGCTTATTTAAATTCCAAAAGAATTAATTATTTTTCTCTTGGTGAATTCTGGGAATTCAAAAATAGGTTTTGTGTTAATCTCTTTAGACTCCTTTAACTAGTTCTAAGTTCTAGTTTGGTCTGTCAAAATGTTTTTATTATAAAACTCTGATTCTATTTGACTCATTGCAAAATAACTTTCTTGCCCATATATTTAATATAGAGAGCTGCAACAGTTAAACCTAGGATTTTTTTTCAATTGAAAGTCAGTTTTGAATTCATTTAAAAATTTGAGCTTTGGCACAAATATTTACGTGTGATTATGGAACGCATACTTTGTGAATGATTCAGTTATTCTTGAATCATAATAGCTTTAAATAAACCACAGTGCCAGCAAAAATAAATTAGAGGTAGTTCCAACTTTCTTTGGTCTGTTTCTTCTAGGCACAAAATGAATGTTAGATTTAAGCATCCATCTGTTTTTGTAATCATATGTCATTTGAGCAACAATGACTATGCATCCTTCTCTGGCTCCCAAAGCTCTTCAGTAGGTGAAGAGGGAGAAGACCACAATTGTTTCCCTTGATGACGTTCCACCAGGTTTTCAGGCAGCTTTTTTATTGGACTGGAAAATTCTTCCTTTGGGAAAAGTGAGATGTAAATATTTAGCTAGGCTTAAAGGCAGCTTTGCAATTTGTTTTCACCAGAGGTAAGCTAGCAGGGAGTCATGTCCCTGCAAAGTGCTTGAAGGTTGCCTACTGTATGTTGTTACAAACTGTGCTGAACAAGAAACTAATGGTGAATCTGCTTCAGTCTGGATCATTGCTTCCCTGTTTGCTTCCTGTAGCTGAAGCAGTCTTACCTCGTGCAGCACGTAGAAGCATGTGCTCTGCTCTGTGGCTCTTCACACTTGATGTTTTAGCAGCTAAGGGTTGTTTTTTTTTTTTTACTCAAGATGTGTTATCTCTGGGGCGAACAAATCCGAATGTTACCAGGTTATTTTGATCAGCCATTCCTTTTATCTACCTGCAACAAAGTGTATGTCTATTGAGAGAGTTATTTTTTTGGAGGGTTAGTTGTTACAATGTAAGATGAACTTGCTTATTTAGATTTCCCGAATGTAGTGAAGTATCTCTATAGCTCTTAATAACTGTGACAGTTGCAAGCTGTTAAGCTTTGGGAAGTTTCCAAACTAACAACTCTGAGAAGCGGGAATTCGGTTTCAGCCTCCCTCCATTGCTGTTCCAGCAGTGTGAGAAGCAAATAGTTACATTTGGAACAGTGTTATCACACTTCTAATCCTCTAGTTCAAGTATGGTTTAGTTTCATGCTAGCATGCGTTGCCTTTTTACCTTCTTGTTGAGGCCTTTGTATGTAGAGATTAAGAAGGACCGACCATTCATTAATTTAAAATAGATAGATAAGGGTATAAGTTAATATTCTCTATAGCTAGTTAATAATTCTACCTAAAGCAGTCAATTCCTTTCCACTTCTGCAATAAAAGTTGTTTGACCACTTAAATATACTCTTATTCTCGGGAAGTGGTCTGGACAGTAGTTTCTAAGCCATTCTAATCTGTGGAGAAACTCTAATGCCTTTCATGAGACTGCCAAATACCACAAGAAAGGATTATATTTTCCTCCAGGCCCTTCTGTGCCAGATGGATCAAATGATTCCATTTTCCAGGCAAATAAATCAGAAATCTTGTAACGTCCTTTGAGACTTTAGGTCTCTTACTTTTTTTGCTTTTCTTCTGGAGTTGTGACATATTTCTTAATTCAGTATTTTCAATCTTCAGAGAGAACCTGCAAGGTTGCTACCTGACCAGTAGTTTTCTCCCCAAAACTACTGAAAAATAACCCAGAGTAATAGTTCAGCTTCTGGGAGACTGAAGATTCCACTTGTGTTGACTTTGGAGATGAAGGCATGTAGTACTGGGGGTGGAGGGGGGGAAACAACTAAGTTGTGGCTCTGGTTGTACCAGGGTTTCTTCATGGCATATCTTCTGGATATAAGTATTACAGCTGTAAAATGGGGACTTTGTAGTTACT
The DNA here is from genome assembly GCA_013399175.1 of Odontophorus gujanensis. Classification (NCBI taxonomy): domain Eukaryota; kingdom Metazoa; phylum Chordata; class Aves; order Galliformes; family Odontophoridae; genus Odontophorus; species Odontophorus gujanensis. The sequence goes on from VXAB01001349.1 coordinate 80,323, forward strand.
TAACAGATTCTTTTCTTAAGGTGCCATTTTTACACCACTGAATGCCATAATATGTGTATTTCAGGAAGCACCATTCTGTTCCATGAGTGGGGTCCAGTTATGTTCAGTAATTCTGGTCATACAGTTCATAGTGAATGTTCAGGAACGTAGCTGTATGTTGAGTAGTGATGCAAAATATTTAAGAACTGTATGTTAAGTACTTGTATATCAAGCAGGGTTATGGTCCTCTTGAAAATATAAAACACATTCAATCATTGATGAGAGTTCAGTTTCATCTCTTTTTTAGCTTACTATTTTTTTTTCTAGACCTTAAAGAAACTGCTGAAGAAACTATCAAAAACAGATTGGAAGGGTAACTTAACTGCATGATAAAAAAAAAAATGCCTAGAGAGGAAAGAAAAAAAATCTTTAATAAACAAAAAACCTGGAGGAGTTTCTGTTTGTTCTTCAGTTGCTGTTCTTGTTTTGGATAAACTAAAAAAGTTATATAGCTTCCAGTACTGTCTTAAGATTGAATGTGCAGTGGTCACTCATTTGCTTTGTCAAATCTGCGGGTCAAAAGGATGTTCAGGATGATACTGATCATATGTAATGTGCCTACTCAAACTTTCATTTATCTATCTGCTTTTTAACTTGGGTAACTTTTGAATGCATTAGGAAAGGTCTTTTTGCCACAGTGTGTTATTGGTGGGAGTTGTTAGGATGCATGCTGCTCTTCGTCTTTCCACACATAGAAGGTAATGGTGAAGTAACCGACTGCTGTGGCAGAGGTGTGTGGGAACAGGCAGCTAAATGAAACATTCATTCTATTGCTTGATGTAGTAAGGTTGTAATGTTTATCCTTGTAGGAGTTAAGGGCAATCAGAGCAATTATGTACTACACCCTGTGCATTTATTTGTTGGTATGGTTAGACTACTACATTAGTCAGTGGATGCAGTTAATAATGTTCTTTGATCAATCAGAAGTGCTCTTTGGGTAGAAGGAAAGCTTTCAGTTTGTGAGACAATTTGTCTACTAGCAATCATGAGTGAGTTCTAGTTTAATGATGATTCAGCATGCACTATTTTGGTTTTCATGTTCACAGTTTCTGACAAAAGGGACACTTAATTACGATGAAACTATAGTAGTTGATATAATGAATGAAATATTTTTTGTGCTTTGTTTCAGGCTACTGCTGAGCAAGGAGTGAAGATGAACTTCCATCTGATGTTGATCTCAAAAATCCACGTTTTGCTGAAGAACTTAAGAAAACAGGTGAGTTAAGTAAGGTAACTTTTTTGCTCCTATAGATAATGTGTTTTAGAAACAAAGTCAGGCTAGAAAATGCAGAGATGGTGTGTCCAGAATGAAATAAAGTAGATGTCATTAGCTTAAAATTGCAAGTGATGTTACTGATAAAATGATATGTACAGAGACTGTTATTTAAGCCAATTCCTAGGAATGGATGTTGAGAACAAGCTAACAATCTGTTCCTGTAAGTATTCCATATAAAAAAAACAAACAAACAAGAAAGCCTTAGTTGGCTTAGAAGCATTTTTCCAGCTGGGTACAAGTGGTCACATTGACTATTGGGCAGTATTGTTTGTCACTGAAAACACCTGTCTTTCATAAGAAATCAGTTATGTTTCCTCTTAGTCTGATGCATGATTTTACCAGTGTGCTCTGGCTGCCTAAGAAATCAAATACTGAAATAATAAACTTGCAGTACTTCTTTGATTTATTTTTTTATTTATGGAAAGCTTTGGGATGTTTTTATGTGAAACATGTAACTCAGGTTTTCCTACTGTTTTTATATTCCTGAAGGTAGTTCTTTAATGCGTAGCCTTTCTTAGAAGGTGAAGAACTGTTCAGGCTCTCAGTATTGAGATGATCTTGCACTAAATAGATAGTGGACTTGTCGTGTTTTAGTCTAGGAATCTACATTTCTTAGTGCCAGGTTAAGGTGTCATGCAATGCTGTTTTCTGTCATATTCTCCTGATGAGTTCTATGTAGGTTATTTCCAAACTTGTTGGAAAGGTACCCCTACTTCTTCCAGCACCTATTTATTTTTCATTAGCAAAAATATGTAGGTACTCTCATACTAAAATTTGATGTTTCAGTGTTGTATGTGAAATCTTCAAACCAGCAGCTGTTCTGCCATATGTGAGAAGTTCTTTGTGTCATACAGGGGCTTAGTAGAGAATGAACATATCTATAGATCATTACATTTTCTTTTCCATTATATATTCCTTATTATTCCATTATATTCCTTAGTGTGTATGTAAAGTGTTTGGGGATACCACAACAAACTTAAAGGTTATCAGAATGGAACTTCTGGCTGCAGGATTACTGATGATCTACTGAGAAAAGACAGAAGAATATAATGTGACTAGCAGTAGAGAAGTTTTAAAGGGAGAGTACAGTGGTTGACTGAGAGCCAGCTGACATTTGAATGATGATTACACAGCATAACTTTGGCTTTCACCAAGTTTATCCGGAGCAGCCTTTGTCTCATAGCTGGGGTTGTTTTTTAAGCACGGCCAGTTTATTCAGTTGGGGAAAATGGGTTTCAGTCTTCTCTGAAATAAGCTGTAGCTGTGCCAGCTTTGTGTCTAGGGTACTGGCAATAGTAACCTGGATGATGGTAATTTCTCATAAGCCTTCCACAATTCCCCTGAAAGATTGAAATTGCTCTTTTGAACTGACAGTCGTGTGATCTTAGATTATACTGGAAAAGCCTACAATGGGGTATGTTACAGACTCAGGTGGACCAGAGCAGAAATTGAGGACAGAGTAGTGCTGTTGGTGTTTTCCAGTGGCATATTTACTCCCATACTGGATTGACTTGTTGACTGTAACATAAGTTCATTTTTGACAAGGTGATGCATTTGAAGAGAAGCAAGACTGTAAGGAGGTGTTAGACACAGGACCTCTGTTTTTCATATTCTTTTCAAGCATCAGCACCATGAAAGGAAAACTTGAGGTTCTGAGAAGTCTATCAAGTGTGTTTTTGTCAGGTTTGTCTTTGTTGCTGAAGCCTGCTTGTAAAGCAGGCAATGGTTCTTATTGTGAGCAGCACTTCAGCTTGGGAGAGTGCATTTGTGAGTTCTGAAACATAATTTATTTCTTCATGAAGCAAAGTTTTTAGTGCTGAGAGTGATTACAACTTTAGCTGTATAAGTTTATAAGTTCATAGTATGAAACTAATACATATGTTTAAATTTTCTTTTTTAATTCTCCCCTTCCTGTATAGAAAATAGCATTGATACTGGCTCTTGATTCATCCCCATCTGCAGCAACATGCACCTTTGAATACTTTAGGATAAACTATCTTCATTTTTGTGATTCTGCATAGAATGAAATATGAGGGAAGATATTTTGTAAGAGCTTCTTTGGGGGATAGGTAGAAAGGCTGATATAATCCAGAACTGGATAAGTAAATAACTGTTACCATTTGGTACTCCATACCCTGTTTTCTTTGCAGGTCTGACTGCACTAGAGCAAAGATATAAAAGATTTCAAGATTGTTGAAGCTTATGTAATGCAGACTTTTTTCTCCCTGCCATGCATTAAGATAAAATGTGTAGGTTAGGTAACAATATTATCTGAATCTGATTTTCCTGCATGCTTTCTGGAACTATTCAACCAACAGTTCAGTTCTTGAGCTGATTCCACTGTGCCTCTGGATATATATATATATATATATATATATATTTTGTCGCAGTAGTTTCTCTCGAAATCCATCTCAAGTTTGGAATCTATTTAGAAATGGTCAGGAGAGTAATCAAGGGAGGGAAAAATGTTCTTCAAGAAATATGTCTTTTTCCAGAGTATACTTAGTGATATAACTTGACATTTCTCTGGCGTAATTGTACTTGTAGTCTGACTACAAATCTGGCTTAACAAAGTGGAGCCAAATATCTTCCTTAAGAGCACCCCCAGTGGACTATAATAAATTGCTTGGGAATGTAATTTCAGGCTCAAAGGTCATAGTTTGTGATTCAGGTCAGAAAACCTGCTTTCCCTGCTCCTTCTCTATCTAGTTCTATAGGCATTCCGAAGAGAATAATTTGATTTTGAAGGATTTATATACAGGGCTGTCCTTATGAAAAGCTGTTTGACAAACGTTTCATGCTGTTACTGATCATTACATCTCCCTAATCAGCACCATGCATCTAAAGTTAATTGTAAGAGGGTAAGAAAACTTTGTAAGAAGAGACTAATTCTGAATGGAATCAATCATATTCTCATCCCCATAGTTCTCTTTGAGTATTTTTTGCACTGTTTTTCTTCTTGCATCTGCATGGCTGATAGCACAGCATAGCTTTAGGCTTCCATATACATTTCAGAAATGATTTGTGTGGGTTTTTTCATTTGACTAATATATTTTTATCTTGCTTGGCTGACAGGCTTAACCTTCTGTTCCTTCTGTTCTAACTGTTCTTTCTGTTGACTTGTTTATGCCACTTGAATATTGCTGCCTTCTTGAATTAGGCAAATACTCTGTGGGTTTTTATATTGTTTCCAACACCTTACACTGAAGTAAGAAAATGAGAAACAATTAGAGGTTATGTAAATAATGCTATCATACGGAAGCTTCAGTAAATGTGTGTCTTATTTTTGCTCTTTGAATCTAAGAGGAAAGCAAAATTGGTTGAGAATAACTCAGAAGATGAAGCTGAAGTTGGAAAAAAAAAAACACAGACGGTAAAGTGATTTAGAATGTATAGATTTACAGATGTTGTATTCCCTGAGTTCTGCAAATGCATGATGTATGTGTTTGTGGATAGAAGTACTGAGTGTTCTAAAACCATATGACTTTTAATAGTGAGAGCTTTTGGATCAAATCACCCAAGGGGAGATGTAGTGGGTCACTGCCTTGACATCTTAAGGTTGTAGTGGAATATCTTCTGGAAGATGATGGCTGAATGCACTCAACAGAGTTTTAAGTTGCCCTGAAATTTCAGGGCCTGGAAGCAGTGTTTGGATGGTTTATCATTAAAGTTATCCTGGCATGTTTGCCCTGTTGACTTTTTTAACCTTGAAGATGTAATTGTTTGCTAATGTGTAATTGCTTTTCAATCTTTCTCTGAGTGAGAAGTTAACCAAGTTTATTAAATGTATTTGTTAACTATCATTCTGTGATTTGAATACAAATATAAAATAGTATCATGTATTGATTCCTATATTATGATATGTGATTTCCAAATAATGTTAGAATCATGGCAATCTTTAGTAAAAAGCAAAAGATTTATATGATCTGCAGACAAACCAGAGTATAGAAATTAGAAATTCTGAAATAAAAGGTTAAAAACTTGCCCTGAGAAGTTTTAGGCACTTAACTGTACCTTCTTCTGTGCCTAAATAGAACTTTGCTTAAATTAAACTTTCTCCTAATGTATTCTACTAATGTATTTTCTTCCCATTAATATAATTCCACTTATTTGAAGTGTCTCAGAGTTGCAAGTGTTGGGGAAAAAAAATAAAAATAGATCCAGATGACAGAATTTTAGAAACCCTGCTGCTGGGTAATGTGCTGTTGGTGTCAGTGGTGAGAGTATCAACAGTGCAGTGAAGTAAAGTACAGGAGGTAGATAAATACCTTTTTTTTTTTTATTTCTTTCCCCTGTGAATTATTTTATCTACTGTTTTTCCCTGTTCCAGTTCTATTGGTAGTACAGTGCTGTATCGAAAAAGAGAGACTATTGAGATTATGGAGGTGATAAGTAAGTAGTAAAGGTAAAGGTGTAGCATTAATTTCTAAGGCCTTTTACTAATTTCAACAAAGCATTCTATTATAGCAGAACTTAAACTACAGATAATTAGAACTAGTGTTTAAATAAAGTAAGTACATCTTGGTATGTGAAGGAGATTACTGAATGAGATTTAGCACATGAGAGGCTGTACACCTTACAGCAAAATGAACAAAGTACAGTATGGGACAGAATATAAAAGTATGCATGGAGGTGGTTTCTGCAGTATTTTGTAATGATGTGGCTGAATAATAGTTGCAGACCTAGAATATTAAAAGCTCTTCCTTACTAGATGAACATTTTTCAAGTAGCCAACTGGGGAAGTTAAGAAGATAATATGGTGTCTTTTGTACCTAATTCCATGAGTTCTTGGTCTTTCAAGTGGTGTGACAGAATGCATTGGGCTTATCTGGTACTTTAGAGCTGACCAAATTGTGATGGTGAGTGAGGATAACTTGTCCTGCTGGGAGCAGCAAGAAACCTCTGAGCATGGGTTTATGGTAGAGAGCGGCATAATGACTTTCAGAAATATGTGATTTTATGAAGAATAGAGATGCTTTGGGGGGAAAAAAACTTTTAAGGGAAGCTTCTCTCCATTTCTATCAAACAAGAGAGCCTGTGGTTACAATTGCAAGGAAATGCATCCCATGAAACTAAAAACTTGCACATGGATCTGACACAGTAAGTGGGTGAGGAAACGTTTATCTCATAGAAGATCATATTAATTTTATAGTTAAATTTACTGCATTAAAAACGTAGCTTGCCTAAAGCAGTTTTGTTAGGATTGGCATGTAAGAGGATATGATACAATTTCCAGACATGGAGTAACAATACAAAGCTGTAAAATTTAATATATGTATTTGCACTGATGTTTCTAAATGTGATTAGTAGTATGGCTTACATATTATAGAGGTATCAAATGTACTTGGGGCAGCACCTTGAATTCAATATGACTTAGTCTGAGCAGACAAATTGTTGGTAGGGCATGCACTTCTGTTTATGTATAGCATCTGGAAGGTTGGATGGCCAAGAACAAAAAACAAATAGTCTAAACACAAATTGAGCTTAGAGAGAGGCTATTGACCAACAGCAGGATATAACTAACTACTGTGTTATTCCTTGAGATATCCTTCTGTCTTCTATCAGCTTGATTTGTTGAGCTAATGTTGTCATATTTACTTGCCCTCAGTGTGAAGACTTGACAAATCCGATGTCTTTTGAACCTAAGCTTTTAGCCTCTGCAACATCCTTTGATGATGAATTCCACAGATTATACAAAATCTGTATAGAAGCTTTTCTGTACGCTTGATCATCTTTATCAGTGGGGAAGTGGCTCAATTCATGATTGTGATAACTTGTTCTTTCAAAAACACATCTTGGGTATGATTTAAAAAAAAAAAAAAAAACAAAACTGTGGCAACAGCTGAGTTTCATTCTGTATCGGTGCTATCTTACAAAATGTTTTCATACCAAGTCCACAGACAGTCTGATGTAACACATTTTCATAATTTGTATGGAAAAGAAATTTTGGAAGGAGATAAGGCAACTAACTACACTCTCTCTCTAGCCCTGTAAAATGTATCTGTTTTGATACAGTTGCATGCACTCTTACATAGGAGTGTGCTTTATGCACCAAGGGGAGGCATATCCTGCTGTTTGACTTCCTGGCAGTAGCTGAGTAGAGGCATTTAAATATTAATGTTTTTCTTTTTTTGGCTTTGTCCTATTATAACTTTTCTGCTGCCAAACAATAGGTGACATCAGTGAATTTCTGCTCTGTAAGAACCCCCAGATGTCCAGAATTTGCTTGAAAGCACTTTAACAGCAAACCTTTGGTACTTCTGAAATGCCCTGTACAGTACCTTTGCAGGAGGTTGTAAAATTAAGAAGTCACTCATAATGCTTATGTTAGCTGAGTCTCCTCTTACAGTAAGATATTGTGTTACTTTGCAAGTGATACCTGGGTGAATTGGTAATTAATTACTGGCAAACTTTGTCACGTTAGCTCTAACGCAGCTACAGAGTTTATCAGCAGTAATTCTGAATGTCATCTGTGGCCTCCAGAAATCATCTGTCTTTGACTGCATGAACAGTCCTGGGAAGGCTCTGGCTGGCAGCACTGACTCAGGTCGTGGCTACAAGTGCTCCTTCAGGCACAAGCCACTGACAGAGTTTGGGACTAAGATTGGGCATGGCTGTGCTTAGACTCCTTGCTGAGAAGGAGATCAGAATCAAGGGGGTCCTTTCTGAGCCCTCGTGATCCTCCCTAACATGACAATTGGTAAGCCAAAGGATGGATTTTGCCCTTCTCATCATTTACAAACTTGAAAATGGCACCTGAAAGTTCTAAACCCTGAAATTATTTTTCCTTTTCACTGAAGTGTAATCAGTAGAAGGAACAGCAGTTAAGTAAAATAGCACATTAAAGAGTGGAACTGTTAAAAGAGAGACAGAAGTAATTTTTCTAGTAACTTAAGGCAGGTCTGATAAAACACAGTTTGTCTCCAAGTTGGCTGCTTCTAGAGCTCACGCTGGGGTGTCAGCCAGGCATTTAAAGATCTAGTATTACAAGTGGAGATCACAGGAGGGTTTGATTTTCTTAAAAATTGAGAAGGATCAGACGACTAGAGATGAAGAGCCACGTATGTTTTCTATTTTTCCTTACTTCTAAAAATTAAATGTGTTCTTTCCAATCAAGAGCAAGTCAGCTTTTTGTTCTTTTCATATTTCAGTTAATGTCCAAAAATAACTCTGTCATGCCACCACATTAAAAATAACAAAAGGAAAATGAATCAACCAACCAAAATACTATTTTCTTCAAAAATAATCGTACAAACAGGTATCCATTTAAAACTCCTACAGTAATTAGGTCTTTTTTTTTTTTGCACTTGTCATAAATCAGGAGTTGAATACCTCAACTTCTGCTCTGTACCTAAAAGTAGTAGCTCTGACAGTGGGGCAGTTTTCATTATTATAGAACACTTTGAAAAGGTGCTACTTCTTCAGTGCAGAAAAACCAAAAACAAAACAGTGAATTTATACCCAGAGATCTATGTTACACTATTGCTGTAAAAAAACAAGAAGAGGGGTGATGTGAAGGCCTGTTGTCTAGTGTATCTTTCCTGTGTTTCACACAGTGTTACAAATGGGAATATTTTTGTCTGAGCTCTGAATCCAATCTAGATAAATGTCACTTAAGGTCATGATTACTTTATATCCTCCTCTTCACTAATGTGTGAGTAATCTGTACTCGGTACTGTTCCAACTCTGTATTTCAGCCTTGTTCAAAACTTGCATAGTCTCACAACTTTGCTCCTAGCCTCCAGCAATCGCCCTGGCAAGCATTGCTCCTGGCCTATTCCTGAAGAGACTCACAATCTGAAGGCTGGTTGACACACTTCCTTGGGCCAATGCTTTAGGACTGCATCCCCACACACTGCTTGGCACTGCAAAACTCCATAGCTTTGCACTGAAATTCTGCTTGTTGCACTTGGACCTTCCTCTCTCTATATTTCTGGGGTAAGGGAGAAGGGAAGGATGGTTGAGGCAAGTATGGTTTGTATTGACTTCCGACAGCATGAGTCAGATGAACATTTTAAGTCTGAGCTGCAACAGAAAAGCTGTCCATTGCAGTCTGCATCGTGTGTGGCTGAACCACTGCTCAAGTGAGTTGGCAATTTGTTCCTGGAAAATGTAAGTCTTAACAGAACTGGATACCAAAATAACTAAGAATAGCAAAGTGACTGTTTTAGGGTGATTATGATGTATACATATGATTGGAGTTGAAATAATGTAGCTAAGATTCATTTTTGGGGAGTGTAAAATCCTTCCACATAAGCTCCTTCCCTTTCTCATCTACCTATCTGCTTCTCTCCTTAGCTCAGTGCCTGGGCAACTGAGCAGCACCAGCAGGAAGAGGTGGGGAGCTGCATGGTGATAAACAATGGGTGTGGTTTTGACCAAGGATGTCCTGACCCAGGAGGTGGGAAGTCAGCAAGGTCACTGATTACCAAACTAACTACAGGTTATGCTTCCTCCTTCCCAGCCCCCCCATTCCCCCCCTTTCTGAATATGTGATGAGAAGCTTCCACGTCTGTTCAACCATTAGGAGGTGAAAAGTGAAATGTTTCTCGTTTGGTGACTTTTGTGTGTGTGAGGAAACTAAATTTGAATGGTTAGGAATCAAACTGTGTTAGAGAGAAAACCAAGAGTGAAGCTTCTGAAATTAGCTGGCATTTGTTTCTGGTTACTACCAATGGATTCTTTTCTTTGAGCTGTGGTCTGTCAGGAAAATGCCATGAAGGGAAGTGTTCTGTTATATTTTGGTGTTCAAATGCTTGGCTTTTGCAAAGTAACTGCTCTGTGAGAGGGTTTCTAATCTAGATAATCTAAGCCTACAACCCTTATGCTTTGTGGTAGCCCATCTCCGTCACTGGAGAGTTCTCACCTTAATCCAGAGGAGCAGACACACCACTTCAGTGAACGTAGTAACTGTTGGCAGTAATGTGCAGCACAAAGGGCACCTGTGGAGTTGGTAGTCAGAGGAATGCTGCATGAGTTGTAACTAGCTCTGTAGCTGTCACCACTCTTGTGTTCACAGCAAAACAGGTATGGGAAAGGAACACAAATGTGAGACTGTTCAAAAGCAGCTGGCTATCTTAAGAGGCCAAAAATTTACACTTGACAGCAAAGAGTGTTGCCTTGATAGGCAAAGATGCATTCATCACAGATTGGCTACCTCTGCTATAAGCCAAATTTCTGGATGGGTGGAAGGTACAATATGTAGTAGGTGACTTACAGCAGTGAACTTAAATGCATGTATTTAAAAAAACTGTAGATGAAAAGAGCAAATTCTGTTCTGAAGTAAACTTGCATAGATTTTTGTATCGATCTCTACCTCTGCGAAGTGTGAATTTGCTCACAGAGCTCATGAGCAGAGACTGAGGAATGAGAACATTTTTTTTTTTCCCCCCTGCTTTTACATCCTGAGAATGAGAACTTCTACCAAAAGAGAACGATTCTGCCAATTATTCTTAAGGCTTCATAGTGAACGTAAGTCTCTGAACTCTCTTTATTGCAGTTGGATCAGTATCAGTGTTTGAAGAGGAGGGTGTTGCAAAGACTGACCTACTGAAACTGTATCATACCTTGAATGCAGTAAAACAACTTTGCTTTGGACTAAATCATTATCCATGGGGAGCTGCAGAAGGCTACCAGGCATGTCTAAACTCATAAAAATAATGAGATGGTAAAACCCATAGAGAGAACTAGTCCAGGATTTACTTAGTCACCAACTTGGGCTGCTTTGCCAAACTATGTACTTACAAATTGTCATATTGGAATCTGCCCTCTGTTTTGTGTGGGCTCAAAGAGGAATGATATCTGACTCTGAAAACCACTGTTCTGAGTCCTGGCTTACTGATTTCCCAAAATGGTTGATGGAGAGATGACTGTCCTGCTGCAATGGCCAGTACATACCCAGTACACATATAAATCACTTTCCATATTTGAGGAATAAAGACAAAACCTTGCAGGGATTTACTGCTAGTGGTTATTTTGGCAGAAGCTGATGAATGCATATTTGAAACTTCATTTCTCATAATTCCTGTGCCTTAGAATTTGGCCCCCATCTAGTTACAACTGTGAAAGCTGGCTGAGAGAGGAATGCAATCTTCCCGAGTTAGCATTTCCTGAGATGTGATGGAACCAGCACTGGAAATAACTGCGAGTGGGTGTTGAGGAGGAGGGAGTACTTGGAATGCTATTTAGGCAGGTCAAGGGTGCTTGAGTATTTTCCTCATGTCAAGTGTCCTGCTATCTGGAAAAAGTATTATTTTACTGGCAGGATGTTGAAGAAGGGGCCTCTTCGTTTGCAGAGGAAACAACAAGCATGTCTGGAAAAGACTGTGGGCTTACTTGTGCTACCTGCAAAGATCAGACAGTCTTTTAGAGGGATTAATAGTCTAACATTTGAGTGGATTGATTCCAGTCTCTACAGTAGCCTTCGAATGCTATTCTTCTGCATGCAGTCACTCAAATGACAATTTCAGTTCACATTTGCTGGTACATCCAGCTTCTTTTTCTATTGATGGTAGAAAAGAGTTGCAAAGATCCTGAACTAAACTGGAATGGTTGATATAGGACTGTGTTTTTATGTTCCTGTTTTTTTAAAAAATATATTTTTATTAGTTCTCCATGGCTGCTTACCAGATAGATTCTTGGTTGGAGTGCTGAAGCTATCTTTGATTGGATTTTTTGAGATTGCCCTTTCATCTGGACCAAAGAGAATAGAAGGATGCAAGTCTCCTCCTCCTCCTCCTCTTTCGCTGTCTTTTCTCAGCTTTTCTATCCTTCAGCAGGCTTCCAAAAGCACTAAAACACCCCAAAGTGAAGGTTCAACAATTTGTTGCCTGGAATGCTTCCTGTTTTAAAATGGGGATAAGTATGCTTGCTTTGTCAGGAGCTCTTTGGCCAGAGACGTTTTCCTCTTTCCCCATTAAAAAAAGAACAAAAATTAGAAGTAGTGTTAAAAAGAAAATATGAACTCTGATGAAAAATCTGTCTTTCTTGTCTCTGTTAAGTATTTGCTTCTGCTTTATTGTACCTGAAGCGACAGCTTAGCATCCTCAGCTCTAAATTCTAGTCTGCCTTGAAATTATTAAATGAAGTTAAAATCTTTCTAGTTTAAGATCATCGGTCCCAAGTAAGTTGTAAATATCAGAGATATCAGATTGTTTCTTCCCTCTTTTACTTTGTCAAAATCACTGTAACGAACTAGTAAGATATCTGAATATCACAGAACTGTTTGAGCTGGAAGGGACCCCTGAAGGCCATCTCATCCACCTCCCCTGCAATGAACAGGGACACCTGCACTAGATCAGGTTCCTCAGAGCCCCATCCAGCCTGACCTTGAAAGTCTCCAGGAATGGAGCACCCACCACCTCTCTGGACAACGTGTTCCAGAAGGCCTGATTTGGGTGGATATGTGCTATGTTGTGTGGTCTTGTTCTAAGAAGCCCCAAAATTTACCAACAAATAACTGTAATGAATTTTCTCGGTGGAGGGAATGGAGGACTTGCATACGGAATCTATGCAACTGTGTTTGACAAGAGTGTGTGCTCCTGAGTCTGAACTGGAAGTCATGAGATGTGGAGAGGTTGGACACGGTTGTATTTTGCTGAGCTGAAGCAAAAAATTTTTCTTGGCATGGCGTTAAATAAGTTGATATATTGAAAGAGCATTGAATGAGTATCCCCTTGCCTGCATGTCTTTGGAGTTGCTCTCACTTCTGGAGCACCATGCTTCTAAAAATCCTGGTCAAAGGAGACATTTCTGGTTACACTGTGCTGAAATGCTGCTTCTAGGAATGTGCTTGTACCAGTTTCAATATTAATGAGCCTGCCTGGCTGCAAACACATTTAAATTCATATTGAGTACATGGGATCACCACTTTTGATGTTCAGTCAAATGAGAAGTACCTACCCTCTGCTCTCCATTCCCCTAAATAGAAATCCAGTGTTAAAACAATCATTCAGAGTTCCAAGAAGTAATGAAACTGGAATATACACCTGCAGTCTCAGATTTTTAGTTGTTTAGTTATAGTACAGCAAGTTAGATGAAGCCTCGCTGAAACCCCTCTGCTTGACGTTCTTATTTGAAATAAACTAAAGCAATAAATAATGTATTTTTCAATTGGCAATAAAACTAGGAGGGTGCATTTTAAAACTCAAAATGTCAGACGAAATCTGAGGTGATGAACAAGACCAAAACCAGGTACATGTGTAAAAAGAATGGAGGAAGTCTTTCATTTCACATACGTATGCTGAGGAATGATTTACAGAACAAGATAACTTTTTCTGTTGGAGTAGCACCACATATCTAGAGAAGAATGAGGATCAGAAATAAAAAAGAAATAAGGAGTATTTGTCCAGTTTGGAAGTTGGCACCGGGGCAAGGAAGAAGTTAGGGTTAGAGACATCACAATACAAGCAGAAGGAGGCATCTGGATTTGAAACACCACTCTCAGAGAGAGTGGCAGGACTGAACTGACAATGCTTTTAGCTTTCCCTCTAGAGGAAGGACTCTGTGGTCACACTACCCATCGATCACACTGTCAGTGTACCTTTCAAAATTTGAACCTGCTGGCCAACTTCAAGAAAATTTGATATTAAAGTAAAAATCTGTGTAGTTCACAATCAGCTGGCTGTTGTGTTGCCTCTTAGCTGCAAGAAAAGACAGCTGGACAGAGGAAAGAAAACTGTAAGCAAAAGGTGCATAGGACCTTACACAGGATGTAAAGATGAAGCACAAAGTGGAAACAAAACTTTGTTCAGCCCTGAAGTCCATCTCTGGCAGAGTCAATGCTGCGTGTCAAAGGAAAGCTGCCTAGGCACACTTTGTGCCTTCCCTCACTTAGATGTGCTGCCCTCCCGTGCTTGAAAAGTCAGTTGGTTCCATCTCAGATATAACAAGTGCCATCTGAGAGGCAGAAAGGTACATCAAGAAATCTTCTCAGATCAACTCAACATTAAAGAATAACATGAAAGATTTTTTTAAGGAGGAGAAAAAAAAGGAAAAAAGGTTCGCAATAGAGCAACTCATAACTGAGGTTTGGATTGCAAGTTGAGGGCAAAGATTTTTGAAGGGTTTATAGACTTCATGTTATTTCCTTGCAGTTTCCAGCAGAAAAGGAAGCACCTGGTGACACCAAAGACAAAAGCTGATCTCTATAAGCTGTATAGTTCTGTGTGTCTGAAATGTTTTACTCCTGAAGGAGACCCTAACTGAAACAAAACTGATGGTGAGATGGGAAAGCAAGCTTATGTTTGCTTCCAGCCACGCTGCTCAACATATAGTGTTCTTCTTTTTTTTTACTTATCCAGTCTATAAACAGATAGATACACATCTGTAGTGCATTACTTCAGTAAGCACAGTGAAATTTTAATATTGAGGTACAGACAGTTTCTATCTGAAGAGTGAAAAAGTGTATTTTTAATTCTTTGAATATCTGTAACTAAAAAATTGCATCTAGGAAAAGTTAAAAATCAGATTTGTTTTTTAAACGTCTCTTCCTCTAGCAACTCTTTATTTTGCGAACATCTTTCTGACGTTCTCTCCAACTTTCTCTATGACTGACATAGTCTTTTCTGACCTTCTCTTCTTTTTCTGGCCCCCTTTTTTCCTAATCCTAACTCTTTTTATTTTTTATTTTTTTTAATTTGTGTGTATGTTTCTTTTTTATGTTATCTTCTGTACCTGATCTTTTTAATACATATTCTCTCACATAATCTTCTCTAACTTTCTATTCTGTTTTTGTTGCCTATGATGTCCTCTTCACTGACCATTGATTTTTTCTGTGACCGTATTTTCTCTGACCTTCTTTCCTTTCCCCTCCCATGCTCTTTCTGTAAAACCTTTTATCTTTGCTCTGCTCTGCTTTTCTGTGTTCTGCTCTTCCCTCCTCTGGCTCTTCCTGTCTGCTTGGACAGCTGTAGAACTGGCCTTCTTTGTCCTTCTGCTGAATGTTGTCAAACACTCTTTTCTTGTTCCTACTTGATCATTGCTCTGGCCCCATTGACTCCAGTTGATTCATTTTTGATGTTCTTACTGCCTTCTTTGAGTTTCTCTTACCTCATTCAGCACCACTTGACCTTCTAAATCTCCTTTTCCCTACTCTCCTCTTTTCTCCAGCCCTTCCCTTACCACATCCCTCTCCTTTCCTTCTTCCAATTTCTGTTTATTCCTTTCTAAATCCTGAAATGCTCTTCACTTTTGTTTTAATTATATTTCAGATGTTTAATACTGTGTTTTTTAACGTTGTTTTAATGTTTTTTTTTTTTTGTTTGTTTGTTGAGAAGAAGTTGCATGTGCATTGTGGGGCATGTCTGATTGCAGACAAAAAATTGTCTTTCTAATTCCAAGCCTGTATTGAGCTTTTAACAGTGCTCCAGATTTATATTTTACAGACATACTGGTCAGCACACTGAATTGTGTATTTTTATTTTTATTCTTTGTGAGAATAAAATAATGAATGGTGAAATACCCTAAATTTGGAGGATTAATTTTTAGGGGGGAAAATAGTACCAGATATTCCAAGAACTCTTGTGTCTCAACTTTTAGAAAACGAGCCCAAACCTGCCTGCTAGCCATCACGTTTTCTGAAGCAGGCTTTTTTTTGCTGTTAATGAGGTCTTAAGCTTCAGCATGAGAGGAGTTACATTTTGCTCATCCACTGCATAGAACTGATAGATACAATTTGAGGAGATGTTGAAGAATGCAGTTGGGAGTGATTACCTGTTTGCATTGTTTGAGGTAATGCTCCTAATGAGTGTTGATCCATGGATTAAGACTACATACAAAGGTCTAATATCTGTGAAATATTTGGTATTAAAAGTATAAACTGTAGTTATTAAAATATTCATGAGCTTTGCCAGATGGGGCTGTTTGTAGCATCTTTTGGTCTGTTTTATGTCATGCAGAGATGCATCATTAATTAGAAAGGATGCACTTTTTCATGCTATTGTTTGTGAACAGTAAGAGTGAGAAAGGATGGATACTGTGCACTGGTAATGCGCTTCCTTCAGGCATGTGCTTAAACGTTATCTAGTGGAGAGGGATAAATATTTAATTTCAAATAATGCTTTAAGAGGGAGAAAGCACTGTTACAAATCTAATCCCAATCAATCACATAAGGGGAAGAGAATGCTCAATTCATGATGGCACTTGATTTGCTGTATAAAACCTAAAAGCATCTTGCTGGCACTGTCTAGTATAGGGTGCTTGATGAGACACGAATTGTGTTGCTAAAATCATCCAGCTGTAAAAAAGCAAAGCAACACCAAAAAACAAAACAACCCACCGTCCGAAAAGAACATCCACATTGGTTTTTGTTGTGTGTCTCACTTGCCTATTACACTACCAGTTTTTTGGCATGGGATGATGGCTTAGGCTTGTCAGTGTTTCCTCCTGCTGGTTTTGTTGCTGCTTTCAGTACATTTTATTCCGCCTTTCTCTGTTGTGAAGAAGGAAGGGGTGAGAACGAGGACAAATTTAATATGATAGCGATCCCCCAGGGTGGGGGCTGGCCTTTTCTCCCAGGTGTCAGCGATGAGAGGGAACGGCCTCAGGTTGTGCTAGGGGAGGCTCAGCTCGGATATTAGGAGCAAATCACTCTCAGGGACGGTGCTGGAGCGCTGTACGAGCAGCCCGGGAAGGCGCTGCCGTCCCGGTCCCGCCCGAGCTGCCCGGCCTCCCGCGCGCCGCTATTGGCGCATTCGTCACAGGGGGACGGGACTTCCTGTTCCGCCCACCAATCGGCCGTCTCCCCTGCGTGACGTTACTTCCTGTCGCCCGGGCGGCCGGGCCCAATGGCAGGGAGGCGGCGGGGAGGGACGCCTCATCCTCACCGAGGCAACGGGCGGGCGGACGGTTCCGGGTGTGCGCGAGGCTGACGGCGGCGGTGGGTGAGTGCTGCGCGCCTGGGTCCGCCCTGCCCCGCCTTAGCCCGCCAATCCCCGCCTGCCCGCTCTCCCCCGTCCCTTTCCTCGCTCCCGGGACTCCGCCGTTGGCGGCGGGGTTGGTAACGGTCGCGCGGGCTCCCGCTCTCCGCGCGCCTCCGGCGGGGCGGGCCTGCCCGGTGACGTCAGCCTCGCCTCCCCCCGCGCGTTGCCGTGGCGACGGCGGAGACACGTCGGGCCCGCGGCCCTCGGGTGCCCCCAGGCCGGGCCCTGCGGCGGCGGCCCCGCGGGGCTCCGTCTCTCCCTCCTTCCGGGAATTTTCCGGAATAAAATGTCCTTTTGCGCGTCACTCACGTGCTACAGTTCAGTGCAAGTCGCGTTCGTTACTGATACGACTGCTGATCTTGTGTCGACGCAGTTTCTACGTCCTCTTCGTGATATAACAGCACAAAGCGTGCAGGTGCGCCGTGTGAGTTCAGGATGAGTGATGCAGGTGGTGCATCACTGTGCACGGTGTGATGGCTTCTGCCAGCATTGTGGTAATGCTGCTTCGGATCTGCAGCACGAGCAGCGATCGCCTCTTGTAAGAGGTGTGGATTGTGCCTATGAAACATTGCTGCGTTAGAAATTAATTAGTCGTGCAAAGTTTTAGTAGGTTTTAACGTTAGGCAAAGAGGGACCATGGAAAGCAGCTTTTTCTCCATTGTGGGCGAGCGTTGGATTGGCAAATCCTTAAAAATGTCTGGAAAGTTCAGTGTGTTGAAGCTAAGTCTTCTCCTGGAAACCTGCAGGTTGGGTTCAGCTTGCAGCATGGACTTTTTCAACTGAATCGGTTATCTTAAGTCACATGAATACTGCTAACTAGGGAAGCCTTCCTTTTAGCAGGCACCCATTCAGACCTGTCTTCCAGAAGTTCTTGCTGAGGTTGATTTATGTGAAATATCTGTCTTGGAAATCAATATCTGACATATGCATGTGTTTTGGTTTTAGGATGATTCTACTCCAGGATTTATTTTTGAATGGAAGCATGCTCTTTTCCAGTAGAAGATGTTGATCCTAATGTATGATCATGGAGAAGGGGATAAGCTCCGTAGAAGTGTTACCTTCAAAATCATCTCAGGTTACAGCAGTAAAAGTGGTGGTCAAAGAGCCCGAAACAAAGCAGACCCAAAGAGGGAAACGAGTGGGATTTGTGCTTGTTCATGCAGGTAAGGTGTAGAAGCATAACAGCTGGAATTGAGCTAGTCTGTAGGCACACTAAAGATTAATTGAAGTATCATATTTGTCTATAGTCTTTGGTCTATTAGTATGTTAACGAAGTGGTGTGAACTTTGGACATAAATATACAAGCAGTGAGTTTGGTTGCATTGGCTGGAGAAACTGGTACTAAAACAATTTTGGATGTTCTGAATGATGCATATCTATACAAATATCATTGCACGTATTTGCTCTTTATAGAAAAGAAAATCCTTACATTTAACAGTTATAAAAAAATTCTGTAGTTTATGTTTGTTACCTTTGGGGACCCTGCAAAATGTGAGGGAGCTTTCAGTAGATTTCCTCAGCCTATGAAACGATCAAATATAGCTTATTCCTTACTGACAGCTTCTTGTCTAGATTGTCCTTAAGGACAGTGGAGACTTTTTGAAGCCTCATTCTCTAAGAATGAACAAATCTGTAATCTCTTGGAGAGCGTTCAT
The DNA here is from genome assembly GCA_013399175.1 of Odontophorus gujanensis. Classification (NCBI taxonomy): domain Eukaryota; kingdom Metazoa; phylum Chordata; class Aves; order Galliformes; family Odontophoridae; genus Odontophorus; species Odontophorus gujanensis. The sequence continues at coordinate 99,213 of VXAB01001349.1, forward strand.
AGGAGCAGATTATCTGATTTAAATTTGTATACTTGTGTGTGCAAGCTCAGTACCCTGGATGTTATTGAGTCTGTTTGAATGCATAGAGTTGTCAGTTTCTGTTACAAGAAGGAAATGTAAACCCGAATAATGACATCTCTTGTCTGCCTGTATGATAATTCTAACTCTTTGTAGACAGTGTTTTGGTAAGTGGTATAATCTCTTTTCCTTTTGCCTAATTGTAGGTGCAGGTTATCATTCTGAATCCAAAGCTAAAGAATACAAGCATGTGTGCAAACGAGCATGCCAGAAGGTATGTCTTACCATAGTCCTGTAGTGGGTATGTAAGAAGTGTACTTGGGAGCACTGTCTCTTTGGTATAAATAGACATATTTTGGTTTAGCTGCTCTGACTAAATGTATTTCTAGTGAAAAAAGTGGAGCAGCAACAGCTTATGTCACTGCTCTACAGTTGGTAGAGTGTGTGGAGGTGAGGTGCAGCAACATTGTTGCTTGGTGGTGGCGAATACCATACAGCAAAGGAACGGTTGGGGAACAGTTCATAATTCACAGGATATTTGTAACAGTTACTGTGGCTCTGGGATTTCTGGAGTTGAATCTAGTGCCTGGATCTTTCTTCATCAGTGTCCACTCTTTTTGGAATTTATTTTGATTCTAGCATCCAAATTGCTCAATAAATACAAGAATTTATAGAATTCCTTTCTTCTTAATGGCTGTTAACTTCTTAATGGAGAGGAAAGTTGCAGGGGCAACAACAGCAGCAGACAACAAATGACCAAAGAAACAAATTAAGTTCCCAAAATTGTAAAAGAAGTAATGGCAAGATTTTAATTTCCATTGAAATATTATTTTTTTTTTAATCTCTTCCGAGAACTTAGCTTTGGAGCTGGCAACTCCTGTGTACTAAGTGCTGAATGAGGAGCTGGAAGGCTTATCTCCAAAATTTCTAATGCCTTTTGCTTTCTCCAGAGAGAACACACTGGGGAGTCTGGCAGGCCTTTCAGAAGTGCTTTTCAGAGCTGGAGTCTAGTAATTATTAACACTTCATCTTGCAGTTCTGTGTCTCAATCCTAATACCAATCTAATTTTGTAATGAGAGACTTCAAAAATCATCCAAACTTAACATCAGCTTCCTTAAAATTGTGCATTAGCCCTGATGATACTAATTTTCCAGCTAATTATGTGTGAGATGAGGTTGTTTGCTGTTGAATACAAGTCTAATTTGAGATTGTTTGGTTCCTTAAGCTCAGTAGCCAACATTAATAACTTGTGTGAAGAGCAAACAGTTGCAGGTTTGTTCTGCTACTAAAGGTGCAGCCATAGTTGTTTCCTGGAGGTTCCCTGATATAACTTTACTGTAAGGTCTTACTAGTCTGGATCTGAGAAATAATACTAGACTCTAAAGCACTTTTTGTGTGTTTATTTGTGTATGTGTTTGGATGTGGGTGCACGTATAAAATTTGGAGATAACATTGTCTTATATGATTTGTTTTGTGTGTTGGCTTCCAGATGAGTTCTCTGGTTGATTATGTTCAATTTCTTGACAATTGCCATATATGGTACTAGAGACTTGTTAAATCTTGGAAGGAAAATTAGAAACTCCTTGACTGAATCATTATGTTTGAGGATGCCAGGTATAATAATTTATTTTGCTACAGAAACATGCAGAAATCTGTTATTAAATGCAATGTTGGAATGTCTGGCTATTAAAAAGGCATCAGATCTACCCTCACATGGCACGTGCCAGCTATTTCCAATGATACTTACATGTCCTCTTAGATTTAATCCTAATTTAATAAAGATTCTTTTTTGTACAGATCTAGGAAAACATAGGACTTAGCTGAAGAATATTCGAATTTCCTAATCAACTGAAATTTCTGTTTTACAGGCAATTGAAAAGCTACAGGCTGGTGCTCTTGCAACAGATGCAGTGACTGCAGCACTTATAGAACTAGAGGTATGAATTTCTGACTTAGGTGAAAGGTTCCTATGAAGGAAAAAGGGAGTAAAGGTAAAAGAAATTCTGAGAAGTTAATGAAGAAGTTTAGGAACACGATTGTCTCAGGTCCACTAATCTCACATGGCAGTAACGACTGAAAAAGCAATTCCTTTTCTACTGCCAGCAGTCATTCTTCCTCTCCAACTTTATTAGTAAAGAAGGAAGGTGAGGTAAGCATTGTGCTGTAAAAATGTGGTGTTGAAATTTGCTGTCATATTCTCAGAAGATTAGCAGTGGATTTGCTTACACATGTTTGGAAAGTGTTAATTAACGTACTTGATAGGGTTAGCTTAAGGCAGGCAGTATGTACTTTTCTATGTGGTAGGCGTGCTGACTAGGTGCCAGAACTTCAGTCATACTTTTAACTCGGCGAGCTTCTTGGCTTTACACAGTAATTGTGGTCTCCACTGAGCTGTTCAAATATGCTTTCATGTGCTATCTTAAACGTTAAAATAGATCTAGATAAGAAAAAAATATATCCCTGTGTATATCTCTGCATTATAGAATTGTAGAATCCTTAGAGCTGGAAGGGACCTTTAAATGTCATCTAGTCTGACTCCCCTGCAATGAACAGGGACATCCAAGACTAGATCACGTTGCTCAGGGCCTGATCCAGCCTCACCCTGGATGTCTCCGGGGATGGGGCATCCACCACATCTCTGGGCAACCTGTCCCAGTGCCTCACCACCCTCACTGTAAAAGACTTTTTCCTTATATTCAACCTAAATCCACCCTCTTTAAGCTTGAAGCCATTTCCCCTTGTTCTGTCACCGCAGACCCTGCTAAAGTGTCTGTCCCCTGCTTTCCTGTAGTTCCCCTTTAGATATTCAGAGGCCGCTCTCAGGTCCCCCCGGCTCCTTCTCTCCTCCATGCTAAACAGCCCCAGCTCTCAGCCTGCCCTTGAAGGAGAGGTGTTCCATCCCTTGGATCATTTTTGTGGCCCTCCTCTGGATGTGCTCCAACAGGTCTTTGTCACTCCTGTGGTGTGGACTCCACATCTGGATGCAGTACTCCAGGTGAATCCTCACCAGTGCTGAGCAGAGGGGCAGGATTGCCTGCCTTGCCCTGCTGGCCACACTTGAATAAGCTAACAGAATCTGCTCTTATTCCACAAGATTCTTCTGTGATGCATTTCCCACCTCAGTGGAAAACATTTTTTCTTTTTGTGCTGTAATTTTTATCATATTCCTGAACTACATAGGAGAAAACACATTTTAAGAAACTTGACTGAACAGCTGTACGTCTCCTTTTAGCTGTGCCTAGGGTAAATTATTTTCTGGTTTTGCTATCTCCCAAGAGAATCTTCTTTTGCTGTAGTAGATTTAAATATTCTGAACTGACATCTGTAAGATGTTATGGCTTTAAGATTAAATTAAAGCATATTTAGAGAATTAATCCTTTCAGCAACCTTCTTCTCTTTTTCATTCTTGCCTGCAGTTCGATTGATACTTCCATCATTCTACTGTCTGTTTTTAGAATTGTCTTACACAGTATTTGGCTGCTGTAGAACACAGTGCAGTGTATTTATCTGGAATATTTAATCACTTCTACAGTTCATTAGAATTTTTAACACTATATTCCAAAAATCTGTAGTCGTTGCAAGATATGCACATCTTTTCATGGAAGTGCTGCAAAAGATGATTCTTTTTCCCTCAGTTCTGCTCAATTACACAACTTCTGTTACACAGAATTTCATCTAATCCAAGAGGCATCACTTCAAAGCCTTAGTGAGGCACAAGACTTGCTCTTGATCTTTTATGAGCAAGCTGACAGTTTACTTGCGGTATGCTGTCTGTTTTTTGTTTTATTTTTGCAGGCTGCAAATGCAGAGTGAACAGCCTTTCTTTGTTGGACTTAATGAATCTCAAATGAAACAGTGAATAGATCAAGGTACAATTAATGCTAGTAGTTAGAGGAAAGGTAGATCACTTGTGCAGAGCAGCTTGAACACCTGACCCAGAACACTGTTAAAATAGCGGTGCTGGTCTGCGTAAGCATCAGCTGTATTTCCTAAGTTGAATAAAGGCAGTTATATTTTCCAGTTTGCAAACTCTGTCATTGCAGAGTAATAAATGAACGTGTTTCTTCTTTCAGTTTTTGGTAATAAAATCTACCTGGACAAGGTGTTTCCCAAGTCTCATCTTTTATATTGTATGCTTGATGTCAAAGCTGTATTTGTGATCTCAGAACCATTTAATTTCATGCTCTTGGTATCTACCACCATATGAAGTTTGAATTTCTCTCAAAACATAAAGGGATTTGGGCAGATTTTTTTTTCTTTTAAAAACTGCACTTTACAACAAAACCACATGCTGATTGAATTTATGGCTGGCTAGGGGAACAATGTGCAGTTTCAAGCTTTGAGTATGGAGCACTTCAGAGAGTCTAATGCAGTGTGCAGGTGTTGGAAGCAAGAACAAAGTTTGTTGTAGATGAAAATTTTTAACTTTCTGTTAGTGCAATCTGAGTTTATTCAAACTTTTTGTGAATTGTTAGTGAATTGTGTTTATTGCTTGTTTCTTTCGTCTGGCTTCTGTGAGACGTGAGTATTTAAATTGGAAATTAACATGATTATGGAAAGTGGTTATCACATTTTAGGTTTGGATGTTCTTGCTAATAAAGTTGCTCTGCTTGCTTTTTTTTTTTTTTTTTGTTATGCCTCAATCAAAGGAATGGAAAGCGATGAAATAATTTGTTTCTTCTTNGTGTTATTGCTAATTAAGTTTCTCTGCTTGCTTTTTTTTTTTTTTTGTTATGCCTCAATCAAAGGAATGGAAAGCGATGAAATAATTTGTTTCTTCTTATTATTTTTTTTTAATATTAATTTTAGAGTAAGTAAGTTTTTGAGATATAGGATCTTAATCCAAGGATATGTATTTGAAGCTGAAAGCACAAAGCTAGCAGCACTGTTGTAGTAAGGCAGTCACCACAGATGAACTTTAAAGGAGTATTTAACAAGAATTAATAACTTTCAGTTCAAGACTTTGCTATATGATATTTTGCAGCAGAGTGAATAATGGTAATTTATGACAAAAGTGTTCTTGAAAAAGGTTTCAACTGGTTTGATTAAAAGAGACCTGACTCACCCTTGTAGGCTATTACTTCTTCTTACTGAATTCCCACAGAAGAATAAATTTTATAATTACAGTGTGTAGAAAGAAATGCCAGCAGGCTTTGAAATCCTTTCAAAAGTTGCAACTAAACCTTGACCAAAACTGTATCAAAGATGGATGGAATGCTCTTTAATGCATGTCGAAAACAGAGCTTTTAACTATTTGTCTAGATGTAATTCTGGATTACTCATGTTGAGCAACTTTTTCAAGCTTTCCACATTTGACCACAGCTAGAAACTTCAGCACGCCTGTATTGCTGCCAGAACATTTTCAAATACATCTTGAAGTAAGAAGGGTTCTGCAATTGAAAATGATATCCTCAGTAGCACTTAAGAGTTTTCACAAGATCAGCTAACGTTTGAGAATAAAATTCTTGTTCTGTACCTTAAAGCTTTGCATTGTCTCCATACTCCAGTTTCAGGTTGTAAGCTAGAGATGGCTATGTGATGGTGTAGTTGCTGTTGTCTGGAGTTAGCAGTTGGCTAAGCCAGCTGCCTCTTTGTGATCTTCTACCTTTTCAAAGTCATCATCTTGGCATGTGGGCAGCACACGTCTGCACGAAGGCATCATTTTAAATCTGGCATGCAACACTTCTTATTTCAGAAATTTGAGTCAGCAAAAACTACAGGAAGTGATAAAAAAAATAAGATGGCTTAGTTTTTAATTGGAAAGGTCATTAAAAATTGTTTGCTACTTTATGTGAAGTATGATTTGGTCTTTGATATCGTTTTGATATAGTTTGTTTGATTGTGGCCTCACAGTGCTTTGTTTTTATTTTCAGGATTCTCCTTTTACAAATGCAGGAATGGGTTCTAACTTAAACCTTCTGGGTGAGATAGAGTGTGATGCCAGTATCATGGATGGGAAGTCGCTGAATTTTGGAGCAGTTGGTGCACTGAGTGGTATGTTAACTATGTATTATAAAGCTAACCACTGATTTAGGTGAATGACCAATTTTATTCTTGTTTGTTAAGTTTTTGGAGGGAGTGCCATTGTAGCTCGATTTAATACATTCTTCCCTCTAAACAAAACAGAAGGGAGAGGGAGGTGTTCCCACTCCCTGAAGTACTGCTTTGTGATTTGCAGTTCTTAGTTCACTGATAATCCTTTGCAGAGTGATGGTGTCATAAAGTATTCATTCTCTCAGAAGGAGTGTGTTTTCTCAGATGGCTTTGGAGAATTATAACTTTATAGTAAAATACAATTATATATATATATATTCACGTATGTATTTTAAACACAAGCATTAAAATGACAATATTTGGTTTTGTTATCTGTCTCCTTGAAGAGCTTACTGTTATGTAGTTCAGCCACAGAAACTCTTAGCTTAATTGGTCAAACTAAAATATGAAGGAGCTAAGGTTTCCTTTGCAGTGTTAGAAAGGTACACAGACTCTAAATTGAGGCTTCTTGTTTGTTCTTGCAGCTTCTCATCTGTCAAGCTGTTTGCCCCAACATAAAATTCCTGTATAATATCGATTTTTCTCATTATAATTCTCTCATGTGATGAATAATATTTGGATTTCTAATTTGTGAAACTGTTAGCAAGGTTACATGAACATGCATGTAGCACTTACTTAATCTGAGAACTAACATGCCTTTTGTTTATTTTTTTGCCTAGTTCTACCTTTCTGTACAAAACAGACAGTCCCAAGCAGGGATCGTTGAACTTTTGTCATAAGTACGTTTGAGAGCCTTAACTGTTACTACTGAATGTCTTTTCTGACAACATTTCATCCTTTGTTCTTTATCCTAGGATAATTCTAAACTGTGGTAATGACTTCCTCATGTAGATATAAATCTAAAATAAATAGTAAAATTAAGTGTTTCAAGTCTTACTTGGTACAAGATACATCCTTCCAACCACAGTGAAGGAGGAAATGAGGGAGTAAGAAGAAGCTAAATCTGAATCCTATAATCCCTGTTCTGACCAGATAGATAGAAATAAAACCTTTTCCATCTTGAAAAATTAATACTCATAAAACACCTTTGGTCTGTAGAACACCATGGATTTAATTCTGAGATTTCTGTGGTGGGGAGTCATACCTACGATTTCAGTACCCTTCATTCTTTAAAAAAACAAAACCAAATCTTGATCAGAAAGTCTAGATACCACTGATAGGCCATGAGAAGTGATGACTAATTCAGTGTTATTAAGCTGAAAAGTGGCACCACACCATATCTCTTCCTGAATTACCAAAGCGTTGGAAATTAAAGGAAGCTGACTGCCATTGCAAAAACAAACCCCACAGTGCTATGTGGAAAATATTTTAATGATATTTTCCCATTTTTTGCTTATTTTTCTTTTCAGGTATCAAGAATCCAGTTTCAGTTGCAAATAGATTGCTGTGTGAAGGGCAGAAGGGAAAACTCTCCGCTGGCAGAATTCCACCTTGGTAATTGCTTTGTCCTGCTTGACTTCACTTTTGTCTTATGTCTGTACTGCATGCAATACTTGAAGACTGTGTCCTACTCAGTGAAGGCTGGTGCTGTTTTACATACCAGCAACAGTGTGCTTGTAAAAAGCAGCAGTGTTTTGGTCTTAGATCTTGAAACACAGCATGCTCTTGGTGCAGCTGTGAGTAGAAATGTTGTTGATAGATGGAGACATCAACAACATATGATATGTGTGATATTATTGTGAGGTTTTGTGTCAGGGTGGCTATTTGTAAAGTTACATCATACCAAATTATTGATTAGTAATTAATGTTTATAAATATCTAACGGGAGGTGGGATGCAAATGAATGTGTCTGGACTCTTCTTGGTGGTGTATAGTGACAGGACAAGGAACAGTGGCCTAAAAGCTGAGCGTGGGAAGTTCCATGCAGAACTTCTTCACAGTGCAGGTGATGGAACACTGGAACAGGTTGTCCAGAGAGGGTGTGGAGTCTCCTTCTATGGAGATGATAAAGACTTGGCTGGACACCTGCCTGTGTGACCTATTGGAGGGAGCCTGCTTTAGCAGAAGGGTTGGACTTGATGATTTCTTAAGTTCCCTTCCAACCCTGGAATTCTGTGATTCTGTGTGAATTCTTATACCATATCATTTTGAAAAATCTCTAAGTGCAGCAAAATTAAAATGAAATTCTGTAGCCTGTGCTTTTTTCTTTAAAAAATATGTAATCTAACTGACTTTGTGCCTTTATTTTGTACCTGACTTGTGGAAATATGCAGTATTTTGTTGGAATTTATTTTAAATATAAACGTATTAGTATTTACAAGAGCACTGAAAATGTGCTTTCTTGAGACTGATGTAATACCTGTATGAAAGAGGGAGCGATTAATTGCATAAGAACTTTAAATGCTGTTGTATCAGTTTTGGAAAGTGTCCAAGAACTGTTCTGGGATTGACTGATCTTAAAAGGATCTTATTTTCGTTAGGAGTTCAAATCAACAAGCAGAGAGCTTGAACTTAAGCAGTTACCTCAGTTATCACACCTGCTGGAGAAAATTGCTGCTGTTTGCTAAGAGACTGCAGTATTTGGAGATGCATTGAAATATGTTGTTTGAAATATGTTTGATTTAGAAATTTTATTGTTCTTACTTCTTTCTGTAAAAATGTCCAGCTAGTTACTCCGTATCTGGGTAGTATGGTATTCCAGTTTAAACACTGAGGAAAAGAACTATTGCAGTGTTTTCAATATGGCAAAGGCTGATCATGGATTGAAAAAAACACTCCGAAACCAACACATCAACAACCAGATTTTGCATTTAAACTTGTTTTCTTTATTTTAGGAAGGGAAGAGTAATTGTAGTTAGTGAGAACTTCTTTTTCAGAGCAGTTAAGCGTGTAATACGATCTTTAATATTAGTTGCTGCCAGTAGCTTAGTTCTTCAGCTATCAGAAGAAAGCTAGGACTCACCCAGTTACATTAAAGAGGATGTCAAAGGAGACTGTTGTGTGTTGTGGTTTTGGTTGTGTTTGCTTTTTTTTTTTTTGGTGTTCCAGAGCTAGGAGGAAGCATTTGTGGTTTAGTTTTGTCTGTACCATCACAATGTTTTCTTGATCTGGTGGGGAAGAGCACCTGGGATAGTTGTGTTGTATTTTAGCATGTTTTCTGTGAGTTTATGACTTAGTTTCTGTTTGTTGCTATTATTCTAAAAATAACGGAATGGAAAATAAACTGTATCCTCTTATCTCAAAGGTCAAGACAAAATCTTTCAAACTCTGCAAGGTCTTGGCTAACAGACATTTCATAAGGAGTTAAAACTCTCTAAGTGTGAACTGTTGACTCTTCAGAGCCAACGTTTTGGACCTTACTTGCTTTCTGCATATTTTCATTTCTTTGCTTTAAATTTGGAAAATGTATCTTATTAGAAAACAGTAGTTAGCTTGAAAACAATCTGTAGCAGTCTGACGTGATTGCTTGCTAGAATAGATGCTCCTGTATGTACAGGGCATCCTGTATTTGGAATGGATCTTATGTTCATTGTAGGTGATGATTGTTGACAATTTCATGCATTGCTTTTTTGGCAGGGTTTGGTATAACTTATTTTTGTTCTGGGAGTGAAATACATTGTCGTGCAAGCTGGAAAAATATGTCATCAAGTAGCAAGAAACAGCTGTATTATTGTCACTCCTCCTGAGAGTTAGGATTTTAATAACTGGTTCTTATTTGTAAAGATACAAAAGTTTCATCTCATTTCTCATGGGCAAATAGTATGGTGGGGAATCTTAAAGAAACTGCACTGTCCAAGAACCTGTCTTGTTAATTAAACCTTTTGGTATAGACAGCTTCTATAGCACCATCCAACTTAGCTTTATGTTTTCTCACCAGAATGTTTGGCACGGGACTACATGAGAGAAATTCACTAACTGTGAGATTAGTGGGAGTGGCATTATGGAGAGTCTTGTCTGTAAAAGATGAGCTGGAGGTGGTTAGTATACCACCATCCAGCACCCATTTGTATAAGGATAATTCTAGATGGTAGGATTTTCTAATTTTTTGTAGAAGGTATTTTAATGAGTCTGAACTATTTTGTTAGATGGTAAGTTTATTGGGAAGGAGCAATCAGGTGTATACAGCTTACTGTGAATTGCTCTGTAGTGTGGGATGTTCTGGATCAGTATCTCATCTTCTGGTTTAAAACACTGTTCTCCTATCCAAATTAAAATTCAAAAAGCTTAAAGTGGAGAATTCCCCCATATATTCCCCACATGCGTTTGTTAAAGCTGTTCTAAGGTCCTTACACCTTCTCTCACAGTTTATTCAGACTGATGTTGTCAGAATATTCTCTTCTTTTGTATGACAGAACAAAAAATACCAAACTCTTCAATGTTACATGTTATCCTATGAGACATTCTCAATCATTGTATAACTTACAGAGGACAACACAGTTACAGTTGGATCATTGGGAGTGGTCTTTGGTCCCAAAATAATGGATTAGTTGCTTTGTAGTACCAGCTTTTAAGTATTTTTCTATTTCATATGCTAAAACAAAGGGGATACCTGACCTTCTTAAAGGCAAAAAAGGCTTATTTAGAGCTGCTTGCTTGTAATTTCAGGTGTGTAAGAATTGCAAGGTGGTACAAATAGACCTATATGTCTCCTTTTTTAGAACTCCCTGGTACTATTGATTCCAAAGTTTGTGTTAGTGTCCCTTTTTCAGTATTAATATTAATCTATACAGGAAAGAATCCCTTGTTTGTTTCTATGTTCTCCCCCTTTGGTTATTACAGAGTTTTACAATAATTTATTCTTGTCACATAAAGTGCCACAGATAGGATATGCACGTTGAGTAACTTGCAGAGCAGTGCATAGTCAAGAAGGTTTCAAGATTGAAGACTTGTACCACCTTTTGTCTCTGTTCTGTACTTCAACAGAAGAATTTCTTCTACGTAAGAGTGATTTTAGAGTGATAGCTGCATTTTATAATAAACATTACAAAATGAGTTTGTTACGTTTAGGATCACATTAAACATCTTTAGTGAACCTTACCTGCTGCTGCGTCCATTTAGCTCAGTGTGGCTTGTCTCCATGCAGCCCATATTAAGGGCTGCTTTTTGCATCAAACAGGCATCAGGATAACCATGTTCTTTTGGAAACTTGCCTAAAAGGGACATTTTTAGAGTAATTTCTTTCTATTTTCAATTAGTGTGTTCTGTTTTTCCTGTGTTTGAAAAGCACATCTGAACATCAGCTTCTTGTCAGGAAGAGCTTTTTCAGCTCCTGTGTGTTCTGAGCTTGTAACAACTACAGAGTACTCATCTTTCTTACAGATGTATCCAGTGAATTTCTGTGAAATGAAAGGAACCAACTTTCAGAGTAGCAGAGCACAAAATCATTCACTTTTTTTTTTCTTTCCACTTGGAGAGCTGTATTTTGAACTAGCCTAAAGGCTTTTCAGATTTGGTGAGTCTTTGGCTGCTCTGTGTAGCCCACTGGCTTTATTTTCTGTTTTCCCTCTCCCACAACTAATCATGCTTGTTGGTAGCAGTTGAGTTTTATTTTTACGCCAGCTGTGAGTATTGCCCTGTTCACTCTTGCATGCTGCAGCTCTTCTGCGTGAGTACGTGGATGTATCTTATGGAGCTGAAGTAGTTCCCTACTGCCTGACTGCTCGTTCCCACCCTCTCACCACCCTGTCATCTGAGGTTGTTACAATTGTTGTGTTGCTTGTTGGTTGGTATGAAGACTGTTTAATCTTGCTCTGATCATAAATATTTGACTACTTGCAGAACTGAGTTCACACCGTATGTCTTACAGGATTATCTTACCAACTGTCAGTTGGTATCGGTTTAGTGGAGAGGATACAGGTGGTACAGATAGCAGAGTGCTGAGCTCATGATTTTTTGAGTATTTTAACTCTCTTGTGAGTATCTTGTGTTCTCAAGATGCCTGAAATGGAATTATTAAAATAAAAAAGTGGATGATTTCTGTGGTGAAATGAGGCTTCACTTAGATATCAGCAAGCATTTGCTTCGCTATTCTTTGGGACCTGAACTGGAAAGTACTTTGTCTGTGTCCACCTTGTATGAGGGAGATGAATCCAGGAATTAGGGACACAAGTGTGAGCAGAATAATGGTCACGTTACTTAAGTGTTGATTCATCTTGTACATTCTGGGGTGCTTTTTTTGCGCTCTGAATACTTGTGACTGTTTTTGTATCTTTAAGTATAAAACAAGTACTTGTGAGATGTCAGGAAAATACAAGGTTTCTCGCTGATCTGTGCTATTCAAATTATCATATATAAGACCTATAATATCTCTTCATAGTACTGGAGCACATCCAGAGGAGGGCCACAAAAATGATCCAAGGAATGGAACACCTCTCCTTCAAGGGCAGGCTGAGAGCTGGGGCTGTTCAACATGGAGGAGAGAAGGAGCCGGGGGGACCTGAGAGCGGCCTCTGAATATCTAAAGGGGAACTACAGGAAAGCAGGGGACAGACACTTTAGCAGGGTCTGTGGTGACAGAACAAGGGGAAATGGCTTCAAGCTTAAAGAGGGTGGATTTAGGTTGAATATAAGGAAAAATAAGGAAAAAGTCTTTTACAGTGAGGGTGATGAGGCACTGGGACAGGTTGCCCAGAGATGTGGTGGATGCCCCATCCCCGGAGACATCCAGGGTGAGGCTGGATCAGGCCCTGGGCAACATGACCTAGTCTTGGATGTCCCTGTTGATTGCAGGGGAGTTGGTCTGCATGGCCTTTAAGGGTCATCTAAGGATTCTACACTTCTAATTTTTCCTCCTACCCTTCCACTCTACGTAAATTACTTTATTGAACAGGAAACACTTATTCACTTCCTGACAGTGTATAGTTGATGGAAAACTTTTTTTAATCAATGGAGATTACTGTTTACTTTGTTTTGGCTACAACTTGTGTTTCTCTTGGATGTTAATGTGAGTGTGATGTTGCTTCTTGATGACTAGCTTATTCAGAAGGAGGCATTCTCCCAAGTACCCAGTAACTTGCTCTGCTGTATATCGTGTCATGAAAAATGTTCATCTGGAGCTGCACTAACAATAGTAAGAAGTATGTGCTTAACATTTCAAATTCTTAGCTAGGGAAACATTTTTTTATTTGTTTTTCGAAACTCTTTATATCAGAGACTGAAAAGATGGAATATAGTGCTGCAAATACCACATATTTAAAGCTGCAAGTGTCAGGTCTAGTGCTAGCAAGAAAACTTGCAACAGGAGTAATGCCAACCAATTTTCTGTATCAGTGGTATTCTCAGGAATTGATAGTGTTATGTGGCCCAGGAGTCCTCTGTGTAGCTTAAGTAACTTTTAGCTTCACATTCATACATTGGGTGTTTCTGTAAAAGGTTTTGAAATTACTGTGTGTCCTCAGTCTTTTCTTCTTGTGTCCATTATACAGTTGTGGTATATTCTTGTTTCAAAAGGGAGATAGGAAGTAGAGATTGGAAATAGTTGTCCTTTACAACTTGCTACTGCTGTTGCTGTTTTTCATCAGCTTTCTGAAAACATGTGATTTCTAACATATTCAATTTTTCATGGATTAATTTATTTAAAGGGAAATGGTATAAATAATCGAGGCTTTTTATTTTCTGAAGGCTACATGTCTGTATGTAACTCTTCACTGTCGCACAATGTGTACTGTCTCACTACCATGCAATGTTCAGTACTGACTACAGAACAACTTCTCAAATTTGTTTTGAGAACAACAGCAGAGTTGTCTCGTTTGGAAATGCTTGGTAGAACACTGTAAGATAGACTTTTATCTTTCTGAACCTAAATTAAGCTTATTTTTAGCTTGTATCTCTCGAAGTAATTCTGGAGCTTCCTGTGGCACCAACTAACATCACTAGAAATGTCTTGCCATTCTCACTTCATCCCTGTGTTGTTAGTCTTCAGAATCTTACTCAGTTTATAAAGAGCAAGACTCTGGATGGCTTCGTGCTGTTTTAGTTGCAGTTAAAAGCTGATGCCATTTGGTAATTTGTTTCAAATTTAATAGCACATGTTTTTATTCAATGGTAAACTTAATGTCAGAGCTACATAGTGTTTTAATGAAACTAAATAAGGTTGCCAACTGTAATTATAGCTGACACTTCTGTGAAATGCAGACAGCTTACAGTTTAAAAATGACCAAACCAAAGAGAAAAACTAATTGCAAGGAAAGGGGGATTTGTTATATGGTTTTATTTAAACTCCCTCTTCTGTGTCTCCTAGCTTTTTAGTTGGTGAAGGAGCTTTCAGATGGGCAGTTGATCACGGGATACCAGCATGTCCTCCAGGTATCATGGCTACAAGTGAGTAATCTGGTGGTGTGAATAGGAAGAACAGGACAGAATAATTTGCAACAGTGCCTCGTATTTTGAGGTGTACGTCACTTCACTGTTCAACTAGCATATGATATTAAGATGTATGAGGATGGTTAAGTTTAATAATTTTCTATTAAGTATCAAAATAGTAAACATTAAGAACTGTTACTTTAGGTGCATTTTAACAACATTCAATTAAAGTGAATCTGTAATACTAGGATTAAATCCGATGAAGGATTTTTAATTATTATACTTTTTTTTTAACCAAAATGCAGACTCTAGCAGCTCAAGCTGTAATCCTTCTTGGATCCAAAAAACACCAACTAGCCATGTATCTGTACTCAATAGGTGCCAATTTGACTAGATTCTATAATTCCACCCATCATGGTATAAGCAGGCTGTTTTTGTTTTTAACAAACAAATCGAAAAAGTTAGCTAGGCATTGTTTCATCTAATATGGTGGAATAATCCAATCTAGCACACGGACTCAAAATATGCTGTATCCTTAGAGTTGCCAGATCTCTTACAAAAACCTTTTTGTTAAACTAAATCAAGTGATCGTTACACCTTCTACAGACTAGGCTGAAAATCAGTGCTTGTACTCATGGAGTGGTTTTCCTTTTCTTCTCAGTCCCCTTCCTGTTGGAAAGTGCCATTACCACTAGTTGCTATAGGTGAGAGCACACCCTATTTTTCCTGTTTAAATTGTTCAGGTATAAAGTCAGAGCTCATTACCAAAAGGACACAAGATTACACAATATTTCTTTATTTTACTGTTTAAAACATCACTGCATAAAATATCTAAGTTGTCTCTAAATGAGAAATGAAAATCTACATCTGCCATTGGATGCAGTTCTAAGTGTAGACAAACACCTGAGTTTGTGTTTTGAGGTTATTGATACTCAGTGCTCAAAAGTAACAACTCCTGAAACAGCAGCAGCGTTGTACTAGATCGTACCAATTTTCTTACATATTCATGTTGTAGTTCATTTTGAACAGAAAGCTTTCATGACTGAAAGTGCTGCTCCATTCGTTTCCTGTCCAGAACAGCAGTTGCAGAACAACCTGTGGGCTCAGTTGAGCTGAATAGATTTATTTCTGTGACTTTAGAGAAGAGGAAAAACCCGTAAAGGATATTTTTTGTTGCAAGTATTTGCTACCTATGTGTAGGAAATACTCCAAAAGGAGTGTCTCTTGGCTAGCCTTGTTTACATGCACTAAAGTTTGCACTGTTCCTAGTATCACAGCCTTGCTGTTGTAACAGGGATGACTGGATGCTAACATTAATGGACAGATGTTCTCGTACTTGGTAAAATGTACCTTAGTGCAAATCCACGTGGCACAGCTTGAAAATAAGGATGGCCGTTGCTATTTTGGTTTACCTAAAACTGACTATGTGTTTATATTGGAGGAACATCAGAAGAGTAATCTCAGTTGATATATTTTCACAAGCTGGCTTCAAAATGTTAGTAATTTATTTTTATCTCCTTGGCACACTCAGCATTTATCTATTTAGCAAAACAATTTCCATTAAAGCAATTACTGGAATGTTGAAGTTAATCCAGTTGCAATGCCAATGCAGAAATGCCTTTTCCTGTTGCAATGTCAATTAAAAAAAGTATTAAATATTAGAAAATTTAAGTTGCCAGCTGCCTCTTCCTCCCCAACCCCAACACACACCCCATGTCCAGCCAGGTTTGTATACATTGCCTGAGCAATTTAAAACTTGGCCTTTTCCCTAGTATTTTGGTACACTTGATATTACTGAATAATTGGTAGGTTTTGATTATGCTTGCTACAGCTGCTGTGGTAGAGGTTTTCATGGAGAATATTAGGTAAATTAACTGGAAATCATTTGATTGTTGAGTAGCTCTGTAAAATGCAGAACCAAAATAATTCCTAAACATTAGGGTTACTTACTAACAACAACAACAAAAAGCAGAAACCCTAACCCAAGCCTTAGACATGTACTGGCTACAAATGTTGACAAGAACTAGGTGCACATGTTCTGGCTTTTCTGTGCTACACATGGAAAAAATATTCTTGAAGGCACATTATTCTCCCTCACTTTTCCTGGACCTGAGATGGCAAGAGAAATGTTATATGTGCTGCAAGGCTATGGGATTGTGGTTAGTTTGCAGTGATGGAGCTGTGTGTACGATCAGTTACAATGAAAGCTGCACGATCAGCTTTGTGGTCACACTCCATAATTCTCTGATAACTATCAAAGTATTTAGGCATCAAACTGAAATGAAGTTTTAAACCATGTTCCTTGTTGAACTACATCAAGGTTATGTCAAGGCTCACCTGCTTTCTCTTCATTGATTTGCCAAGTGTGCAAGGAAATGGGATTTCTACTCTGTGTAGAAATCTGTTGGCTTCCAGTGGTGTGATTGGTTTTTTGTTTTTACTGAAATGTGATCTCTTTCCATTGCCTACAGACTGCAAGAAGGCTGAAATTATTAATTCCTGCCCATACTACATCCTGTACTATCTTACATAGGGTAACAAAGTGTAACATAAGAGAGACTGATTAGAAAGCAATCAGAGTTTTAACACTGTAATTACTGTTTAGAAATTCTAACTTACTGTATCATGCTGCCTTTCGTAAATATGAAAAGTATGCTTTACTCTAATTTGGCAACATAAGTGTTAGATACAGCTTCAACTGTCAGTATCTCTGCTTGCACCAGTAATAGTAAATAGTAACCAGTAATAGTAGTAACTGAGCCTCTTTTATCTCAGCTTTTAATTTCAAACTACAGTAGGTGAAAGGCAATTGATGTGGCAAAGATAATGTGGTATAAGACAGCATCTTATAATTACGTGTTTTTAATAGCTGATGCCATCAGCCCTGGCTGGATATGAATGTGAAAACTATGTATATAGTGTTAAGGTAGATGTACTTTGTACTGTTGGATTTGAAAGGAGGAGTTAATTTTTTAGCAGCTCAGAATGCTGTGAACCTGACTGGCATCAAAGTGGAGATTAAGGTTAACAGCCTTGAGTCATTTTATTTGTAGAGACAGTAGTTATGATGCTTCATAGAAAATGTGACTGCAATATCACAAAGGAGTTCTTTTAAATCACTGGTGTTAATATCTGAAGCTGTGGTTGATTTAATCCAGTACTTGTTGCAAAAAATTATTTCTCAGCTAATGCTGTTGAGTACTGTCTTCTTTACTTGACTTAAGTAAGACTGTTTAAGTATCTTTAAGGGGAAGGAAAAGGATGGTAACCCATGCAGCATGTTTGTACCCCTCACTCTAATGAGATGAAAGTGACCCTAAGCACTTCAGCAGGCTGTATTACATAAGAATAGGGGCAGCTAGCTCCATAACTGGAGTCCAACAGTGGACAGAAGTGGTGCTTAAGGAAAAAGAAAAGAACAGAGCAAATACATACCTCCTTTTTCCTACCTCATTTGCTATTCTAGACTCTAAACTCCTGGGTCAGTATTGATACATGGAAATGATCAGTGGTTTCTTGTGCCAATAAATTATCCTTTTCTCTTGAGCCCATACTAATTTCTAGCATCTGTAAAAACATTTACAGCTCAGCTATGGGTTATTTGAAGAACTACTTCTTTTTCATTATTTTGAGACCTGCTGAATAAAATCTGTTGTTTTACTGTCAAGTCATTGACTCAGAATCTCTCTGTTCTTCTATCCAGTCCTTGGCTTTATTAGTTTGAATAACTTAGTGCCATTGGTAAAATCACATCATTATTTTGAACAGAGTAGGTGCTACTATTGTTGGCTTGGCATTCTTCTTGCAACGGGCCATTTACTCCCACCTCATTTTCTTTTCTTTTAACCATAAGAATAATTTTTATTTTGTGTAGGCAAGGATATTCTCATTTATGTTATGGCTGCTCTATTTCTTTAATGAAAGAGAGCAGTTTCTAGATGTCATGCAGATTGCCATACTTCTAGGGAACACCGTATGTCTTCCTGTCCATCACTTTGGCCTGTCTCTCTTCCAGTCTTCTTTGCACCTCCTTATTCTTTCCTCTGCTTTACTGTTATTGAAGTAAGAAAAGTGTTTGCCATGTTTCTGGAACTGAGCTACAAGGTTCAGTGACTAGCTCAGGGCAGTGGCTTAGACTGTGTCTTGGTTCTTTGCTTTTAGGATGAGAAGGAAAGGGATCAGGAGAAAAACTCAGGGATTTGGGGGATTTTATTAGGTAGCTTGCATATTTACCCTGTGTATTGGAGTATCTCAGTGCGTATCTAAGTGATATCTTTCAGAAAGAAGGTGCTCATTTTTATCAGATGTTACTGTTGCTACCTCTGTTCTGTAATGTGCAGAATGAGCTTTGTTAAGCGTGTGTTTCACTGGTGCATACACACACACGCAAATCAAAAACAGAGGACACGAGACATGATGTGAAGTTTCCCTGGAATTGTGTATAATATTGTAGGTTCACTTGCAGCTCTGAAATCCAGACTGCTACCTACACGTGCCACATACATGGTCACTCCAAATTAGCTAGGAAAAGTGCTGAGCCAAAGCGCAAGGAAGATGCCTTGAGTGGAAATCTTCCAGAGAGCAGGAATGGCCATCTGACTGAGAAAAAGGGGTTTCTTCCTTGAAGTACTAAGAGTTTTTGCCATGAACATTAAATCTGTATACGGTTTTGCTTTGGAAAAGGTAGGTTAATTCTTTCATATGCTTTTGATGCTGGATGTTTGTTTTTTTGTTGTTTTTGTTTTTTTCTTCTGTATTGCTGTCTTCTAATGTATGGCCACATGGGAAGTAGTACTAGTAGTCTTTAGTCTCAGCAGAAGCATAAATGGTGTTAATTTGTCATTTAAATTAGCTTTGTTAAAATAAAATTTAGTTTCATCTGTCTTCATTTGTACCACTTGTTTTAGCTGCTGTTCAACAGAATTCCTTACTGGGTCTTTTTAATTCCTGTGGGTTAAATAATTTGCTAGTATATCCCTTTGCAATTCTCTCCCCTCCAATAGTTGCATCCTCCTTTAATATGGAGTAAAAAGATAGAATGAAGAAAGTTCTTTTATTTGGTTCTTTCAGTTGACTGTAAGAAATGTCTGCCAGGGGGTGCTATATGATTGGTCCATCTCCAGAGATTTAAGAATATCCTTTGAATTTTCCTAGTGTTTTCAATCTACAGTTTTTAAACAGGAATTTCTGAACACACATAGGTTGCATAATGTTTTGTTGCATAGTAGTCTATAATGACTGTTATAGGAACAGTAGAGTTTGTGCTCATGTTCCTGGCTTGCTGTTTCATCCAGTAGTGTAAATATATTTAAGGGTATTGTCCTGATCTTGATTTCTACTTTATTGATGCTACAAATCTGTATCTGTTGCTTCAATCTGAAGACATAATTATCCACTTAAATATCTTACAAACTTCTAGCTTAGCCTTAAAATATTGAAGTGAATAGATGTAACCTTCTTAGTAAAAACATTTTTGCATTTCTTTCAGCAAGAAGTGTTGGTGTACTGTATTAAACAGCCTCCACTATAGGCTTATTTAATGTACACAGACCAAGAATTAAGGGATCGATGCGTGTCAGTTTTATGTTGTCAAAAAAAAAAAAAAAAACCAAAGAGAAAGTATGTTAATCTTGCATTTTATTCTCTGTGTTCGATTCTGTAGTTTCACAGGGGCTATGAATATGGCAGTTGTAACTTTCTCTTTTAAGTAATTTTTCTCTGTTCTGTGGACCATTTCCATCAGCCTGTGGAAGATGGTATAGCAATCAGATCATGGGCTTTGTTTGTATCCAGATGCTCTCAGTTTCTTGGTGTTCATTGCAACTGGTGCTTACAACTGCTGTCACTTGGAGAATTTGTCAGTGTGCATGTATGTGTACACGTGTATCATAGTGCAGCCTTGTGACTCTGTGCCCCGGTAGTGCTAGTTTCCAACAGATCAATTTTCTCCAAGCTCAGAGTCCCAAGGAGAATATCCTGCAGAGAAAGAAATGCCAGATCAGTTCTGATGCTACCTGTGGATGAAACTGGGGAAGACCTGTGAATGTCTTGCTACAGCTTTCCTTTATGAGGGTTTATTTTTCAGGAGCTTTGTCAAAGGAGAGCACGGAGCATGTGAAGTGCAATACTTTGTTTTTGAAGTTGTTCTGATTTACGGATCAGAAGAGTCAGGTAGGGTAGGGAGGGCTGCAGGAGACAGAACTCCAGAAAGTGACCAGAAGAAAGGATTGCTGCTCCAGGTGTTCTCTGGAGCATGT
>VXAB01001349.1:120322-236794 GCA_013399175.1 Odontophorus gujanensis
TTATCAGATGTTACTGTTGCTACCTCTGTTCTGTAATGTGCAGAATGAGCTTTGTTAAGCGTGTGTTTCACTGGTGCATACACACACACGCAAATCAAAAACAGAGGACACGAGACATGATGTGAAGTTTCCCTGGAATTGTGTATAATATTGTAGGTTCACTTGCAGCTCTGAAATCCAGACTGCTACCTACACGTGCCACATACATGGTCACTCCAAATTAGCTAGGAAAAGTGCTGAGCCAAAGCGCAAGGAAGATGCCTTGAGTGGAAATCTTCCAGAGAGCAGGAATGGCCATCTGACTGAGAAAAAGGGGTTTCTTCCTTGAAGTACTAAGAGTTTTTGCCATGAACATTAAATCTGTATACGGTTTTGCTTTGGAAAAGGTAGGTTAATTCTTTCATATGCTTTTGATGCTGGATGTTTGTTTTTTTGTTGTTTTTGTTTTTTTCTTCTGTATTGCTGTCTTCTAATGTATGGCCACATGGGAAGTAGTACTAGTAGTCTTTAGTCTCAGCAGAAGCATAAATGGTGTTAATTTGTCATTTAAATTAGCTTTGTTAAAATAAAATTTAGTTTCATCTGTCTTCATTTGTACCACTTGTTTTAGCTGCTGTTCAACAGAATTCCTTACTGGGTCTTTTTAATTCCTGTGGGTTAAATAATTTGCTAGTATATCCCTTTGCAATTCTCTCCCCTCCAATAGTTGCATCCTCCTTTAATATGGAGTAAAAAGATAGAATGAAGAAAGTTCTTTTATTTGGTTCTTTCAGTTGACTGTAAGAAATGTCTGCCAGGGGGTGCTATATGATTGGTCCATCTCCAGAGATTTAAGAATATCCTTTGAATTTTCCTAGTGTTTTCAATCTACAGTTTTTAAACAGGAATTTCTGAACACACATAGGTTGCATAATGTTTTGTTGCATAGTAGTCTATAATGACTGTTATAGGAACAGTAGAGTTTGTGCTCATGTTCCTGGCTTGCTGTTTCATCCAGTAGTGTAAATATATTTAAGGGTATTGTCCTGATCTTGATTTCTACTTTATTGATGCTACAAATCTGTATCTGTTGCTTCAATCTGAAGACATAATTATCCACTTAAATATCTTACAAACTTCTAGCTTAGCCTTAAAATATTGAAGTGAATAGATGTAACCTTCTTAGTAAAAACATTTTTGCATTTCTTTCAGCAAGAAGTGTTGGTGTACTGTATTAAACAGCCTCCACTATAGGCTTATTTAATGTACACAGACCAAGAATTAAGGGATCGATGCGTGTCAGTTTTATGTTGTCAAAAAAAAAAAAAAAAACCNTACCCAGACCAAAAATTAAGGGTGTGATGGTTGGATGTTTTTTTTTGTAAAAAAAAAAAAAAAAAACCAAAGAGAAAGTATGTTAATCTTGCATTTTATTCTCTGTGTTCGATTCTGTAGTTTCACAGGGGCTATGAATATGGCAGTTGTAACTTTCTCTTTTAAGTAATTTTTCTCTGTTCTGTGGACCATTTCCATCAGCCTGTGGAAGATGGTATAGCAATCAGATCATGGGCTTTGTTTGTATCCAGATGCTCTCAGTTTCTTGGTGTTCATTGCAACTGGTGCTTACAACTGCTGTCACTTGGAGAATTTGTCAGTGTGCATGTATGTGTACACGTGTATCATAGTGCAGCCTTGTGACTCTGTGCCCCGGTAGTGCTAGTTTCCAACAGATCAATTTTCTCCAAGCTCAGAGTCCCAAGGAGAATATCCTGCAGAGAAAGAAATGCCAGATCAGTTCTGATGCTACCTGTGGATGAAACTGGGGAAGACCTGTGAATGTCTTGCTACAGCTTTCCTTTATGAGGGTTTATTTTTCAGGAGCTTTGTCAAAGGAGAGCACGGAGCATGTGAAGTGCAATACTTTGTTTTTGAAGTTGTTCTGATTTACGGATCAGAAGAGTCAGGTAGGGTAGGGAGGGCTGCAGGAGACAGAACTCCAGAAAGTGACCAGAAGAAAGGATTGCTGCTCCAGGTGTTCTCTGGAGCATGTATAATCAAGAGAATTAACTGAAGTAATACTAGGAAACTAATTGGATGTTATGAATGGGACTTGTTTACTGTAGACTTTGCAGTACTGAACAAAATAGTGTAACTTTTAAAGGCTAATGGCAGATAGTCAGGGTGTATTATCACTGAAGTGCTGTGTAGAATGAGGAATACAGTTGTCTTTTGTTTAATTATTTGCTGTATCATTATATAATAAACCGTTGAGATTTTAGGTCAAATTTTAATTGTATACTGTATAACATAGTAAGTGCAGTTATGGGAATAATCAGACTTCCAGAGTTTGCCAACAGGATTAGTGCAAGAGTTGAATATATGATGTGGAAACTTTATGGCAAACAAGTGTCACACAACAGCTTTGAACTGACTAGGAGACAGTGTTCTGTTACGGACCTGCTTACTGAAAGGCACTTTCTTATCTCTTCCTGTAAAATGGTGTTAGTGATGCAAAAACCCCATTAAAAACCCCTGTATTTATGTGCAGCTACGCTAATTTATTTGCAATGTAAATATCTTGTGCTAATGAATTGTATAATGAAGATTTTGTGGTTCTTTCTCATCAGACTGCCCTGTAACACTGGAACCTTTTCAAAATGGGAAAACATAAAACTTTCTTAACTGCGAGGATTATATACTCGTAAGATTTTTCTGCCACATTTCTAGATAACAAATAAGCATGTATTCTGACACCATCTCTACTAATACCAACCTCTCATGCAGGTGAGTGGCATTGAGCAAGTTCTACATCTGCCTGTTCTGTGCTCTGCCACTTAACCTACTCTGCAGGAAGACCCCTATTCAACTTCTGCAACTCTGTTTTGTCTAAATATTTCACCCAGTGCTTCTGCTGTTGATAATGAATAGACCCAAAATGCAGAGCTTTTAAGTCCAGAGTACATGTGGATAGTTCCTACTTGGTAAGTTGTGGGGTTGAAGGGAGAATGTGGACTGGGAAGATGTTTTGAGGTTCTTGAAGATTCATTTTTAGAGGTAGCGTATTGCAGGGAGGTGTGAGCAATGTCATAAATGTGACAGACTGCAATCCTGGGATTTTACTGATGTTCTGATATGCTTTTGTTGCCTACCATTTTATGTCTTTTATGTGGATGAGGCCTGAGTTATAGCATTTAAGCACTAACAGTCAATCATTTTGTAAAGCTTGGGGCTTTTTATTTTTATTTTCCCTCTCCCAGCAGATCAGAAGTAGTTTTAGTTATGGCAGTATATACACGTAAGAAAGCCAAACATGAATGCTGGTTGTAGTCTGTCTTCTGAGATGCAGGTCTTTTCAGATTGAGTTTGACTGTACACACTGTTACTGTGTAGGGTAATAATTGTCAAGGACATTAATAATGAAGCACCTGCCTAATTTTTGTTTAAGCTTCAAAATTCTTGTGCAAAATCAAAGGAGGCTATACTAAATAACTTTCCATATATTCCAACAATGCCTCTGGGCTGCACTCCAGGTTTTTCAAACTAAAATCCTGACTGTTCCCTTACCTCTCTTTCTCTAGCTTCCTTCCCTCCCCAGACAATAAGCTTCCCTATCTTCTTGGCTCAGGTGCAACATCAGGCTGATGTAGCTATATTGCATTTGTTTTAGGAAAACTTCCCTGTCTTCAACACTGTGTTGTGTCCTTTTCTTCTTCTCAAGCTTGGAATATGCTGTTGGAGAAGGTGAGAGTGTTTTTTGTACTGTCATTTAGGACAAATGAAATTTCTTAGAATCCTTGCACAGCACAGCTGAATTCTTGTTTTACATATAATTTGAATTACAAATTTACTCTGTGTATGTATTTACCTTCTGTGTATAGTGCTCATTTTAAAATAATTCTCGTGTGGGCTCTATTTCATCTTTTATGTGCTTCATTAGTACATTATACAAGTACATTGTATTCCAGGAAATGTTTTAGTTTGAAAAATATGATTTATTGTACTAAAAACCCCTCAATATGTTGTTTGGCCTGGATAAAAAACATGGAGGATATTTTCAGAAAGTTTTAATTTCCTCTTTCAGTCCTTTATTATGAAGCTCAATTTTATTTTCTAGTTTCTTTAGTCACCACAGAACAAGATGAATCAGCCAGAGTTGTGTCTGGTTAAATTATGTCTGTAGTGGTTTTACCTATCTAGAACATCACAAAGGCAGGATTAGAAGGGGGACAGCCAGCCAGTCACTTGCTACTAGTAGCATTCCCTTAACTGAGCATCTGAAGTTTGGCATAAGTCTGAGGATATCAGAGGAAGAAAGGGAAATTGCTAGGTTTTGTTTTGCCAACTGGTCCTTTATTTCATGATTTTAAAGTCACTTTGGAGGTATTTGACATTTTTTATCCTGCCAAGAGGAATTGCTAGTCTCTGCTAATAATTATATTTCCCATAAATAATGAAAAGCAACCATTGTCAGTCCTTGCTAAAACAATGTTATCAACTTGCAGATGAAAGTTAATTCTAATAAATATGCTGAAGTTGAATGTAGCCTGAGCACAAGAATTTCTACTCTAGGGCAAGTCTGAATAGGCTTTGTTTCCCTCACAGTATGGAAAGGTATGATATTTCATGCTAAATTGAGTAATATTTAAGAATTGAATTATTACATAAATTCTTAAAAGTAACTCAGGGAAGAGAGGCACAACATTTATAAACTACCTTTCTCTACTCCCAAACCCCTTAAAAGCTTCCTCCATCCCCCCCAAAATCCACTAACCCACTATCTTTTCAAGATCCTCATTTTTCTTTCTGATCAAAATTCATGTCATTCTAAAGTACAGAGCCATGACTGGCATCTCATATAACATCTCCTTCTAGTGTAATGGTATGAACTTGTCAGTGTGACAAATAATTGTGGTAATTTTCAAGGTAGGAGCTCATGTTTAAGTTTTGTTGATATGGTGGTGGAGAAGGCTGGGGAAAGATTAGTTTGTTTTACTTGGAAAACATTATTTTAGCTTCTTTAACATAGACTGTTCTGTGTTAGCTCTTCTAAGTGTCATATGGTGGTGTCTGCTGCACAGGGATTGAATTAAAGAGGATTAACATAAATTAGGATATGGGAAATTCTGACTAACTAATATATATGCACATATATTGGCACAAGTCCGAGGAAAACAGATATATATATTCCCCTGCAACAGGGGCCCAGAGAAGTTAGGGAGTCGGTCTCCATCCTTGAAGATATTCAGAATTTGACTGCGTAAGCTTCTGTGCAGCCCTTTTGACTTGGACTAAAAGTCTGGACTACTTGACCTCATAAGATTCCTTCCAACCAGTGGTGTTCTGTGGTACTAGAAAACTGACTTGTCTGTCTGTCTGCTGTGACATCTGACGTAGTTTAAACTGCACAAAAGGCCACACTGTCTCCTAGGGTTCTAAATACCTGCTTATCCAGAAGAAGTCCTTTATTGAGCAGTGCACCACTGTTCCCACAGGAGATCAGCAAAGTGAGAAAAGTGGTGGAGAGAAAATGCTCGACAAGTCTTTGTGAATTGAAAATAGTTCTGATGCCTCAGAACTGTGTTATCTAAGAGCCATGCTTTCTTTAAGCAAGTACAGAGTAGTACGTTTCAAGCCCAGTTTCATTCATAATGACCTGTCTTCTCCCTGTATTTCCTTGCTTACTGATACCACTTTGAATTAATGCAAATAATACAATGTGAACAATTTAGTCCTTCAAAGCAGATCTTCAGGCATTTTTATTGCTTGGAAAAGACAAACAGAATCTTAAAGGTAAAATCAGAAAATTGTTTAATTGCTTGGCTAGAGACTGAGGAGCTCCGTGGATGGAACATATCTTCTCCTTGGAGAACATCATGTGTTGTGGGAAGAAGTGTCTGAATAAATAGCAACAAAGGTATAGTTTCAGTGATGATGCAATATTAGCAGTGCTTTGTACCTGACAGCTCAGCTTGGAACTAGTTCAGGCATTCTAGGTTTTGACACTATCGTTCTGCATGTATTCAAACTGACAAGCATGCAAATATTGCAGAAGGCACCAGAATACCAACAGCCATTAATTCCAGAGAACAAAGAAAACTTCTTGTGTACAGGTTTTCATAGATGGGACTTGTGTACCCTCATATTTCTATCGCTTCACTGGGTGCACAGCCTTTTTCTTCCTGAACTGGCAGGAGCCAATGGCAGCAGTAGGTAACAGGCATCTTTATGCCTGTGTAATAAGTACTTTTTAGGAGTACCAAGTTCAGGCACCTGTCTTTATCATCCATGTGGCTCTGCCCATTGGTATTTGCTGTATTCATTGAAGACATCTCAACTTGCTTATTTTCCTGTTTAAAAGTTCTGTTAAAAACAGCATTCTATCTGTTCATTTTGCAATACTTCTTTTAAGAAATTCTGTTCTTCATTTTGGTGTTGTTTTCTTTTTTTGTTTATTTTCTTCCAGTTAATTTGAGACTGAAAAGATTCTTCACCTGCTCCTCCTTATCAAGTGTTTTGCTTTTTACTCCCTGGTCCTTGTTTCAAACATGCAAACATGTTATCCAAAGTAGCTGTGTTAATCAACTCTGTATGGTAGAAAGTGTTCCTTTCTTGGTGATGGCAGATTAATATGTGTTTACAGTTTTAAGAAACTGGTATTCATTAGGTTTTTGGAGAGAAACGCCAACTTTCTGATTACTTTTAGGTTATACTCTTGAATAGATGTGGTAGTTCAAGGTCCAATTCTGTGTACTTAAAACAGGTTTAAAGGAGATTTCTCTGGGTGATTTTGGCACCTAAATGGTAAGTTTCAAAGAAATAAAATGCTCACTGTCTGCGTACTTCATGAGAATTGTAAATGAAAGCTTTGTGTTCTGTTGGCTCTGCGATATTGATTTTGTTCGTAGATGGTTCTTGCAGCTGTTCCAGTCTTCTGAGTAATAGTGATGTAGCTATATTCTGAATTTCAAATGACATTTTAACAAGTTTATACTTTAAATAGGAAGCCTATGCTTTTTAACTTCCACTGAGTTTGTGACTTATTATATACCTCTGCCCTCCAGATGCCTTTATTTTACCCATCTGAACAAGTGACAGAAGACATTTTTCTCCCTCTCTTTTTTCTACCTTTCAAAAAGGATGTTAAGCCAATACAGTATTAAGTCAGAACTAATTTAAGCTAAATATGTCTATATCTACAGATTTTTCATGAACTGAGACTTCAAGAATGAGAATGTGCTGTTTTGGTCTCTTCAGCATTATTTACGTATTTATTTATTTTTCAGCTTTAAATAACCATTCTTTTCTGAATGTGGGATTTAGATGTGGAAAATGCATGTTTGTCTTTTGAAGACCTAGTTGATGTTTATACTGTGTTGGATTATGGAACATAAAATTATTGCTTGATTTTTGTGTGGCTTTAAAATATACAGTAAGCATGCAGATATGCAGTTAAGGTAATGAAGTAGTAGCCTAATTTTACGGATATCAGAATGAGCTCACATGGTATCTATTTACTTGTCAACAGTCAGAAACAATATTTTTAATATAAACCACTTTCTCCATTCTCTTCTATATAATGCTGCATCTTTGCCAAACAGAGAGATATTTAGACCAGTATCACTTCCATATGTGTTCTGCAATTTGTTACTACTAGTTATTTCACCCATCACCATTGCTAAACAATAGTATGTTTTTTTTCATTTAGGAAAAGACATAAACATCTTGTACTGGAGCTTTTTTTTATTGTAAGCTTTTTTAATTGGTGCTTTTTGTTGAAAGTGTGGGGGGTAGAGACCTCCAATGCATAAACTTACCAATATTTAATTCAGTTTTTCTGTTAAATGCTTTCAAAATATTTTATAGGGTTTAGTTTAGCAGCTTTTAAGAGGAACAAGAGGAAGCTGGAGTTGGCTGAAAAGGTAGAAACTGATCTCATTCAACTAAAGAAGAGAAGACAATCAAATGAAAAGGTTAGTTTGTGTTTCAAGTTTTGTTGTGTCATCCTGACTTTACAGCTGGTTACTAATACATTTCATGTTTTATTTATGATTAAACTAGTGAGCCATTCAGAGACTCATCTCCTTGACCACCCATATGTTTGGATGATATAACCGTAACTTAGTGAAATTAAAACTTTCTGCCTTGCTACTTGAATGCCAATCTCTCACTTTCTGTCTTGTTAGTGATATGGAAAACTGTATTTGTGTATTTTGAGGTGTAAACATAACAAATGTAAGCACAAGCAGATAATTGTTCGCTGAAACATTAGCACAGGATCTCTGTCAGTGTTTCCCACTTTTTAGTATTGCCTGAACACACTGCATTATGGAGCTGGAATTGGTGAAATTTGAAATGTCAGGTAGGTAAACATGTGCATCTGTGCATCATCTGGCATTGACCTGGCCCATATTACTTGTACTGCAAAGCTACTAGGATTCCCTGTTTCCCTCACTCTGTTACTTTGAATTTAGAGCCTTCTTGCAGTTAGAAAATGTCTGTCACAGTATTTGTATTTACCATCACATTATAGCTTACGAAATTAAATGCTTGTACTTTACCTGGGGCCTGCGTCTATTTGCATTGGCCACTTCTCTTTGTTTTGGTAACTGGTCTGACTGCTGTCTTACTTAGTTGCGTATGTTAACATAAATAACATACAAATCCTAGAACTGGTGAAAAAGTTGCTTTCTCTGTAGTCCCTGCAAATACAAACCAGTGATAAATTCAGCTCTTTTCTTCTCAGATTAGGACTTTTCCCTAGCAGGATTTTAATTTTCAATTTTCAGTGAGGTAAGGCCTGTGAGAAAAGTAAGGATAGACGGGAAAAAAGTTACCAGTTTCGGAACTTTTCTTGTTTACAAAACTTCATATACCTCCTTGTAAAAATTAATCTTCTCATGGTGTTAACTTGTAACTGAGGGAGGAGGGGTCTTCACACAGTGTTGGAGTTCATGTAATAAGGGGCAAGTCAATGCTTGAAACATACGCCAATGCATGAGCTTACCAACCTGCAATTTGAAATTTCAAGGGCTCCAGAGTCATGTGCAGAATGTGTGGGAGACCCTCAAAGGCCAGTGGTGGTAGTAGAGGAGGTGATCAGATAGAGCTCTACTCGTTGGTAAGTAATGCAGTAAAGTAACGTGGTGGTTTTGTCAGTTTTCTGGGTACATCCTGTCCATGGAGGGGGGCTGAGAACTAAACCACACTGTGTGGACTGCTTGTCTTACTGCACCGAACATAAGATAACTGCAATTTTGTAGTACATTTAATTCTTCAAAATGAAATAAAGTGAAAAATCAAATTCTACAAGAGCAAGATTTACGGGAGAAGCAAAACAGTTCTCTGTAAGCTGTTAGAAAGGAGCTATTCAACAAGAGTGAGCATATGAAGTGTGATCATAAAACCTGTACTGACAAAGCTGATCTCTTGTAAAAGATTTGAAAAAAACATTTTATGAGCATTTAATTACTTGAATAATAAAAAATGAGCATTCTTGTCAAATTTAAGTTTGAATTGTTAAATACTATTTTTTTTTCCTTTGCTGTGCTTCTCTGGAGCTGTGAACTTCTCCGTTTGTGAGACTTGTTAGCTATTTTATTGTCTATGTCTAGTGTCAGTCTTTGACATATTTGTCAGTCTTTACAGCTTAGCTACAGCTGCTGTCTTCTACTCTGTACCCTGGTACAGCTTAGCTTCTGTTGCCAATAGTGCACAGTTGTTATGAGCTAGTTGTTTTTTGTCTCAGAGATTTAAGAACTTATGTTACTGCAAAGGAAAATTCAGAATTGTTTTGCGTCAGTGGTGATAATTTCCTTCAGAAAGTGATGTGGGCCACAGTGAAACAAGTGTTTCCTTAAAAAAAGTTTTCCAGCCTCCTAAATTTCCCAAAGCAAAGCAAGGAACCAAAGAAAGCAAATTATACCACTGGAGTGACTACAATTGCTGGTATGAAATAAATCTTCTTTTAAAGGAGATATGCTTAAGAAAGTTTTCAGGCAGTGTTTTCAGTGATGTTTTGATTCTGTATCTCTAAAAAATATTTATGTAGCTATTGAAGGCAAATATTTTATGCAAGTGAGTGCTTGATCTGAGGATAGATGGAAGGTTGGGCAAATAATTTTACAGATGCTGCAAAAATAAAAGGCTGCAAACATTTTTTTCTTTGTAGTCAGATGGTATGGAAAACTTATGCTGAGCCTGATCCTTCTCACATATATTTCTGTTCATTATGGGAGCCCCAAGTGTTTGATTTAAAATGAATTCAGATAACACAGCAACTGTTAGTCTGACATTCTTAAGTTTGATGGAAACTAGCTTTGATTTCCTGACTTGATTTTCGCATCTGTAATTGTCTGTTAATCTGGTTTTTGTTCTGGGTAAAATCTTGAGTGATAAAACAGGGCGAGAGGTGGACAACAAAGTTTGCATCCTATAAGTATTTCTTCTTTTTTCTATTGCTATTTTTTTTTCTATTTCTGAAATTACAGAAAAATTAGTCTTGAGAAGAGCTTTATCCGTTCTGGTCTTGAAAACATCCAAAGGTGGGAATCTGCACCTCCAGGGAGCTGCTTGCTCTGCTGCCCACTGTCTTTTCAATCAACTGAGTGTTGTTCTAATTGGGTTAATAATACCCGAATTCACTTGTGGATGAATGTCATAGAACATATGAAATACACATAAAGAAGTTTTCTTCAGGTCTTTTCTGAGATAAGAGAGTGTTTTGGGAAGACTTACGGCAGCACCACCAATACTGCCTGTG
Source organism: Odontophorus gujanensis (assembly GCA_013399175.1). Classification (NCBI taxonomy): domain Eukaryota; kingdom Metazoa; phylum Chordata; class Aves; order Galliformes; family Odontophoridae; genus Odontophorus; species Odontophorus gujanensis. Next base: position 131,061 of record VXAB01001349.1, read on the forward strand.
TGATAACAACTCTGTTTTGTTGATGGGCCTGTCGTTTAGTTTTGTACACATTAGTTTGCACACTCCTGTGAAGCGTTATCTGACTTTAATGTGCACTTTTAAATAATTGTTTCTTTTTGTGTGTCCTGCAGGAGAATGACTCAGGAACATTGGATACAGTCGGTGCAGTAGTTGTTGACCAAGAAGGAAATGTTGCTGCTGCTGTCTCCAGTGGAGGTTTAGCACTAAAGCATCCTGGAAGAGTTGGTCAGGTGATTGATTACACATTTTCAATTGGAAGTGGCTGTTTATTCTCACAGTTGTGATTTATAACACTCGTGTTATATACAGTGTTGATGTAGTTTATGTACAGCATAGCTAAGAATTTTTTATTTACTTACCTTTTACCAGAGCTGTTAGTATTTAATTTCTCACCCTTCAGCACCTCTTTGATACTACAAATTGTCTCTTAAATGCTTGAAGCATTTATAAATAGGATTTCCAACATTATTTAGGGAACTTGTCCAGCAATTTTTTTTTTAAAGAAACTTATGAATTTGTAGAAGTGATAAAGATATTGAAAGAGCAAATGAGATGTAGGCATTCTTTATTGTTGTTAAGTAAGGGAGTTTTTGAGTGCATTAGTAGTGTCATATTCTGTTACTGTATGAATGTATTTTTGGTCCACTTTCACCACACTCATAAGAGCAGTTCTCTTTCAAAATGTATTAAATGTTTCATTTTGGAACAGGAGAGTGGAAGGGCCTTGATATGAATAGGGCACACTTGGAGTTACTTTGTCTTGATATCTGTACTTCATTTTCTGAAAGGTTTAGTAAGATTAAGTGACAATAGTATATCACTGAGTTAGCACTCAGTTACAATGGATTAGAATTGCTATTCTGATCATTCTAAATAATACTTAGATTTTTCTTGTGTTTTTTTTTTTTTTTTTTTTAAAAAAAAGGACAGCTGAAAAGCTTGAATTCTTAAATTTTTGAAAGATGTTCTTTTCTTAGGCAGCTCTTTATGGTTGTGGCTGCTGGGCTGAAAATACAGGAGCTCATACACCTTACTCCACTGCTGTGAGTACTTCAGGTATTTGCTACTTTTATAAATATTTCAAAATGTTGTTCAAATATTTCATTGTAGTTTGTTTACAAAACCCGATTAAAATATTGATTTGAACAGTGAATTAAAATATTAACATTAATTGCATAATCCAGTCGGTATTTCTGTCATTTAATTCATATATATATATTCAACATACATATATAAGTATATATATGTATATGTATGTATGCATGTGTGTCCGTATTACCTTGAAATCCATAAATTCATCTCTGTTATTTGCTGACATTGGTCACTGTACTTAAAATCAACATCCGTATGAACTGTCCTCTTCATAAGACCTCATATTGTACTGAAAGCATGTGCTCTGTCTGTTATATATTAACGGATCCGACAAAGAACTGTTAAAAGTCTAATATTGTTTTAAACAGAATGCTTCTCTAACTGGAAGCCTTTGGTAGAGGCCTAAGATAATTTGGGATTCTTTAACATAAGAGGATCCCTTGGATACAAAAATACTGCAAATTGCATTTTTTTCATCAGAAAGTACTATTTGAAGTGAATATTTAACTGGTTTTGTCCTTTGTCACTTCATCTCGCTAATGGAAGAGAAAAAGGCAAAACCTAATGACTAGAATATATATCTTGGAAAACATTTATCAGAAGTTCAGAACGTACTGGAAGAAGAATTCGGGTAGCTTCTCTTGCATTTGGAAATCACAGGATGTTGGGTATACAAAGGTATTTTGTTTGTAAAGATGCTTATTGGTCTGTTCTGTCAGTTGGAATTCTGAGCACTGGAGATACCAATTGTGAAACCAAGTTCAACAGATCTACCAAATATAACAGGACTGAAGGAGGATTATAAAAAGGAAAATCAAATAAGTTGATAACTAGGGTAACAACTGATTCTGCAGTGTGAGACTGGAGCGTGTAAGTGAAGATATTTCTGACTTGTCAGGATAAGATATCGAAAAGATAACTGTGCTGTGTTTAAAAACTAGGTGAATATTTAGAGCAAAAAAACTTTAAGATGAAATTATACAGGATTTGTAAAAGCTTTTGAAGAAAGTGAATTTCATCTCACTGTTGTTCCTAGTTGTATGAACACAATTAAAACAGAAATTGTAACACTTTTTTGAAATTACTTATGTCATGGTGCAAAATTGATGGTTTGGACTCTTGCTTAATAATCAGTTATCTGCATTCGTTATAGGGAGAGGTGGAACAGAAAATCTCTAGTGTTCTGTACTCAGTTCTCAGGAGTAAGGCTGGGTGAGAAACCTGTCACAGAATTAGTGGTGGAAGCAAAATATCAGAGTGTGCAACTGAAGTTTGACGTAGGCTGAAGAGCATCAGATATCTCCTGTGTTGCTTTTGCAGTCATAAAGCTTTTTCATTTCCTCCGGTTTGAAGTGTTTCTCACACTGTTGAAAGCTTAAGTTGGTGTTCCTCATTACATTTGATATTAATAAAGGCAGGCACCTTTTCAGTATAGCTAAGGAAACTCATGCTAATGGCAGAAGTGTTGAAAAATATCCCCTACTTATTTCAGTTTGAGAATGCTTGCATATGTAAGCAAAAATATTTAAGAATTGTAGAATCGGGGACTAGGATAAGTATCAAGCATCAGCTGAGTATTGGACATTGTTCATGGAAAAGCTGAGCAGGACACTTTTATTAAATTTTTTAAAACTGATCTTTATATGTCAACTGGATTTTAAGTCTATGCAAGTGCAAACATCTCAGTGCACTTAAAGGAGATAACTGGGTGTAATGATGGCCTTAAATAGAAATCTTTTTTGCTGGTGCCGATTTGGTATAGTGGTAAATAACGTGGCAGTATTTATAATTGTTGCATACACACATAAATATATAAATATATTTCAGACCTTCTAGCTTCTAGGACACTGTGTTAATAGCAATCCCAGCTAATTGAAATCGACTGCTGGCAGTCCGTGAAGTGTGGCCATCTGTTTACTCAGTGATTTGAAATTCAGACTAGTGGTGTTTAATTAAACTCTTGTTTCTGGGTTTCTGGCTTTCCTTTAAAGTTTGTGTGTGTGAGAGAGCAACAGAAAGAGTGGGATATAGAAATGTTTACAGGAAGTGAGGACTCTTCTGTAATCAATACCATTCTTTTTTCCATTTTCAGAAGCTCATAATGTTTTATTTTGTCATTTATGTTACTGCTGTTACAAAATATATTGATGCCTGAGCATCTGACAGTGTGAACCATGAAGCTAATTAAGGGATGGAGAAATAGAAAAATTAAACTACAGGAAAGATTGAAAGAGTGAAATTTACAGCTTGGCTCGACCACAACAGGAAGTGGGAATGGGGGCATAAATGTCTGCAAATATTCAAAAGGTGAAATTGCCAAGACTAAGTAACAAAATACAGTGTCAACATACTTCATTTTTGCATTAAAATTTTAGAAAATAAAAGGTGCTGTCTAAACTAAATAAGATTTTACAAGCTCTAAATTACCAGTGCTTCCTAAGAGGAGTGTTGTCATTTGATATACCTAAGGTCGGATGGGACTGTATTTGTTGTAGTGATCACAGCTGATAGAACTGCCCAGTATCTGGCTCTGCCCCAGCAGTATTATGTTCATTGCAGTTCTTGAGATTTCCTTTTGAACATTGTAAAGGACAATACTAGAAATGAAATTTTAAGATAACCTGGGTCAAGACAACCTGTTTTATCTCATGGTGGTGCTTTATTTGGAGTTCCAATGCCATCATGCATAGGACTGCACATACTTAGTTGTATGGGGTTTACTTACCAGGTTAGGTATACATGTTCACGTACCGACGTACATCTTCTCATCATTCAGGTCCATAACATTGTTAAATAATAAAAAAACAAAACCTTATTTGCAAAGAATTTTCGCTTCCAAAGCTTTACGATATATGTTAATACCAAATGTGAAAGTAGATAATTCACAAAGAGCTGAAATTACTTCCCAGAAGTTAATCTCTGTCTCAAGTATAGCAAGAATACTTGGTAAGTGCAAGTCATTACTGGAAGCTAAAAATTGAATTCACGTAGAATGTGTTCTGCTATGAACCATTCTCTTTAAAGCACTTCAGAGTAGGCAAATCTGTCTGTTTTCCCATTGTGTGGGTAAAATCATAGGTTTTTGAAGTTCTGGATAGATTAATACGTAATTTCCGGGAAAATTATGTTTTGCTTTGAGACTGGTTTTAGTCACTGAGTAATCATTCAGGAAGCAATTCAGTGACTTATTTTTATTAGTTATTAAACTGGACTCAAATGCCTGATTTAGGGAAAATAGGTTTGTATTGGATTCTGAATGCTGTGGTCAGTAAAAATGTCCACTGTGTTTTACTCCTTAATAAATAAATCTGTAGACTCCAGCTTTTCTGTTTGTTGGTTGGTTTTTAACTGTACATCAACACTAATGGAGTGCACATACTGTAGTTTTCTCAAGGGGGTGAGTGAGCTGGATAGCAGGCTTTCTAATGTTTGGAACATCATTCTTTTTTTCAAGAGACTGGCTGTTGAGTCATCAGCTAGGTCAGTGGTGCATCTAAACTGGTAAGAGAAGAAATGTTCAAGGCTCTGAGCTTCTTAATAAATGATGTTCCTGTCAGAACTCTGCTGCCACAACAAACCATGCCCTTGCCACTGCTTGCATAAATCTGCTTCCTTGTTTATCTGTCACATGTCTCCTCTTGGGCTGATTTTGTTGTTATCCTTAGCACAGATTATGCACAATATTTTATTTCAGTCCTATCCACCTTCCACCTACATTTCTATCTCTTCTATCTGTGGGTGTTGTCTTTAAATTTACAGTATGTCATAGCTTTGCATGTCTTTTCTTTTTAATTTGTCTTTAAGTTGTAAATTTGGCAGAACTTTCTGTGAGTATTTTCTACAGGGATTTTTTTCTTCTGTATGAAAAATAAATTAGGTTTTTGTTACTGTGTATGTTGAATAGTATGTGTGTAGGCTTTTACTGTTTCCTGTTAAAACGCTTAGCGAAATTCATCAAATAACATTTAAAAGAAATCTTGAATGAAGATTTCAATTCTGATTTGTTTTGAAGTTTTGTCAATAAGATTCTCTATATTTAATCAAGGGGTAATATATTCTAAGCCCAATGTTTCAAACCTTCTTTAAAGATTCTTTGTGAAATTGCATGTTGCACATCTGTGCTGTTTTAGACTTCTTAACAAGCTACAGAGAAAAATTCAAGAGAGTTTGATGAATCAGTCGCTATATACAGAAGAAGGGTGTTTTTTGGCATTAGTTTTCTGCAAGGAATTTTTAAGGGCCAGCATTTATTTTAAGCCTAACTATTTTAGGCTCGTACTTGTGAAAGTGCTCATGTCTTTGGGTTTTAGAGGCTGCAGCAAGAACAAGATTGAACAGGTTGGGGAAAACCTCTGGTGTGGGGAAAAGAAATCTGGGATAGTAATTCAGAATGTACAGAATACAAACTCTTGCAAGTTGAAATCTACTCAGAGTTGGCAGAAACATGGAAATGGACACACTGGACCAAACTGGAATTCCAGATAGTTTGCTGTGCTGTTTCAAATAGAGGATGTTTGCAGGTCTGCCGGGAAAAGTACTGGAATGGAACTGGTACCTCCACTGCCTTATCCAGCCTTCTAGTGGTTTGTGACACAGGGACTTCATGAGCTGGAGATGTCCTTCATTTTAATAGGTCAGGATGACTTTCTGAAGTTGTCTTATTTCTGTTTTTATTTAGAAGCTCAGATATTTAATCCTTGATGAGAATGTTTTTGTTTTTTTTTACTGTGACGACTGACCTCTGTAGAAGCTTTCTTGGAAAAAGTGTTAGTGTGAATGCCAGAGTTAATAATTCAGGTTTTTTTTGTACTTGAAGTTTTATTAATTTTGTTGTAAAATCCTTCTCTTGAAGCTTCAGGTTGAGGCATATCTTTCACTGCCTTCCTCATAAAAAAGTAAAAAAGGGTTGCCATAAACGCACTTCATTAAAGTACTACTAAATTCATGTACATTTTTTTAGTGGTCATGTATTATTTGAAGATATGCTTTTACATCTCGATCGTCTTTTGGCCCTGTGGATGCTGGCAGACTTCCTCCTTTTGACGTGTTCAGAAAGGATTTAGCGTTACTTGTTACGCCTTTAGCAAGTTGTTTCTCAAATATTTTGGCCATTTTTATCATGATTTTTTTAATGAATATGCCAAAGTTGGTGGTTCTGAACTTGTCTGGGCATGACTTCAACTTTTTGAACAGTATTTTCTTACCTCTAACAGCCTCTTGGCCTTGTTGTTTAGCCACACTGTCTTCTGACTGTATTTTTTTTGGCTTTTCTAAAGATACTTCATGGTTTATAATGTGCAGGATATTGTAAAACTCATTTTTTATGGATATAGTTTAACAGGAGGTAGAACAACTGAAATCAAAAGATGAAGACAGGAATGGAGAAACCTTGGAATTTAGGAATGATTTTGAGTGTAAAGAACACTGAATTCAAGGTCTGTTTTGTAACTGTTAGTCAGAAAGTCAGTTCCTGTGTAAACAGGTAAAAATCTTCCTGATTTTGTGTAGTTTTTGGTAGGTGTTTTAAAACACAAACTTTGAATTTTATATATTTTTTTCCTGTAAAAATGTGGTTGAGAGACTTATGGCAACTTAAGGATAAACACGATAGGGATGCTGTAAGTATATCAAAATTAGTATTAAAAGTCAAGAAATGCAGAGAATGTTACAGTCATAGCTGAGATAGCCGTGCATCCTTAACTAACTATGTAATTAGTGCAAGAATGATGGTAGGGATTGAGTGAAGGCTTGTTAAATGAGAAAGACGTTACCACTGGCTTTTCTTAAGCATAAATGTAAGTAAGAGGAAAAGTGGTTTCTGGATTGGCATACTAGAAAACAAATCTTTTGATTTAAAAGTTCATATGTGTTTGTGTGCATGCATGCACGCACATACATGCTCACGTTCCAATGTTCTTTCATACGCACAATACAGCCTTCCCTTTCATGCATACAAGCAAAAAACAAAACAAAACAAAAAAATCAGGCTGTAAGCAATTGGATCTCTTTAGTAAGTGTCTTTTGTTGGTATATGAATGTAAACACAGGAAGATGGGTATTATTGGGCAGGAAAATATTTGTGAGCAGAACCCAACCACAGGAAAAACAATAGTCTGTCTTTTGGCTGTACTTTAAGAAAGCATTTCCTATGTCTTTGATTTGTATTATGTTCATGAAAGAAATGTGTATATTTTTTCATTCAAAATAATATCAAGTGTGACATTGAATCTCCTCCCCAGCTGGGGCATCCATGGTGATTGTGAATATTAGTCTACTAACCGTGCCAAAAAGAGGCAGGTTATGTTTTTCCTGGGGGATAAGTTGAAAAGAAAAAATTCTTTTTTTGGATATACAGAACCTTAGATATAAAATCTACAGTAACAGTAATGAGGGAGGCTTTGAAAACAAAACTGTAAGCGGAATTCTTGAGTAGAAATGAACAGACTGAGAATTATGTTCCATTTTACCATCGTACTAGAGCAGTACTCTTTCTTCTGTGCTTTGTGTACACGTGTAGTAGTCTGAAATGAGCCTTTTAGTAGTGCATTTCTGAAGATAGGCAGAAGGTCTCGCATTATTTAGGAAATAGAAAAGTTCTGTAGCAGAAAGATGGCAAGTTTCTGACCTTTTGTAGAATTGAGATGGTGGCAGTGTTTTAGGAATATTTATACAGACTGTATGTGTTTTGTGTAAATGAATACACTGAGTCACCTACCAATTTTCTGTGCTAGTGAATTTACAAAGATCCTAAAGGACTGGCTGTTGAGCTGTAAAGTCAAAATCCCCTTTTCTCATAAATGCATTTTTGGGATTGCATTAGAATCTTCCAGAGGTGTCTTGGATATACTTTTCTTTTGATACATCGTTCAGTGAAGTGAAAAACAGCACATTTTATCTTGTGAAGAATCACAGAATTACTTATTTTGGAAGGAACCATGTGAAATTTTCTCCTCAACCTCTCTGCAGTGTTTGACCACTCTGTTATCGTCAAGGGTTCTCTTGTGTTCAGGTTGAATTTCACATCTCTTAATTTGTGCCTTTCACCTCTAGTTCTGTCAGTGGGCTCCCCTGAGAAGAGTCTGACTAATCTTCATTTCCTCCCATAGATATTTGTACACACTGATAAAACAAGAAATGAGGAGAGTTGTTTCACAATGAGTTACACACAGTGGATGTGTTCCTTTGCCAGCACTAACAACCATGTGGCTATGTAATGAGTTTGCAAACTAATCCTCTTTTTAGGTATGACTTGTTTTCTGTCAGACTGTGAAATTACTGCTGAGTAAATTGAATTTACTTGGCATAAAAGTTCATCAAATGTGGCTTTCCAGACATTGTATGTACAAGTTAGTGCTGCCGACTTTCTCTTTTCTTCAAAATTGGCATCAGTATGGAAACATATTCACAATTCCTTCCCCTGCATATTCCTGCTCAAACATTTACTACTGTTCAGCTCTGTTCTCCTTTCTAGTCCATTGTGTACTTCACGGGTGATATTGTTGACAAAGCAGAGTAGGTAATGTGGAATATGAAATGCCACCTGTGAAGAGATGGATTGTGTTAAATTGGTGCTTGAGCTAAACCACAGCCAACATTTCCCTCTCTTCTTATGGAAGGCATCGAACCATTGACTTCAACCTACTTGAAAACTCATTTTCAACAGGAACCACAGTTACCTGCAAGTGTGAAGAGAAAATGTTTCTCAAGGAAGCTTTAATCTAAATAGATTGACGCTCAATTTAGGGCTGTGCACTGAGGGCAATGGTGGCTGCTGTGGTTCAGTTTGTCAGTTTGGGCCTTCTGAGCCCACAGGTCTAGAGTAATTTTACAAGTAAATCTTGTGTCCAGCATGGGTTGTTTAAGCTACATTATGATACAGCTCATCTCTTTGTAAAATACGTATTGTCTCTCAAAATCAGTCTGGTCCTGTAAGGTTTGGGGAGTAATAGGTAATATAATGCATCAGAGATGAAGCAGCTGCATCTGGAGAAGAATTACATCATTGAGGCAATGAAGCAGAGAGTAAACGAAGAAAGATCTGTCTCCAGACAGATCAGTATTTACCTCTGAAGTGAATACTTCTGTCGAGAGTTCAGGCTTTATGTCTAGATGCCTTTTGGTGTTTGTTCTGTAGCATGTGGAGTGTGAACTAATGTGTTATGACCACAAGGCAGTGTGAAGAGAGAGGAAGCAACAGTCTGAGAGTGATTTGTGGAAGTGGTAGTGCTAAGGAGCAGTCAGATAAACACTTTTTTTGTTGTGGAAGCTGTGTGGTGTACAGTGAAATGGAGGCTGCATGAGGCTGAACTCTGTTTCACTGTTAAACATTGTTCTGTCACTGGGCTAAAGTGATTGCACGCAGTTAATACATAGGATGCCTTCTATCCTTTCCTGAACGTTCAATGCGATGAAAGTTTGTTGTTTGGAACACTGTGCTATTTTTGCAAAGAGATCAAGAGCAACAAAGCTTCTGATGAAGGCGAATGCAAAAATATCATTTATGACTTTACTTTTCCATTTAATTAAAATTAATTATCAAAATACATTAAAGATAAAAATGTAAAATGCACATCCTTTTTAAAGGAACTACAGTTGTTCTTCATTCTTTTTTCTCTTGGAGATGCATCTGAAATGCTTCTTCAGTTGAAAGAGGCAGATTTTCCATAGCTGAAGTTATCTGGCATTTTCTAGTTTTTAAAAGCAATGGATTCACAAATTGTTGTTTATCTTTTTTTCATTTTTATTTTTTTAAACTGACAGTAAAATTGTAGGATAAGAGGATTACTTGTTCTACAGAAGGATTTTATGTTTTTTACTCATAGAAAAGACTAAACGGTGTAGAAAGAAGAATAGAGCTCCTTTTAAAGGATAGAGCTCCTTAGAGAAGATACTTCAGACAGGGCTTTTCCCGATGTTAGATTTTTGTTTTGTTGTCTTTGGAACCTACCCAAATTTACAGAAGTTGCAGCCTTTTGGAAAATTTCAGTTTGCATATTCTTGGTAGGTATTCATTAGTTTGGAAGTTAAATCATCCAGGAATTTTTTGTCTACAACAAGAATGTGATCCATTGATCCCTCTAGGATCAGTGCGTTCAGAATTGTACAGAACTTTTGCTTGCAGGTGTTCTTCCTGGCGGCAGATCAATAAGTAAAAATTTTCCCCGCTAGTATGAAGGCAAGATGAAACAGCTGACAGGAGTACAACAAGCTAAGAATCAGTTTTAATTTAGCACTGCAGTGCATTAAGCTAGACCAGAGCATTCTCTGTCTTTTCGCAATTAAGAACATTTCAGATTTTGAAATATAAATTTGTGTTTTAATAGTTAACTTACTGTTACTGGTATCTTCCAAGCCAAGTATTTTTATTTTACCATATTTTAGTTTCTAACATCATTGTCTTGTAGAATTTCAGTCATCTCTTCCTGCAGAGCTTACTGTAATACAGGTTTCATTGTATTAGGCATTATTAGGCATAACTAAGAAACTACTTCAGGAAATAAAGCAGAAACAGTAATTGGGAACTTGTAAGCTGATACTTGTTTTCTAGGTACTAGTTGAAATAATAACGTAAGAACTAAAACAACTTGAAAGGGCCGGGTTCAGACTCTGCTGCATGAAACACTGAAATACAACTAACCTGTAATTTCTATCTTCAGCTTCTGAAAAGAGAAGAGTCATGTTTTGGCAGCGGAGTGTACTAGATTAATTTTTCCATTCTCGAATGTAAGTAACGGAAGTTTCCATTTTGTAGTCCTTTAAAACAAGCTCCAACACTTTGTGTTGAGGTACTGTACATTTCAATAGCTAGACGGGCTCAAGCAGCTTGTCAGAGCTCCATACGCTCCCTGCTTATGGCTTGCAGAAAGAAAGCTAGATTTTCATTTCTCCTTCCATTCAACAGGAGTCTCTTTCATGTCTGAAAATTGAAAACGCGTGTTTTTCAGTGTGGTGCATGGATGTGTGTGTGCCCTCTGGCACACCTGTTTCTAATTTCCTGACTTGAAAGCGTCTCCCATCAAAAGAAGCAGACAAACAATTTCTTTCTGACACGCTGCTCAGAGGCCCTTGCTTCACAGAAGGCCTTCCTTTCGTTTGCCATCTTGGTTCCATTGGTAGGACATTATAAGATGCAGAGCACACATTGTATGGGATGGTCGGCTTATATTGTGCTGGGTTCTTTCCCCTCTTGTTGTGGTTATTTTAAGCATTTAAAATCCACTTGAGAAGTCACTGTGTTGAGGGAAAAGCTCTAATTTAATCCATCATTTCTTACATGAAGCTGAAATTAAGAATCAAATTCTATAGCAAGTTAACATTTTATAACCTCCAAATTAGGTAGAGTGTTAGTGTTCGGTACAGAAGGTTAGATGTACTAATTTAAATATTATAGCTCAGATTTCTAACCTTTTCTTCAAGATACTATTCAGTGGAAAATAGTGTCAAATTAACAGCTGAAAATCAACGATGTTAATAAACTTGAAAATCAGTAATTTGATTGCAAAAGTTATGTATGCAGACTAGTGGATTACTACAGAATACAGCAGCTCAATACTGAATGTCAACTAGGAAGGAAAAGTATGCCCTTTGAAGCTCTACCTTTTCTGTTACTGACTTGTCTGTTTTCTCAGTTGAGCTACTGACACTTTCACAGACATCTGGCTTATCTTCACAGCTACTGTCCTGCAGTATGTACCTATCCAAGGATATGCTGTTGAAATACTTTGGTTTAGTTTACTGGCAGGCTAAACAGAATGACACTTTCAAAGAGGCTTAATGTTTAAACTTCTTTGTATACATGCAGCTGAAAAGCAATAAACTTAGCTTGGCTTTACCACATAATTAATGTACTCATAAAACCTGACTTGGCTGGGCTTTGTTCATTGCTAATATGGTCTGACATCAGTGGCAAAGCACTAAAAACGTGAATCAAGGTATGTACTTCTGTGTAACTTCATAAAGTATACAGTAAAGAGGTAAATCTTTAAACAGATTAATAATTTACATTAATGCCTGCTAAAGTATGTAACCCTGAGATATTTCTTGTCTTGTGCATATACTGACATTGTGTAACGAAGAGATGCTGTATAGAGAATTGCCTGCTGTTGGAATTATGGATGACAGTGGAAAAATTGTTGATGTTTATCACTATAGTAACTGGTTTCCATGATTGGTTCCTATCTTTTTTTTTTCTGCAAAACAGTGTGTATCTCACTTGTTGCACAGCACTGTACAATGTAACAGGTACTTCTGCTTTGCTTGGTCTGTGATTCACTAATCAACAACACGTGCTTCATGGGGCATGGAGTGCAGGAAGGACCATCTTACTGTGCTCTAGGCTTGTTGGGAACTTTGTGTTTTTCTGTGCTGTTTTTGTCTGAGATAGTAACAGCTGATAGAGAACAACTGATGCATACACGGATGTTGAATTATAATAAGATAACAGAAGAAAAAGAGACTATGGAAAAAAAAAGGAGGCTGTAGACTCTCCAATTGTTCTTGTGGGAACCTTGTATGAATCAGCAAGGAGATTCTGAGTAGGAAAAAGTGGTGTTCTTAGAGAAGAGACATTTAAATACAGAGGAGGGAAGTAATATTTCAATGCTGGTCAGCTTTACAGTTTGAAAGAAACACTACATCAGAAGCTGTTCTGCAGCATGATCCAAGATGGTCTGTGTCTGATAATCAGTTCTGTTCCTTTTTGTACGATCTCCAGGGCTAAAGCAGTTTTCAGACAGGGTTAGAAACTTCTAAGTGTGAGGTATAACTTAATTAGTTAGGATTAGATATGGTTTGTTTGTTTGCATTCTCAAATCTTTTGATTTAAGTGTGAAATAAAGAGCTACACCTGTTGTGTGCTATCCTTCTTTGCTTCCCATACCATAAGAGACTGTTCCTGACTTGACTTTGGAGCCTTTAGGAATCTGCTTTTTAAATTCATTTCCCCTTAACCCAAGAAGCTAGAAACTTGCATCGAATTACTAATCTTTATCTGTCTTTTGATTTATTTGTTCATTTGTCTGGATCAGATTTTGCTCACTTTGCCTATAGTAATCCTAAAAAGCAACAGCTTGCACCTCCAACATGGACAACAGAAGGCAACATGGTGTTGGTACAATATTACCGTGTGTGGAGAATACTTTGATTACTATATGAAACTGATTTTCTTTAAGAAGCAGTGGGGTAACTCAGTACATTGTTCCGGACAGCCATCTCCATTTGACTCACTCTTGTGTGATGTTACAGAAGCTTTAGACTCGCATTGCAAATTGTTTGCCTCTAAGATATAATGATCTTCAGGTTACCAAAAAAGTCATCATCCTGACCGGGAAGGGATAATTAAATGATTTAGTCTCTGTATACAGGAAAGTTACTAAAACAAGCATAGTTGGACTTCAATTGAGCAGAAATGAAAGTTCTTCTCAGAGAATCCCTGTTGGTTTGATTTCAGTGTAATTTTGTGAAAAACTCTGAAGCGTAGTAAGACACGTAATTAAAGGTGGCATAATGTGAGGTAGTTAAGCAAATGAAGCAGACTTGCATTTCCACTAGTTTATGTGCTTGATTTGGGAGTATGCTGAAGTAACTCTTGACTGTTCTGTCTTGGTTCACCTTAATATAAGTTTTTCTCAAGTTGACTTGTATTGCTGCTAGTTAGATTACAAGTGAATGAAGTTATGTGAACCCACAATTTATATTTTATATTATAAACAGGTTTAGATCGCTGCAATTCCTTTTGCACACATTTTGTGTTTAGCCCTAGTATAATCTGCAGTATTTTCCCAGTTTGAGACAACAGAGACCTGGTCTACTAACTGTGTAGACTTCACACTGTGATATTTGATTCTAACTTAAGATAAAAGGAAGTGCAATTCTATCGTAGTAATTATGATATTTTTTTTTCCTAACCTTTATCTGTTCTAAGTATGTGAAAAACTACTTATTTACCTCTCTTGTTCAAAAATAGATGTTCCTACTTTAAAAAGTGAAGGAAGAACTTTTTTCTTTTGAAAAGGGGGGATGGGGGTATTGTTTTCATTAGTTATCTGTCCCTGCAGATTGTTGGCATGTGATGTGTGCTGAAAGATTTTTACTTGCACTGCCAGCAGCAGTCTGTAAGTTTACTGCCTTGTAGGTTGACTTAAGTACAACAAAAAGAAATCATTTTGTCTGCGGGGATGTAGAGCTGTGTGATGTGTTAGTAGAACTGCAAGGCTGCTTTCCTTGTGGTTCATCCTGGATCACGTCAGTGGGCTGCAGCTGTTCTTAGCCCGTATTAAGTTTTCCATGCTCTTTTTGTAGCATACTCCATGTTTTGGGAACTCTTCAATAAAGTCATTCTCTTGGGGTAAAATAAGATAATACATCATGCTAAAAAATGGCCATTGTCTTTTTGATGTCAGTTTAGGAATTACTTAAATTCTGAAGTAGTAACATCTGTTTTTATTACTACTTAGAGATGCATAAGCTCACTCTTATTTTTGTTTCTCATTTGCTTGATTCAAGTCCAAACTTCATGCTTCTTACCTCGCATCATGTATAAATTTTATCTGTAAAGGTGTTAAGAAATGTTGCTTGAGAAAAAGTCAACTTGCTAGCTTTTTACTGGAGTATATGCTTATTTAGCTTCATTCTTCACAGCTGAACTTCATAATGATTATGTTGTATTTGTGGGTTTTTATTTTTATTTTTTAAATAGCCATGTTGTGATCTATGGAAAAAATGCATCTAGAAATTTTTGCCTGTTCTTGATGCATTAATTTGCCTTGAATGAATATGAAATAACTCTCAATTGTATTGTGGACAAAAGGTTACCAGCATGGAAGTAATGGGGCAATGAACTGACAGAGCCTCCTGTAAGTGCTGTTAAAGATACTGGATGGTGTGATCCTCTTGAAGGTTATATCCTAACCAGGACACTTCTCTCAATAACTTGAGCATTTGGCAGTCTCTGTGAAAACATTTTCCTCTCTTGTGCTCTCAAGAACTGTCTCCCTTTCCTATGTAATTGTTGTAGTATTTCAGCTCTTTCATTTTCTTCTAAATTTATAACTGGCTTATACTTAATCTGTTTGCTATACCAAGAATTTTTGGTCTTTCTGTAGTGCCAATTTTATGTAGGTTCAGTGCCAGAGTACCCCACTTCAAACAATTCCATGTAATTGAGTTCTGAGGACCAGGAGACACTGCCCATTTGAAGGAGTGCATAATTGAAGTCTAAGGTGGGAATCTGATGGTGAAAGTTAGCAAGATTTTGCAGCGTGTAGCCAAACTTTTTCTGCAGTCTGATCTCTGTGCTTATTCACTGACTTCTAGTGTATTCATAGTACTTTAGTCTTGGAAATGTTTGGGGGAGTGTGAAGGAATCTTCTTTTTTCCTGATATTTTAGCAGTTTTGAGGAGCTCGTTCTGCCCTTTAGGGGAAGGATATAATTACGTGCCAAGTAAGTAGAAAGATTCGTAGAGAAGGTTGCTGTGTTCACTGGGATGTAGAAGTGGTGGCAAGAGCAGGAAGTCATCAGGAGCTCTAAGAGACAGTGCTGAACCTGCTTGGGAGTGGGCAGTGGTGTGTCCAGAGCCATCAGTGCTCCGCACTCAGAGCATTGGGAAGGGTGGAGATGAGGCATGCAGCTGGCTGCAGTGTAGCCAGCTTGGGTTGGATTTATTTGTTCTTTCTTTGAGTTAGTCCTAGGCTTGCTTCATCCAGATTCACTCAATTTCTTTTGTTCAGGGCTTGTTCATGCTTCTAGTAAAGTGAAAGTTACCCGTGATTTTTGTATGGAGACAGCACAGTGCTTGCATCCTTGTGGTTACTGAGAAATTGGCTAGAAACATAGAGATAATTGGGAATTGACTGTACTTGACTTCTACATATTCTGCTTCACATGTTCTGCTACCTAACTGGCTTTCGATCCTAATACACTTTGATGTTGCACATCTGATCAAACTGCAGTCATTGCAGTTGATTAAAATCATTGTCACATCCCAGCTGTTAGTTTTTTTCTGCACTGGAGCGCATGTTTGATTTAAACTGGCACTTGGTAAGACCTCTTCTAGCTGCTTCATCTACTTTCTCACCACTGAGGAAACATGAGTGGGAAGCACAGCAGTAGAATGACTTCTGTATATATCTTGAAGGTATAATCAATGTGTTTTCATGTCCAGGAAGACTTTTATCCAGTAAACATGCACTGTACCAATTGAGCATTGACTGCAGCTCTATGACCCAAAGAATGTTGCTGGAATGGAAAATAGCATGGCAGACAAACAGCAGGTGTGAAAGTGCTCCTACATAGCAGCACTATTGGCTGCTTAGTTTTCCTCATAGGCAAGTTTCATTTGGTAGTTCCTTTAGGATAAGCCTTTGAAAATGACACAGATTTCTATTAATAGTCGAATGAGAAGATACTCTGACAAAATAACACAGCTGTAGGTAGGTTCACTTATTCCTTTGCTGACAGAAGGCTGAATCACATGGACTGGATCATGCAAAGGAGTTATTGTGGAATTCACTAGAGGTCTTCTTGGTTTAAAGATGTCATTTTGTAAGATTAATCCTTTAAAAGTTTTTATTGTATACAATAAACTGCACCCAGGGATCATTCCTCTGAGGTTGGCTAGTAAGTGGATTGAGAGAGAATTGCAGGGTCTGAATAAAGATGGCAAGTCAGAGGCAGTTTTACTGTTTCGTCTCTCTGAATTTAACCTTTTTTGGTTTGTATCTTTGTGCAGTAGAAATTTCAGGAAAGTTGCAGGGAAAACTGTAGGTGTAATTGAACTTTCTGGTGACTCAGTATCACTCTCTTAAAAAAAATAAAAATTGCAGATACCTGTCATATGCACCTTTTATTTTTTAGCTTGTGATATTGTATAATAACAATAGAGTATTTACATAGTACTACCTATATTTTGACTATACCTCAACTTTATATTTCCGCAGGTTGTGGAGAGCACCTTGTCCGAACCATTCTGGCCAGAGAATGTTCGTGTGCTTTGCAAACAGAAGATGCCCACCAAGCTCTCCTAGAGACTATGCAAAACAAGTTTATTGGTAAGTATCTGGCCCTAATTGCCCAAGCATTTCACAGCATTGTTTAAAATGCAGTTTAGGTCTTCTGTTGAAATCTTATGTTGCAGTTGGCTTCCGATTTAGTGTTGTGTTGCATCTAAACAGTGTTAAATCAAACTGCAATGGAATATTTTAGGAAACCTAAAGGGGAGCCCTTGGAAATTTCTCAACAGATACGTGAGTCAAGAGAATAAACAGAGAGATCTGAAGGAAGAATTTCCTGTCTGAATCATTGGCTGTGGTGTACAATTGCATACTTCAGAGGTGGTTAACAGCATTAATAGAAATTATTCATCACATTAACCCTCTTAAATATAGCAGACCTCAAAACCCCTGCGCGTTCTAAATGAATAGGGACAGATTCTGGTTTGTTATTTACATTATGAAATGGATTTCATAATTTTGATTCTGACAGCGTTACGTTTGGCTGTTAGAAAAAGAGCCACCTTCACACTAGAAGGCTGCACTTTAATGGTCTGCTTTTTAGTCATTTTTAGGTACTGTGAAAATGCAGAACAAAATAATCCTAATGTTTTTTTCAGAGATATTATAATTGAAGTAGCACAAATCTAACTTTTTAATTTGATCACTTGTTCCAGTGCAAAAAATCAGGAATTTATGACTAAGAGGTCTTCAGAAATGAGACGTGATAGTATCACCAATTAGTGACAGGACTCTGCAGGTGCTGTATGGAAGTGACCTGACTTCAGGAAAACCATGTTTTTGGTCTCCATACTCTCTAAACCTGCTGTGCTGTTTGTTGTAGCAAACCAAAAGGAAACATATATTTAGAATATCCTAATTTGCTTTCATTTTAACAAATGGGTGTGGAAGCACTAACAACAGCTACTACTAAAATACTTCTTAATAGCACTTCATAGAAACTGGCTGATAAAAGATGAAGTTCAGGAACTGTTTAGTTGAAGTTCTTTTCTCAAGTTACTTTAAGGATTTTTGTTTTTCTTTCTCTTCTATTGTTGCTGTTATTCCTTTTACAAACTGCTAGCAAAAGTGCTGTTCCCTTACTGTTTCTCCTGGTAAGAGTATCTTTAATGTGATCAATCAACTTTTGCTCGTCCTTTCTTTTTTTTCCCTTTGAATATATTTTGAATATACTTTGCACCAGTTTACCTAGAAGGTGTTTTTGTTGTAAATGTGAACTGGCTATTACGTGATGTATAAATGATTTTCTTTGATGGAAATATTTGTATTGGGCTCAAGAACATATTGAACATTGCTTATCTTTTTGCTATACCTGAAACTATCAATTGCAGAGAAAGGAGTTGGACAAACAGAGATACCAGGCTAACAGTGATATCTTATTGCCTTGGGAAAACAGACTTAAAACAACAAAACGGGGGAAAATGACTAGTAGGAGAGACAGGATCAAATTTGTGCTTTATGGGGTCAGCAAGCTATAAAAAAAGTGTTTTATAATTGCTCTTTGTAATTTCTTATGTTAGTTAGCCATGGGCCTCATTTCTATTTTCAGAACTTATCACTGCAGGTTTTTGTTATCCAACAGTAGGGATGTGTATTACCTTCTTAGTGGTATTTCAGGGCAGCATTGAAGTGAAAAGAAGGGATACAGGTGCCTTCTTGCGTAGGTAAAATGGTTTAAGTCTGATTTTGATTAGAAACAAGTAAATCTAGTTTGCCCTCAGCTGTCCTGGGAATGAAGACTGATAGAGAAGACCTCAAAATTCAGATACACTCGTTTATGTGTAACATGTTTCCATGTACGTTTGTAGCAAATTGTGCAATTTTGAGGGAATTTGCAGTTTTGAAGATGTAATGCAAAGTCACATCATGCTAATATAACGCAAGAGCTGAAAAAGTGCATAGTATCTGCATATAGCACATCAAACATAAGGTAGGATGTAGGGTTTTTTTTCCTGTCAGTTTTCATAGATGTTGATATATTAGCTCTTACCTCAAGATGTATGGCATGGTTCAGGATTTCTTACCATTCCTGAACAGTAAAATGAGGTGAAACAACTTGCTAGCCTGCTGGCTAATGGCATGGATTCTTTCCTTGATGGTCTTTCTTAAAGCCCTATTTTAGGGCAGTGTCAAGATTTATCCAGAATTGTGATGGACCAAGGCCAAAAAAACTTAATAGCTCTAACAAAGCAGAGCTGGAATTTTTTGTCAGAAGTCAGAATGTGTGTTACTTGTATTAGAGAGAGGAACAGCTGATTTTGGCAGTTGCCATCAGCTTGGTGCTTCCTGTTTACAGTGCTCTTCAAATCTCCACAGGGTCACGGGAATCCTTCCAGCTAGGGAATGCCTGGCTTAAACAGTGAGTGCTGTTTAAACAGCAGGTGATGAACAAACTAATGGCAGATGTGCTTGTCTCATCCTTTCTCAGAGCCAATTTGCTGTGAATGATGCACAATTGATGGTTAGAACAGAGGTTGGAGAAATTAAATTTCAACTACTTCTAAGTAGAGTGGACTTGATGTCTTCTCTAGAAGAATGCTAAAGCTGCTGAAGAATGGTGTTCTGTAAACAGAAATATCTTCCATACAGATGAACAGAGGATTTTGTTACTCATCATCCCTTTCAAATATGGCCAAGTTTGTGGAATGTAGACTTAGAGTAAATGTTTGTGTCATCTCACTGGTGGGAAACCCAGGCTTTTAGCAATGGCAGCGTTATGAATTCTGCTTTAAAGTTTCTTACAAAGTTTTGGAAAGTAATGAGCTAATATACACAGGTGGGTCCTGATGTTTGTTCTTCCCTTTGCAGAAAAGTGTTCATCTATTTAGCAAATTATGCTGCATGAAATTATAAGCTGGCTTCATTTAGTGCTTATGTATTCCTCTAATGTTTATTTAAATTGTTATCTTAACACATAGTGTGATACATAGCAGAAGCACAGTGCTGAACTTTGTTTTAGAGCTTTTTTTTTTTTGTACACAAGCTGACAAGGTGCAGTGGTGTAGGTGAATTACGGGCCTAGGAGGATCTGAATTTCACTCACGTTGTGGAAGATGCGCAAGAAGATGCAGAGCTGTTCATTGGGGGATGCTACAGCAGTTAATTGGTTCCACCACACCGCATTCAATGTTCAGAGCAAAGTTCTGAAGGCTTTGAAAGCTAATGTAAACAGGGAAGTTGGTCGTGGTTTCTCTACTATGGAAGAGTGTGAATAGCAAACATCTGATGAACAACTGGTTAGTTCTTCAGCTGGATAACTGAAAAGAAAACAGTTCTTTTACTGCTAAGTGTCAGATCTGTCCTACACTGCATCTGTGTAATAGCTACAAATTGGGAAGTAGCGTGGGGCCAGAAATGATTGGCACATATCTATCATATCATTGAAAAAGTGGTTTGGAGTAAGTGCTCTTCAGCTTGAAAGCTGTTTAATTTACAGGAACTTCAGGAAAAAGCTGCTCAGTATTTTTAGCTATAGAAAGTGCCTGAATGGTGAGGCCTCTGCTGATGTCTTAAGATTTGTGAAACCTCTGTGCATTGCTTCAGCGCTGAGGCTGAAACTGGATCTTGGTGTTGAGCTCTGCTTGCTCTTGCAGTGAATGTGGAGCTGCTGTGAAGATGTTTGCTTGTTTTTAGGAGACTTGTTATTGCAGATGAATAAGTTACAAAATATTTAAGTTAAAGCTTGATAAAGCTTTTCATGTGTCAGCAATAACAGAATAGTTGAGCTTTGAAGGAGGGAAATAGTTCTGTAAAACATAATTTTGTGGCTCAGGAAGGTGAAAATTATTTTTTTTCTTTGGTTGGTTTTTACTACCCCTTCTCTCAGGTGTGACCAGTCAGAGTTAGCATTGTTACTTAATGCCCTACTACCAGTTTTTCTTCGGATTTTTTCTTGCTAAATTCTTCAGTGTTATACCAGTATAAATGAACAGTGAGTTTCATGGAGACTAGAACTGATTTTGCCCATGTTTTTGTAGCTTTGCAATTAGCAAGCTATGAGATCAAAGATTTTTCTAGCACTTATACTTTATTGCAATTAAAAATATTTCTGAGTAGTAGGCACATTTTGTTTTTACTGAATTTTCAGTTGTCTAGCAAGATCTGTCATTCTTAAGAGCGCAGAGAGAGCAAAACTGATGCAGAAACATGGGAAGTCAGATCCCTTTTTCCTTCTAACGTGAAACCTTGTTGACTTTCACATTAAGTTACTCAATTTCGGCTTTTTTCTTTCTATTCAAATACTAATTTGATAACACATATATATATGTATATGAAAAAATGCTATTATCTACAGTTATAATAATAATTATTATTTTACAGAAGTCTGCACTATTCTTTCTTTCTCTTGAAGGTTTGGCTATGTTAAAATCATATTACGAACTGAATTAATGAAATATATTCCTGATGTTTGAATTCACGGTGTTTTGAGAATACTCAAATTATTTCCTGTGTAGATTGCATTAATTGTATTTAGAAGTGAAGTATAATACTATATTTCTGCCATTATTTTCAGAAGCTTATTAATGAATGTACATCTTTCATTAAAAAACAACAACATTTTTAAAAATGTTTTTTTAAAAAGCAACAACATTGAATTGGAAATTAAAATACGTTCTGTTTTAAAGATATATTTAGTTTGGCTTAGATCTGATTTTAAGGCAGGAGAAGCAATCTCTGAATTTACTGTTGTGTAGAATGCTGTAATACTATTACTGTAGGCAGCTGTTTTTTACTGTCACTGTGTAGAAGTTGATGTGCCACAGCTTAGTTAGCGCAGTGAACTGGAGGCACCTTACTTGTTGCTGTTGTTTTGCACTGAGATGGTTCAGCTGGAATTGCTGGTGGAAGCACTTGGAATGGGTGAGGGAGCAGTTGTGCATTTTGTTTCCAACTGTATGAGATAGATAATGCATCCCATCTTCTTTTGTTTTATTTGCATAATACAATCTTGTTTTTGCAAATATGTGATCAGGATCTATTTGGGCTCAAGTGCAAGTACTTTGTTATTTCTGCAGTTCAGGACATTTTAAATCATGCATAAATCATGCCATTGTTTTCCTATTTAAAACTATAGGAATATCATGTCAAATTACTGACGAGAAAAAGAATACTTAGACTTGGTTCAGCTAACTTTAAAACTTCTCCAGCTTCTGATAGAATATTTTTATATCTTATGACTTAAATTAACAACAGAAAAAACACTTGAGAAAGTAGACTTTTTTGCTAGTATTTGTAAAACAGTATGAAAGATCATCAGCAGCAGTTTGATGATGTCAGTCTACAGAGTGCTTTAAATTGGGAAAAATGAATAAAAGTATGAATGTATAAATTTTATATATAAATTTGCTTTATTTTTTTCACATGGCCATCTTTACATTAATTATAGTACAGAGAGAACTAAAAATTGAGGCATGATTTTTTTTTTTCTGCTCAAAACTCTTTCTCGTTATTATATCTCCTTTGGTCCAAGAACAAATGGGTTTCTACTCAAATGTAATTCCCAATTTTTATTTATTCAGTGTAGCTTTTTTTCCATTTTTGATCACTGATATATTATGCCGTGAGTCATTTACTTTGAAACACTGTGTATTTCCACATTTTATTAAAAAAAAAAAAAAAAGGTAAAAAAATTCCTAAGTGTTAGTACCTGATTTCAGGTATTGTGAGTCTGGAAGGATGCCAGGAGGTAATAAAAATGTAATATATGAGACATATATATTGGTACTTTCACTATTTAGAGTCTCATAGAACAACTTCTGGTTGTTGATAGGTAGCCAGCTTCCCTGATGTATCTTTAAAGTCATGATGCTTTCTTTGTGCCTTTGTCTGCTAGGGGTGGGGATCATGAAGGTTCACATACAATATCCTTGAATTCAGTAAAAGTACAATTTCCTGTCAGAAATACATTTTTAAAGATGATTAATGAATAATGCCACTGAAAATTAAAAACTGAAGAGGATAAATGCATCTGAAGCTAGAGAAATGGAGCAAGTTTGGGAGGTATTCTTTAGAATTAATGGAAGATTTCTAAAACCCAACAGTTGAACTTAAGTTTCTAGGTATGCTAAGTGCACCTCTTACTGTTTTGAATCCAACTTCAAAAGATAAACTATTTGCATTTGAAGTGCCTGTGCTACAATGAAAAATTGTGATTTATTTTAGATTGGCTTGCCAGAAAGAGAATGTTGGCACAGATTCTCTAATGTCAGGTTGGGAAGGGGCTTACTAGATCTTACAGAGCAGCCTGTGCATGGAGTGTCTCATGGCACAGCCTGGCGGTCTTCTGCACTTTCCTCTTGTGTGAGTGGTGTTTGTAATGTTAATGTGCTGAGAATTTGTGACTCACTCTAGAATCCAGACTAAATTCTAAGTTTCAGGTTTGGAATGTTCAGATCTGCATTGCCTGCAGAAAAATGTAGCAGCAGCACGAATAGTTCGTGGCATATAGTATTTCCATAATACAGAGTTTTGCATTATTTCTGTCTACAGATAAGAGAGAGTGTAAAGGTGCTTTGAAAGTGGTGAGCAAAGCTAATCACGACTTAAGTTTCAGATCTTTTTTCTTTCATGAGTCTGGTGTTTTCTATTCTGTTTTGAATTAAATAGTGAATATTCAGGCTTTCATTTTAAGGCTCCCATGGGCATTTCTGTTTTGATCGTCGCCCTTTATGTAATGCAAGGCTAAGTTTTTATGAACCATTAAGCCTATGTAGAAAGTCACTCATTAGAAAAATTAAAATTGCTTTTGTAAAAGCAGTGGTTGGCCTTGACAGTCTTTTCAATCGTTAACGATAAGATTAAATAAACTAATTAAATAATTAATTTAACTAATTAAAGATACTAATCGTACTACAAATAATTGGGTTTTTTTACAACAATTTCGTCCAGGTTCACCTTTTCTTGCCAATGAAGATGGTGTACTTGGAGGTGTGATAGTTCTTCGGTCTTGCAGGTGTTCAGCAGAACCAGAATTATCCCAGGAGAAGTCTACTTTACTAGGTAATATTTCCTTACTCAATGTTATGTGAGGTTTGGTGCTAAATCAAGGTAAAAGATGAAATAAAAACTGTTGTTGAATGTTTAGTATTGCTTAAAAGCCACAGGGGTAATAAAAATGAATACACATTGTTTGAGATGATAGAACCTTAGAAAGTGAAATAGTAATATATGCCTTGTTTGTTCTCGTAAACTGTGGAAAAGAGCACTCTTTCTGACCTGTTAATTCTTAATGTAGTTGAATCTGTCACAATCATGGCATAGAATTAATGGTTGCTTGGGGTGGCAGGATATCTTTGCAAACAGTGAATCATTTTTTTAGCTAAGGATGAAACATATACTCATTTACTGCTACTGAGTGGCTTGTGTGTCAAGAATATGATCAAAAAAGTTATTTTTTCAGAATAAAACATGAATATGATGAGGATAGATTTAAATTCCGAAGGAAAATAGTTTTGTAGTTAGAAATTCTTTTTGTTTTGCCTAGGAAAATCTGTTCAGACAAACTTCAGTCACTATTTGACTACTCACGTAACAGAAGTACTTCTTTGTATTGAGATGAGCAGAAAACTGCATTGCCTCCATCAGTAGCTGACTGGTTAAAAAAACTCTGAGCCTTTCAGCCTTATATGTCCTAGGAAAGAAAAGATACTTATCCATCTCACTGTTTTACAGTGAACAAGTGTACTATAGGAAATTGGTAGGTAGTTTTCCATAGTAGAGGCACAGCTAGGAAACTGACCTCAGTCAGACTACTAGCAGAGGTGCGTGGAAATATAACCCAGAAGCAGCAAAGCCTGTGACTTATTTTGGCATGCCACTTGTACCAAATACTTTCTTGTGTTGCTTCTCAAGTGTGGTCATATATGTCCAGCCATACCTTGTGTTTACATATTTATTGGGTCATGTGAGCCTGGGTAATGCATGCTGAATTATGTACGCTACTGGAATGGAAGGTTTTACCTTCAGTTTAATCCTTTTCTCTTGTTTCCTAAGTGCTTCCTGAATAGTTGTCAGAAGCATTACAGCTTTGAGATAGCTGTCATATCTTTTAGGATCTGATACGACAAATCTGATCACCTGATTTGGCTTTGTGTTATAAGGCTTGTCTTAGCATCTCACCTGGTAATTCTTGAATCTCCGAATTTCTTTTTAATTGATAGGCTGCTCTTTAGAAAGACGCCTCTGTCTGAATTCATAGCTACTTTTATCCCACTGAAACTCCACATCCCAGTCATTTACTCCAGTATGTAATCTTGCTCAGTACAGTAAGTAGAATTCATGATTCTCAGTCCAGCAGTCAAGGTTGACATGCACGTTATGCATTTAATCTGCACAGCTTCCATTAGAGTTCTGTGTACATTTGTTTTGCTTTTGCAAAAACCCAGAGATTTGCAAGATGAGTCTTTACCATTCACTTAATACTGCTGGGATAGTAGGAGTGAACAACAAAGGGACTTTTGAAATCTTGAATGGGGAACAAATTTGGAAATAGATTTTGTATGTTACAGTTTTTGGAGTTATTACTTGAACAGCTTGTCTTTTTGAAAAA
The DNA here is from genome assembly GCA_013399175.1 of Odontophorus gujanensis. Classification (NCBI taxonomy): domain Eukaryota; kingdom Metazoa; phylum Chordata; class Aves; order Galliformes; family Odontophoridae; genus Odontophorus; species Odontophorus gujanensis. The sequence continues at coordinate 156,731 of VXAB01001349.1, forward strand.
GTAGACTGTTAAGTGGTTCTACTATTGTCTTTCAGTTATTGGAAAGCCAAGATGGTCTCATGCTGACTCCTGAATCAGGACATGGGGTTGCTAAACATGCAGAGAATGTTGCAAGTTTGATTTACAGTTTTCAAATTTAATAATGACATGATTATGTCATTGTTAATCTAGTGGAAAGAATCCCACCACATAAATTCTACATCTAAAAAGGAGTTTTGAGAGTGACAATACAAGCCTAATTAAACAAGAACAAATAAGATCAGCCTTCAATTTCTTACACTTGGAAGTGAGAGTAATATTTTCTATTTAATATATGACTTTGATGTAAGAAAACATGTCCTTATTAAGGGGGATACAATATTTTTCTTCACATTTTATAAAGAAAATCCCCATACTTGTACACTGTAAGAAAAGACTGTCTGTTGATTTTTTTTCCATTGTCTTTCCACTGAAATAAATATCTCAGCTTACTCTGTAAGTAGCACAGCTTACTCTGGAGCTCTCTTTTTTTTTTTTTTTTTTTTTGGTTGGAGTTTCTGCCTTTTAATGTTAGCGTATAATTAAACACATGTACTATTTATGTTTTAATTGCAGGTAAGTTTTATAATACTTAAGAACTTGGTGTACAAAATAATGAAATCATTTGTCTCCTCTCATTGCAGGAATGATGTATTTATTTTTATTACTTTTTGAACTATTGAAATAAATTTCAAGAAAGAAATTTATTAAGTAGTGGAAAATGTTTGAAATGGCCTCAGAGAACTAAGTGTGCAATGTAGGATTCTTGTAGTAATTCCATTGCTTTTAATAAATAGCTAATCATATTGCAACTGTATGGTACCTTTGGTGAACATTGTAGAAGGAAAACAAATCTTAAAAACATAAAAGAATGTCTAGAGTTACTAAAGACACATAAATATTTTGAGGGTATTTGGCCTGGAATGTTGCTTAGCTTTATAAAATTAAAGGATAAATTTAATTTTGTCTGCAAAAAGTATCTTCATTGACCATTTAATCTTCAAGGTGTTAGGGAAGAGTTGGCCTCGTGAAACACAGTTACATTGCACTGAATATATGTCACTGAAAATTTTTGGCTGAACTTTGGCAGTATCAGTTGTGAATCTGTTACAGGAAAGCAGATTACATACCTAAATGAAGTTTTTTCTTTTGTCATGACATCTACAGGTCTGTCAGAATCAGCAAGTCTACTGGGACTGTCAGAAATTTAATGTTCTACTAATGGTTAATTGCTGTTCAGGGAAAAATCTTTCAAAGGATAAGAGTACTTAGCATGCTATGACCTTCGTCAGTCATATTAAAGGAATATGAATGGAGTTCTTAAAAACATCTAAGCACGCTTTTTATACTTGCAAAAGTTTTGCCTATAATAGAATATATGAAAATAGCTTTTCAAAGCATCTTGTTATTTATTTTTGTCAGACTTCTTTATTAAACTCCAGTAGATGAGACATAAACCTATGAAAATGTACTTCTCAATGGAATTTGTTAGTGTATGTATGCATGTGTATATTGGGGAATTAAAGATTGCTGTAATAGGCTGTTTAAAAGACTGGTAAGTCATGCCACTTTCATAGTTCAGAAAAATAATTAACATGCATTAACTGTCCACATTGCCAGTGTTTAGTTTTCTAAATCATTATCACTACAAACTCAAAAGTGTTGGTCTTTAACATTGTATTCTAAATGAGCTGCAACTATACAGTATTGCAGTGTTGGTGCTGTATATAGCTGGTGCTAGAGGTCAAGGTGATCGGACTTGGTCTTGTTTCTGAAGATTCTGTCTTGTTAAGTTACATCTTATAAGCGTTTTTGTGACATCTTGCATTTTTCATTGTAGTGGAATTTCTGTGGAGCCATACAACAGAGAGCATGTGTGTAGGATATATGTCTGCACAGGATGGCAAAGCTAAGGTAAGCCATGAAGAATAGGCCATAATACAGTGAAAATCAGTGCAGAAGTTAAGGAGAGTCTATATAGTGAAATATATCCAAAAATTTTATCTTGAAGAGAAGGAAAAAGTAATGGGTGCAGAACAAATTGAATATATCTATTGCTGGAGCATTTCTGATTCCCTTTTTTTTAACTAGTAGTGATTAACAGATCTACAGTGCTGTATGTGTTGTGTCAGTTTATATTTGAATAATTTTATCTGTTTGATTCAGTTATACAATTGGATAGTACTGTATTTTCTTGTGGGCGTGTCATCCTCCAAATAAAGGAATTGAACCATCAAGAAAAAATGGAGAGGATATTAAAACAAAAACCCTTAGATCCAGTTCCTAGAACAGACTATTTCCTTTTATTTTTTTTTTTAAATGAGAATTGAAACTGAGTTTAGCTGTGGAAACTGGAAAAATTATTAACATCAGACAGTAGAGATTAACCAAGGAGGTTGAGAGCCACCTCTTCTTTGGTCTTTGGCACTGAATGGAGAAAAAAGGCAGGTACTACTGTGTAGTGACTAGAGCATGTAAGAGAGGTGTTTGGACAATGAGAATCAGCACGAGGAAGCTGCAAGTGGGGACAGAATCATTTCCATAGTCATCTGTAATGTACAACCATAACTATTTAAGGCTGAGAGTGAACAATCAGTACTAGTTAAAGGAAGTGACAAAAGTGGGGAAAGAGCTAGTGTAAAAGAAGGCTCATTGATGATGTTAAAGTGATGGCAGAGTTTGTGTATTTACTGGAATACTTACATGTATTAGAATAGGAGATGACAGCCAAGATTTTTATTCCAGCAGATAAGAGTAAGAAAGGTATGCAGCATTCTGAAATGAGAATGTAAAGAAGGATTAATTTTAAAGCCTGGAAGAGAGAAGAATTTGAGGGCCTAGATTTTGTTGACTCTCTTCGGAAATAGGTGCTGCTTGTGTCTTTACTAGAATGGAAAGTTTAGTCATAGGCAGTAAAGGGGAAGAGGACTCAAAACTCAACTCTTTCTCTGTTTTAGTTTGGCTTTTGGGGGGCTTAGGGAGTGATAACTATAATGGAGAATGTGAGTGAAATAATTATTATAGTAATAGAAAGAAAAAAACATACAAAAGAGCAAAATTGACATCAGATAATTTTACACACAAAAGATGGTGTAACTGCTGGTTGGAGCATTGGGAGCAGATGTCTGACTTGAGGAGTGAAAGGTAATTTTTTTATTTTTTTATTTTTATTTTTTGTAATATAAGAGTGCCCCAGAAGGAGAAAGAAGGTAGAAAGCTGGTAAAGGAAATGTTGGTAGAGGTGTTAGTGAAGTACTCTCTTTCACTATATATGCCAAGTTATTTCTGGTTGGTTAGGGTGTATTCTCACTTGTGATCTTAATATTTATTTTACATTTTATTGGAAGGGAATCCAAACTCAAACTGAACTTTGTGAAACTAACACAACAGACTGAACTAGCTAATGCCAGCTGAGCTGTGGATGTTCTAGTATTCAGTAGTAAATTTTAAAGTTGTTATATTGTGTTCACAGTGGAAGAAGGAGAATTTCTAGAATGCAGGGTTAAATTATCGCAGTGTGCATACCTGCTTCTGGATTACACTGGAAGGCTCAAAAGCAGTTTCTAGGGAAATGCTGGCGTTTCTTCCTAGTGGTGTCACTCTTATTAATAAATAAATGCTAAATATGAAATCTGTCTGGTAATGAGTACTAGCATGACAGTGCCATGCCCAGAGATGTTTTCCTACACGCAGTTGCAACATTTGACATCTGGTGCACATTGTTTTCATACTGCTGGTAAATTCTCCAGCTGGTAATCTTGATTGTGCTGACAGACACAGCTGCTCCTCTTGGTTCACTTTTAAATTATGTTTTTGACCTTCATTGAAGAGTTAATCCCCCTCCCTTTCTTCCTCCTTTGAGTCTGTGGCCACAAATGCTTTCCAGAGAAAAACCACAAATGCTTTTGCTGCTGATTTCTATTGATCAAAAAAGTCTTCTGTCATAAAAGCTGGAATTTTATTCTGCTACAACTAGGGCTATGTTATAGATGGAAAACTGGGCTTGAAATAGAACACAATGTATTGTAAGTTAAAGAAATATATATATAATCTTTTTTCTTTAATTGAGTAACTGTTTTGGTACAGTTAATTTTGAGTACTTGCCATGAAAAAGTAACAGTACAAAAACAAAAGTATAAGATATCACTTGCTTATGAGTACCACAGCAAAAACGTCAGACAGCAGCTTGCACGGCAACGTGTTGCTTTCTGATTTTTCTAGAGAGGTAAAGAACTTCAGTTTTCATTTCTTTAATTGGTCAAGGACTCAAGTTTTATTCTGCATCCATTGTTATGAATTAGAATTGTAACAATATGGAGGGATGCCTACTAAAGAAGAGAGGTCCTGCTTTATAATCTTAGTGTGTTTCTTACTGTGTTGGAGGCTAAGGCATTGTACCTACCAGCTGGTGGTTATGAATCCAGTGTTAAGGCTGTGGAGATCCCAGAAGCCTTTATTACAAGGCAGACATTCTCTACATACATAGACCTACAGAAATTAGTGTGCTCAAAAGGTGGAAACATATTCAACCAACTATCAGTAATTCCTTCAAAGCAAAGTGAGAAAGTGAAATTTGAGACTTGAAACTGTACACCCTAACCTGATGGTGCTTCTGGCTTCTAGCATTGTGAGCTCTCCGAGTACTGATCAGCAGTCAGTCTTGCAACGGGGCTTTGTTTCCTTCTGATTAGACATGACAGAGCCAGCCAGCCACCTCCGGACAGCACTGAGTGTATGCTCCCTAGCCAACCTGAATGCGTAAAATGGCTGAGGCTGCAAGAGCTGTAGAACAGTTTTGTACTGTGACTAATAGTTGATTTAAAGCATACTTTTGGGAAGGATGTCCAGTCTTTTTTTGGAAAACCAGCTGCCCGGAAAAATGAGTTTTCTGTTGGATGCTGGTTTGAAAGTTCTTGTTCTTTAAAAATAGTGTGGAGGTGTGCCAGATGAACTGAGTTCACACCTTTTTTGCTGATGCAGTCATCTCTGATTGTGTGTCCTATTACTTGCTTTCGGCTCTCTCTCGATGCTGAAAGTATTTCAGTTCCTTCGCTTTCACTAACTGGTAGTGTCATCTTCACTACCTGCCTAGTGAAATCTGACTTTCTTCAGATTCTTATGCCCTTGTGTCCTTACGTCGTTGGCAGAAGTAACTGTTTGAAGCATATCCTTACTGGTTCATCATTGTATTCTTTATGTTTTGTCATCCCTCTTGTCGTTAGCAGTTTAATGATCACTCAGCACCAGTGTTCACATTCTGGATGTGGAAGGAAACAAATGTTTTGTCTGAACAATTGTAACCTTTTTAATACACCTCTTGGAGCTGACCTGTACTGCCTATTGCTGCAACTTTATCCCAGCTGGAGCCCGCAGCTATAGTGTACTTAAGGGACATATATGATCTGTTGCCCATCCCAGTCTTTCTTCCAGAAGCACTACTGTGGCACATTATTTCAACACTAGGCCTGTTCATTAGGAACATGACTGGACCTCCCAAGATCTCCTGAAGCAAGTTCTTTCACTGATAGAATGTGAATTCTATGATAGAATTCTTTCAATGATAGAACTGTCCCATCTGACACTCAACTATTTCTAGCTATTAAATGGGACTGTTGAATGTTTTAGGCCACTGTGGAAATTTCTGACCATAGTTGTAAGACAAGATAGAGAATAATAGTCCGTGGATTTCCTCTGCACTTACCTAGCTCCTTTTGTAGTGGTAACTGCGGCATCAGCAGTTATCTTCTAGATTGAAGGCCTGGAAGTTTCAATATTGATAAGCGTTGGAGAGGTAGATGTATTCCTTTCTGTTTTTGTGGTGCTGAGTCAAGAATTACTTGGTAGAAATTCAAGGTCTTTTATATTCTGTTAACATTTTTACCCATACCTTCTTCTCTTTCTGAGATTCTAGTCTTCAGAATAACCTTCCAGATATTTTTAATGGATCTACGCTAGATCCAGCAGCAGATCATAGTACCAGCTAAAAAGGTTACCCAAGCTCTGATCTCTTTGAAGATACTGTGGCAGCTTTCAATTAATCGGTTCAAACTTTCCTTAACTGATTAGGTTACATCCTGAGAGCTTGAACAATTTAATTGTCACCACTTAGAAAATATTCTGATAACTACATTGTTATTTCCTGGAGATCTGTCCACACTGTCATGGGTGATGTGCAGTATTTGAAAATCTCAAAGGATGATGCAGCATTTGTTAGGGCAATTTAAGTGCCACTTTGCATGAAAGGGCTTTGGGACCTTGAAATGGACTACTTGTTGAATTCACAAGACGGTGATTTGAGATGTAAATGCAGAACCGAAGGAAGGGAGCTTTGTGGATAAATTACAAGCTGATGGAGTTCTCTGAGTTGCAGTCTCTGTATCTTCTTGTTCTTTGTCTGCTAAGCCCAACTGAGGACGCTGCAAAGGAAAAGAGGTTCCTCAGTATCAGGTAATGGTGCAAACGTTTGCCTGCAATGTAAGTGCACGTATAAACTGTATCTTTTGAAGATTCTGGTTGGTGGTAGGCAGTCTTCATTTGATTTGTCACTGTATTTTTTTGCATAATCAAGCAGAAGCCCTTTTAACTCTGGCAGGGTCTTCAGGGTGTCTGCTTGCTTGAAACTCACAGCATTTTGTGTACACAAAGTAAAAGGCATTGGGATGTGCCACAGAACTAAAATTTTTCTGGACCCCCGAAATGTTTGTATTTTTTTAGTGATTTAGAATTACTGATGGTGAATGATATTTTTACTTGAAAAATGGGACTTCCTTGCTGTGTTTTCAGTGTTGTCTTAAGACCAGGTGCCTTCTCTGAGTGAAAAATCTAATCTTAACACCAACAGTGGGCAGTTTTGGTCCTGTGTTACTTATATTTGAAATAATTTATCAGCTTAGTATGGTTCTTAGTAGATAAACATTTTAATATGTGACCTCTGTATAAATGCTGTTTACTTTTGCTATTATTACAAATGCTGCAATAATTTTGAGATCTGATTGTAATTCAGCTTTATCAAGTTTTCTAATATCCAGGTGATCTATGAAACTAATTTTTACAAAATCTAGATGTGATACTGAATGTAATTCAGATTCATTTTCATTTTAAATCTCTGGCACATGTTCAGTTCATGAATTACTAAGCTTTATATTATTGCAGATTTTCGTACTGCAAGACTATATATGCCATTCTTTCAGTTTCCTAATGAATCAAATTCAAGTTGCTTTGCAAGATGAGGGGAACAGTAGTGAAGAGTGTTGTATGTTGCTGTCTTTGAAAACACCCATTAGCAACAGCTGCTGTGTACACCAAATGTTGTGGTTGCAATATGCAAAATAAACTGTATCTTTGACAGCTAATTTCATGTTTCAATGTGAAGAAACATAGTGGACAGAGAGATCATTTCCAGTTCACTCTTCCTGTTGAGATTACGTGTTATAATCAGATTTACTTAAATTCATTAACTCTGTAAAGATTAGCAGAATTATTTTCCTCTGTGTTTAAAGTAATACATGACAAACACTGATTGTAGTGATAGTTGTTGTGTCTTCTGATAATGAGCATCTGTATTTTAGTTTATGAATCAAAGGTTTGTGAGAGCTCTTTTTATGGAGGAAGGCAGCCAACCAGTGCTCATTGGGTGAAGAAATACATTGGAAAAATCTGAATTCTAATTTGAAAATTAGTGGAAAAAATTAACAAGCCTGGTTAGTTAACAGAAAAACTAATTAAAAAAATTTAGTCATTCATTTCAGACTACAGAGACAGTCTTTTAACTTCATGAGAGAGGAAAAGCATATGTCACCGTTATACTTCTTTTTTTTCCTTTAATCTTCACTCTTGTCTGGAGACAGGGGGATCATTCAGAGAGTCTTACTTGAAAATAACTCTTCACAGAAACACTCTACAACAGTACATCCAGTTTTCCCATAAAAATAAGGTATTTATACTTGTTGGAAGTAACCTTCAGTACTGAGGTACCAGTTAAAATATTAGACTTGTAGACCATCATGGAAACTACAGGCTTCATCTATCATATCTTAGAATGGAGCAAAGTAGATGACTTTGTATATCTAGGTATGCAAATACAAATATAATTATCTGACTTAGCACCTGCAGTTCAGATCAGTAAAAACTGCATTTTAAACTATATGACAGTATTTCAGAATATCTCTACAATAGCTGGGAGACGTGAGCTGATTAGATGACTGATTAGTACATAGCTTTAGATAAAATATGTGTATGAATCGTGTAAAGAGGTTAAAACGCTTTAGTTGTCAACTTCCTTAAAGTGCCATTGTTTTCTAAGGCATCATACTGAAGTTTATAGGCGCACGAATTGTGTGAAATAATACATTTGACCCATGGAATGAATTTGAGCTTGGAAACCTGTTAGCTTCCTGAACAATCTGTGTGTAGACCTATGAGTGATTCTGAGTTTCTAAACAATATATGGCTTTGTTATTCCTTTTGTTTAAGGAGTAAAGTGATAGAAAGTGATTTAATTAAGTATGTAGGTTGCTCTGAAAGTAATGCCTCCTATATATTTCCCTGGAAACCACAACAGATACAGAGAGCTTAGTAGCACTATTTAGTAGAGGAAATGCTCAGCTACTGGACGCCATTTTTCAACTTAGACACTGTTGTGAGCTCTGCATTTTTACCAGCTATGAAGCAGAGTGTTCATGCCATGCTTGTGAAAGTCTGCACCTGTGGAAGTGATCCCCCACTGTTGCTGTTATCACTGCTGAAACACCCACCCACTGTCTCACTGTGCTCGCATTCAATGTTTGCACTCTGTAAACGTTCAGCAAAAACTGATGAATGTCAATGGGAGCCATTTTTTCTGCATGGTTCATTCAGTTCTACGCCTTTTCTTCATTCATGCTTCCATGTCAGATGCCGTTCTGTCAGACTGCCCCTCTGCTGCCATCTGTAACACAGCAACACCACATAACAGAATATTGGTGGGAAGGTTCAACCTCTACTGCCATCTCACCAACATCCACTTCTGACGTTGTGGGCCAGCATAATAAAATACGAGGCATTACTTTTGGACTAGCCCTCATACATGACGTCCTCGGTCTCTGTTTCATTATATTTCATCTCAGTAGTGTAATGAATGGAAAAAGTTTATTTTTTAAATTATTCCATCCAAAGCACATCCAGAGCATGTAATAAGAAAACTAAACACATGAAGTACTCCCTTGACTTGCTTAAGAACTGAATGTGCTGCCATCTGGTAGTTGTACTCTGTTCTCTTGGCAGCATTTGATTGCCTTCAGTTTTCTGAATGTTGTTCAGAGTTGTCTGTCTTCTGGCTTATGCATTATATTAATTCTACGCAGTATGTATGCTTTTAATGAAAAAAATGGAGCTGTTGTGACAAACTGATGTGAATAAAAGGAGAAAACCAGGTCTTTAACCACTAAAGGAGAAAAGTTTTTGATATTACTTGGCCTCAAGTTTGTTTCAGAAACTTCATTTGAGAGACATGAAGTAAAGTAAGTCTTGGCACAACTTGTAGTATTAAAATATATATATATACAAAATATAGCTAACTTAAAAATTTGATCAAATGTTCTTGATGAAAAGATGAAATCATATATTGTCCCTGTTGCAATTAACACTTATCCAAGGCAGGATGACTGATTAGTTTTGGACTTAAAGGGCAGTGGGAAGCTTTCCAGCGTACATCAAAAGAAACTCTAGAGACAGTAACTTTCAGCAGGCAGTGTCTGAAGAAGCAGGGCTGGGGGAGTTAGTTGCTCCTCCATTTTGATTTAGTTAGATGGGAAAGGGGGACTAACTTTTGTTTTCTTTAGTTTTCTGATGGTAAGTACACACACAACAAGAATTGTTATCTGAAGGCTGGTTAGCTTGGTTGTGCTATACAGGCAAGGGAAAAAAAAAGAAGAAAATTGAGTACTATTCTTGCATTTGTCTTCACTGCTTCTGCAAGGCCCTCACCAACTTCACTTTTTCCTGTGGAGACACATCAAAACATTATTTGGGAAAAATTTCTATTTATGGATCCAATGATGCAGATAGCCTTGTCATTCTTGATCTCCCTTTCTTTGGCATACTCTTGTTTCCTCAAGGAGAGGCTCTCTTGAAGCTCAGTGGAGGACTAATTCTGAAAAAAAAAAAATTTTTTTCTTCAATTTCTTCCAGATGTGGGCTCATTCAGATTGTAAAACTGATAGATTAATCCATTGCAATCAAAAGCTTTCCAATGTTTCTCTTTTTTGTTTCTTTGTTGCTGTTTTATAACTTTTTTTGTTAAATTTTCAGTATAATCCATTGTGCAATATGGACTTAATGTAAAATGTGATGTTGGGGGTATAGAAATGTAACAAACATTATAAATAAGTTCTGTGGTTGCATTTTAAATGTCTTCAGTGTTCTTTGATGTTTATTTTTATTTACTCGAGTTCATTCTTATGGCTAGGAACAAAGGAGATCTAATTGTAAGAATGCACTTGGAATTTCATATGAAGTTGTCTTGACATGTCAATTTTATCCTTTGATACTAATTAATTATCAAATTTTAAATTCTGTCATCTCCTATCTGTGTGGATTTTGTTCTACATAAGACAGAAACTTGTGAAAGTAGAAAGTCAGAGTAAAACAGTATCTGTGTTTGCTCTGTCATATAAAGTATGCAAATAAACAGCATGCAATTAAAGGCTTTAAGAAAGACTGTTATGTGCTTTGGATGTTTCTGTAAATGGAAGTGTACGTATGCTACTGTACAGTGTTGGATTTTTTTGTTTTACTCATTTTTCCTTTTACACAAAATATGTTTTTGTATAGGAAACATGCTTTGGACATTTATTTAAATGTAGGTACTTGATAATATCTTGATAGACATTAGGTATCTGTGTTTCCTCTCCTTTTTTTTCCTTCCTTGTTCAAGATCTTACTGGGATGTTATGCATAGCTAACTTTTAATAATTGCCTGATCTGTGGTTTGAATGAAGTCTCACATTTCTAGTGAGTTGTTTACTAGGCATTTAACTTTGGATTGTGGATTAAGTCAAGCCTATGCAAAAAAAAAAGAATTCATAATTTTGGTGAGAAAGCTAATTTACACAAATAAAGTAAGGTTTGTTGCAGGTATAATGGAGAAAAGTAATTACAGGTTTTATGATAATCACAATGGTGCTAATATTTTTCTGGTTTGGTAGTGAGTTTTCTCCCGTGTGCCTCTTGACGTTGTCTTTATGCCTCTATGCTTTTTATTGTCTCAATGCTGTGGTCTGATAATAATTCTGACAGATCACTGTGCAAGCAATCTCACTTAAAAATGGTGCTTGATTTAGACTGCACCACAGGTTTACTTTGATTGCAGAATCTCACTGAATAATCAGTGTCATTTGTCCATTGAGGTAAGATTGCTATGGTGCTCCTTGAACAGTGCTGCTTTTACACTGCCATCCTATCCCACGTTTTGTTCAGAAATTTTCACTGGCCTGGAAAAATGTCTTAAGTCCTTTGGTCTTAAAAAATAAAAAATATCCTTCTTCCATTTGTTTCTCTTTTTCTTTCTTTCTTTCTTTCTTTCTTTCTTTGCTTACAAGAAAGTATCTTAAAAATTATAAAGTTGTCAGTTACATTTAAGAGAAGCTAAGGGATTTAAAAGGATCTTTTTTTCTTGAAATTGTAAATAATGGTCATAGCCAAAATTTTTCTGAAAGTAGGAAGATGTTCATACATCAAGCATGAAGTCCGAAGATCAGTTTAGCAGTAAAATGAAAGCCTTTAAATGTTTTTAAATTAAATGTTGTTCTGTAATTTAACTGAAAACACGACCACCTAAGAGCAGAAACAAGGATACCCTTATCAAGAAAGAAATAAAAAGAAGCTGTATCTAAGATACAAAACCTCTCTGGGATGCAGTGAATTGTGGCTACAGCATAAAATAACTTACATTTCAGTTGATGCAGGTTACACCTGTGGGACTTCCACATCACTGAATCATAGAATGGTTTGGGTTGGAAGTGGGTCCTTGAAGATCATTTAGTCCAACCACCTTACCAGCCCATTGCCTCATTGCATGTTATGTTTTTCAGCACTTAAATCTTTTGAATGGAATAACGTACATACAAAAACTGAAGTATGTAGGTGGCTGTGCTTAGAGAAAGCTGTAATTTCTCACACCAGTAACTTCACTGTTGTGAGCTTTATATCATTGTAGGAGTCATTTCTTGTTCCTAATTTAATAATTGCTTATGCATCAAGTTGTTGGAGCATTAATGAATCACTTGATGAAATGCATAACTTCTCTTCCTGCTTCAGTGAGAGGAGTGGCTGGAGCATAGCTTGAGCTGGTGACACTTTCTACCTCAATCCCAGGGAAATACTGTTCTCAGCCCTACTGCATTTTTTAGTTTCTCCAAGGCTCTTTTTAATGTTTTACCAGATCTCATTCATCAGCTCTGAAACCTGGACACAACAAAGTTAGTAGTAACATGCTTCTGAGTCTTTTTGCTGCTTTGATTAAGTGTTGACTTAGCCCTTGGCCTATATTAAAGTAACGAGTATATCTGAAAATGGCTCTGCTGTAGCTCAAAATTAACAGTGCATATGGAAATGTTAGCAATTTTTCTCCATGGAAAAGATGCCTCTTGACAGAAACACAATTGGTCTTTGGGTACTTCTTTTTTTTTCACCATTGCAGTTGCCATGTGCTGTGAAATGTGAGTTTATCTGTGACAAATTTTTTTTTTTCTAGAATTTCTGTAAAGCATACTTCTGTATGCAGTACTAATTTCCTTTGAATCTTCCTAAGGGGTGGGCTAATAAAACATGGAATTTCACAGTAATTTTTCTTTTGTTCTCATGCTGAATAATTCTTCCTTGTATTTTCAGTGAACTGACTCATTCAGTTTACCTTTTCTACATATCTGTCATGGTCATTCTCTTCATGTGTTAAACGTTAACACAAACAAAATACAAAAGACTCGCAAGTTTTTTTGCAGCTTTTCTCGTTTCTTTGTCATTTGTCCTTCAGACTCCAGTCATTGAAAAGGTGAATTGTTCCATACTCGCAAGCTCGCTCTGTGTCCTGCATAATTTTGCCTCACATCATATTTGATAACAGTCTCTTGACTTTTCCACAGACTCACATTTCAAGACTTCCTCCTGGAGCAGTGGCAGGACAGTCTGTAGCAATAGAAGGAGGAGTTTGTCGACTGGAGAGCCCAGAAAGCTGAATGCTGATTCCTCACTTCATTGCAAAGAATGTGAATGACCATTTCAACAAAAAGGTTTTTTTGTGTGTCTTAACAAATGTTGGAGATTCTCCTCTTGCTTTATACCCCGTATTGCCACCATGTGCTCCATAACTTGAGACAAGTGCTGCTGTAGTTTATGTCCTCACTCTGTGAACGGGAGTGTGTGCATGTTCATTTTTTCCCTAATAAAACAGGACCTCTTCCCAGTTGCACAAAGATTATATATGATTAATGATTACATTTTCATTGTTTTACGTTTGAAAAATATCTGAAAGTTAAAACGAAATAATAATTTAAAGATGTGGTCACAATTGTCATTCATGTTCTAAATTTAAAAGTAACAGGCCTTTGAAGTGGATATATAAATATGCAAAAATGATTATGGTTTCAAAGTTTCTCAGTGGTTTAAGGAAATCCAGTGGTGGTTTAAACATGGGTTGTTTTTTCCCTCCCCAATAAGGAGGAATTTTTTTTGTCGAAGAATGGTTTCAGTGAAACAGACTAGAGCAAAACTAAGGCTAGAATTGTTTTAAATAATCTTATAAGTCATATATCTGTTTCCAAACTAAGATGTTAATAGCTTCAAGCTGTATCTATTACAAAATGCTATATGAAGATAATGTATCGTAATGCAGTCTTTATGTATAATGGAATATTACAATGTAAATAAGAAAACAAAGTTTATGGAAAGATTCAATATTATTCTTTGCTTCTGTTTTAAATCTATTTTTAAGAGAGGTACAGAAATGAGCATATTACTGGATGCAAAGTGCAATGTGTATCGAATGGATGTTGGGAGGTCTGATACTAGCTTTCTTATGGATAAAGCAACTTCCTGAAGTCCAGCCTCGGCATGGGTATTTATATAACTGTGTGTACTATGTATGTACTGTGCATAAATTTACTGTAATTTTTTTACACCTTCAACAGAAGTGCAGTATAAAACAGTGTAATCATTGTCTGCCTTGTGAAGCATTGGCAGCTGAACTGTCTTTTGTCACCAGTTCTGATATGTTAGCCAGATCGCCTGTGTCCTAAAAGTGATTTCTCACATGCAATCTTCTATTCAGTATTTTTTTCTTCACAGCACGGGCAGCAATAGAAGACTTTTGTAATTAATTCATTGTCACAATAAGTATGCCAAAGAAAAACTAAATTGGTTCATCTTTTTTCCTGTTGGATATTTGATAATCCTGTTTTCAGAAATAGTGGATGAATAGGTATTCAGACTGTATTTGCTTAACTGGGCATTGTACTATCCTCTTCTGTAATGTTGTGCCTGCCTATAACAGACCTACTTGACTGATAAAATGGTTACATTGATTGTAGTACCAATATTTCATGGATGAAAATCTTAATACATTTTTTTTAGTAGCCTGAATTCATTTTCATTCTTATGTTAAATAATACACTGAGTTAAGTTCTTATTTGTGTCTGTTTTTTTTTAATTGTGACATCAGTGCAGTCCTATAGTTTAAGATATTTCTATGAATTCTTGTAAATAATATGAAGCAAGCTTTTCAGGTTGCAGAAACAAAGAGTGGAATGCATCTGTCTAAAGTAATTTCTGCTGAGGTATCTGTCTGCATCCTCAGAGGTACAGCCAGAGTCTGCTCTGATAGAATGAAGAAGTGTAGTGGCTTACACTAAGCTGAGGTTTGGCAGTGCAGAGTATAACACTTCAGAAATGCTCAAAGAAAGAAGTGTATTGTCAGAGCCATTGAAATTTCTCAGACATATGACATTAAGTGATAGTGTGGGTGCTGCTCTGTGTAATCTGTGAAGAACAGTTATAATTCCTGTGAGTTTGTATGTACCCATTATCTGAAAATGGCTTTTTTTTTTTTTTTTGCAGAAGTTAAGGTGATGGAGTTAACCTTTCATTCAAGTGCTTTTCAGTGTTGCCTTTGTAGAAACATCGGCATAAATTCACTTCCATTTAATAAGGAATAACTCAAAAATCAGTATGTTTTGCTCTTCTTTTGCTTTCATTTCTATGTAATATTCCAATCAATTACTTCCTAAGCAATGTTAGTGGAAAAAAGCCAGGCTTCTTCATGAAGTTATGCAGGTATTATTGTTTGAACTTGAGCAGTGTCTCTTTTCATTGTCCAACTCTTCATTCTGTCTGCCTAGAGGAAAAAGATTCTTGTCCTGAGAATCACAAGAAAGGTACAGAGTACAAACCAGGTACAGAGCTGACTTTCTACCTTTGTTACTCACGAGAAGGAAACTGTCTTAGGACATTCACATTTCTGTACCAGTAATCATGAAGACTGGCAGGAGCACAACTTCCTATCATCCTACTCCCACTTCAGCCAATGAGAGATCTTATGCTATTTTAATTGTGGGTCTAATTCTGCTTCCAGGTCTATTTTGGACTTCAAAAGAGCATAATGAAAAGTAAGTGGTGAGGATAAACACTTAGCAATAAAGTGATCTGTAAACTCTTGTACGTGACAGGTAACCATTGCCACTGGCACAAGCAGATACAGTTCAAGAGGAAATTATACCGTTGGTGGCAGTAGCTGTCTGAAATTATAAAGGAAGGATAACCAGATGAAATGCATTTAAATACGAACAATTTGAATGCTCTTGATTTTATATTCTAACGCACAATTACATGTCCTTGGTTATTTTGTAGCAGACAGGTTGGTGCCGGAGTAGTCACTAGTCTAGCATAATAAATTTTACTCCTAAAAGCTTGTAATAGCCTCTCACAGTAAAGTTTAGTGGTGATTTGAATTCCACTTTGTGTATTCTGTAGGTATGAAGAGTATGTTTCTCTGCTTATGAATTTATCTCTAGAAAGAGTGTGAGATGAAAGTGATTTGACTGGCAAGGAAGAGGGAACCCAGCTCACTGAAATTTCAGCCATCTCCTATATAAAGGTTGATATGGGAGATGCTGTGGATGAAGGAGGAGGAAGCAAAGACGGTTCAAAAATATCAGGGGTATAAACAGGGCTGTGATAACTGCTGATGTTAATAAAAATGTAGGTTAATCACAGAATCTGGATAAAGAGTCCAGAACTATTGAGTATTATAGGATTAGAAGTTAAATAGGTCCAGCCATCATAATTTCTAGTGGATCTATAGATAGCACTGTTTTCTTTTCGCTCCTGTTTTTTGTTTTTGGTTTTTTTTTTTAACTGAAAACTGTATCAGGTTGTTCTGCTCTGATAGCCCTGTGCTTGATCATTTGCTCCATAATAGGATAGCACAGACTTAAGGAGTGGTTTTATTGTCTAAGGACCTATAGTGATGCAGCATTCATCTTCCAGCTAACCTGGGCAATAAATCCCCATAAGAATTACCTAGGTCACCTAAAAGTGATTTGAGCTCAATAAATGTCTGTCATGTTGTACCCATTCCCTTGTGCCTAAACGCACCGAATGAAATAGTGAACACATAAGCAACAACTGTGGTGAGACTTGCTTTCCTGTGGCTTTGTGTCTTGGCCACAACACCTTTAGTTGCCTCAGAAGTATCTTGTGTTGATGGCAGTGCAATATATGAGTGTTATGTCCTATCCCCTTCACCCTTTCTCTAACTTTTAAGTTCACAATTCCTTGCAAGGTCCTGCTCTTCTTTCTGTGTTCCCCATCCTAATACAGAAGTACCAGCTGTGCCCGGTCTCCTCTGCCTCCAGATGCTTTAGCCGTCCCCCCTGATCCTGGTATTGACACGTACTACCACACAAGAGAGCACACGTGTGGTGGTGGGTTAAATGGCTCCTGAATCTTGGCTGCTGGCCTCAAGGGTTGCCCTTAACCATCAGGATGCACACTGTGCAGGCCTGTAGGCAATGAGTAGCTGTCAGATGTGTGGATATTTTCAGATTTGTAGAAATAGGCTAAGGGAGGCAGGAATTCCTCAAACACTACAGATACCATGAGTCTGTAAGCATGGTTTCCAGGCTAAAGAGTTTCAAGTAACTCCTTTACCTTGCTTTTTAAACAGTATATGAGAAGCTTGACACAAACCAACCTACACAAAAAGCTGTTATGATCACCAGTCCCTCCTGGGTGAGGGAGGGGCAGGCTCCAGCTATAGCCTGGGGGAGAAAACAGTACCAGTGCTCATCTGGAGTTTATATGAACCTGCAAAAGACTGTGGTTGACATGTTCTTGTGTGCTTAACGCTGTCAGACTCTTCAGTATTGGACTCACTTGGTTGTTGCCATGCACACTGTGCAGGAGTGTATCGATGGGGCATCCAGGTAGACTAATAGAGGAACTGTGCAGCTCATGTCACCATTTCTTTTGGATTCTTTCAGTCAGCTACAATATGCTGTAACAGATAGGCTAATGTTGCCTGCTGTACACTCCTTCACATTGGTGTAAATATCTGTGTACTTTGATACAAAGAAGCCACTTCAGGGCTCTTTAAAACAAAAGGCCTTGTGAAGTTGTTTAAGTGCAGTTTTCAGAAAGCATTACTTGAAGGCAAATGTTTGAAGTGAGATCGTGTCCCCAGTGAAGTCACTATAGGAGCTCAGCCATCTGCTTTGGCAGAGCCAAGACACTGCTCTTTGAAGTGTTGCTCTTAGAGGAGTCAAACATTATGAGTCCCTTAATGCTAACACTGGAGACTTCTGAAATGAGGTTGAGCAAGATGTTTGGATGATTGATGCTTATTTTTCTGGATTATCTGGGAATATCTGGTGGGTGTGCGGAGTTTTGAGGCGTTGGATGGAAGAATCAACATGCAGACTTTCCCATTGCAAACAATTTGAAGTCAGGGTATAACTTTGCTCCAGAAGGAGCTCTTTGCTAGCCAAGGACTTTCAGCACTGTTTTATAGTTCAAATATTTTTTCTAAAGGTGGTAGTTTTTACAGTTCTTGCTTCCTTTCAGAGCTATTGGAGTAGTACGGGATACTCTCCGTGTCACTGCACAATTATCAGCAAGGATTTGGGCTTGCTTTATCCAGCTTACCAGTGGTAAAGCCACCATACTCAGCCTGAAGTGCCAGTAAACCACAGTACCAGCCTGGACTTTTAAGTCTGTGCATGCTACCACTGAAATAGAAATGTTGTTTTAAACATTTTGGGTCACTTCCGGAAGGTTCTGAGGGCGGCAGCTAGGTGAGGCCCGACCCCTCAGTGGCGCTCTGGGAGGCACAAAATGGCGCCAAGCAGCGAGGGGTGAGGGGACAGCGTGGGAGCTGAAGGGAGCTGCAGCCTGACAGAGCTCCCATGTGGAGCAGGCCAAGCATGGGGAGGAAGGGGCAGATTTTCACTAGCAAACCTATTTCCACCAGCCACAAATTAAACTGTTTACCCGAGTGTTTTGCTGGTGAGGCTGCTTGGGAGGTGATCTCCGCCTCTTTATTTCATCCGAATTTCCATCCATGCTGAGGGGATGCAGCAGTGTGCCGATTGCACCTAGAACTTCCTCAAGACCAAATCCTAAGGACTACTTTTGCAGATGATTATTTATTGTGGTACTTCAGTTTTCTCTTGGATCAGGGAGCTGCATTTTGGGCCTGGCAGCTGCAGGCTTGGTAGGTCTGTAATGAAGGGAACAGGAGCACAGGGCTGTGAGGAGGTGGGATAACTCTTTTGGCTGTTATTATTTTAGGTCAGTCACACAGTGAAACTGCCCCCTCTTTGTGCTCACTCTGATCAGTACTTTTGCTGGATATTGCTCTTATTCTGTTCCCATCCATCTCAGGGAGTTCACTGCTGCAATGCACTGTGAATTTTGTTGGGGGGGGGGGAATGCCATGTTCACAAAATCACATTCTTTGTCTGATTTTGCAGGAATCGGGTCTGGAGAAGTACGGTTCTCAAACCGGTGAAGAAATGGTTTCTGAAGTTTGGAAGCTTGTCCTTTACAAAGGCTGTGGGGAGATAAGCACATGCCAGGTCCTGAGGTAATCAACGTTCAGTGTTGTGACATGAAGGCCTTTGAAAACAACGATGTGTGTGTGAGGAGGGAAGGGAGGTTGTTTCAAGCCCCATGTTTAGTTTAATGCGTCGTGTAATTTCTGTGAAAGAAAATTCACAAATAATGGCAAGTGATGCCAGGCACCGCAGAGGATGCTTTATGATTCAAGACTTGAAATAAAGTTGCAATTAGAACACTGCAAACCACTTCATTCCCCAGGGAAAAGAACAAGAAGGATAGAAAAAGCATCATTTTTGAGTGTACTGTTTGCACATCACACGGGAGTTATTTTCAGGTACATTTCTAGAATCTTGACCAACATGAGGGAGTTGCCTGAAATAGAAGGGAACTCAAAGTAAGGAAACTTCCAACTATAAAGGGTAAACAAAAACCCAGGGGGAGTTTCACTGTCAAAAACAATATGCAAGGGGCAGAAAGCAACCGGATTGTTTTTCTGGCCAAATTGTGACTCAGAATTATAAGTTTAGGTATGAACTAATTCTGTTTTCTTCCTCTGGTATTTATTTTATTGGAATTGTTTTTGATTCTGAAACAAAGACGCCTTCTTTATTTTGCTAGTATAAAATTATTTTCACTTTAAATATCTCTAAAGGCACAGAAACTCATTTAAAATGAAGATGCTGCTGCTTCTGGGGAGGTGACAAACCCAGACAGGAGTGTCTGTATGGACCCTGAAGGAATGTGGCACCCGAATGTGTTCAGATGTCTGAAGAAGTAGGGTGGACTTTCAGCACTGAAATAGTAGTCCCTGTTCTTCATGTTCAGTCAGGCATTGTATGCTCCAGAACAGCTTGATTCGTGATTAAGAGCTTGTTAGGTTGATGCAAAAATTGAATTTAACCACTTTATTTGCCCTTTTTGTTGTTTTTTATTTTTTTTTTGGACTTTTCATAATTAGCAATAATCTACTCTATTATATGGTATGGCACGTCTTACACTGAATAGCATGTGAAGAAGCCAGTGGCAGCAGGGCAGCTGGTGGTAATGATGAAGGAACCACAGCTGCTTTCTGAAGTGGTCAAGTTTAGCTTTTCTACTTGGCAAATTCTCTCTCAGTGATGTCCCTCCATTGCTGTGTGTGTGATCCTTTTGCAAAGAATACAGTGTTCAGGTAATTTTACTGTGACATACTCAGTATCCATTGTGTAGAAGTAGATACGCTGGCTTTTTGGAACAGGGCACATAACTGAAAGACCACAAAATCTTTTGTTTCTTCATTGAAGTCTTTCCTGTGGCTGGAAAGAAGATGCAAGCCTTTTTCCCCTACCTGATAACTAATAAATTCTCCTCACCCTCGAAAACCCCAGACCAACAAAAAAGGCAAAAATTCTTTTAAGTGAGAGCTGAGATTTCCTCATCAGTTTTCTTGGTTATTTAAATTTCAACAGCAATGCTGCAAGACCTTGTTCTTGCTTTGTGATGTGCAAATAAAGATACCAAGGACATTTGACTTTGGTCTGTCTTGCCAGGAAAAAAAAAAGTGCATTAACAGTTGACAGCGGCTCTTTCTTCCCAGTGTGCTCCCTGGTGAGCCAGTGCTGTGCTGAGAGCTGTGCAAGCAGAGCCCGCGAGGCTCCAGCCCTCTGCCTGACAAGGGTGTGATGAGCCCTTCCGGTCTCGCGGAGGGGACATCCACACATGCAGAGCCGGAGAAACCATGGGATTTCCCTGTCCTGGGCTATAGCTTTGTTGACAAGCTTATTTTTTACGTTAGCTTAGTAAATAGAGTGTATCTCCTGCTTGGTGATGATTCATCTCTAATTATGTTTAATAATTAAAATTCCACGCTTGTCCGCTGCTTCCTCCGTGCTCTGTCAAAGCGAATAGGCGCTGCTCTGAACAGCTCCATCTGTTGGCACTACGTCGCCATAGCAAAAAAAAAATTATTTTACAACGTACGGAGATTGCAATGTCTGACGCGGCCGCAGAGCGGTACCGCACGCAGTGACACGGCCGTTTGGGCACGGTTTCAGTATGTGAGTTAACGCACGTGGTCCCGTTGCATCGTGCTACTCTGTGTCCCATCCTGCTAGCGTGCTTGAGGGCAGAGGTGTGAGCAGGGCTCGTGTCTAAGCAGGGCAGAGCATCAGATGCCCGTTGTGTGCTGGTACCTTCATCCTCGTTATGTTTCCCCCATCAGATGCTGAGAATGCACCTTCAGCATTAAGCTTCCATGTCGTGGTCTTTGCCAAAAGTGCTACTCAGGCAGGTTAACATTCAACACAGACTTCCTTCTGTTTTTAAGGACCTAAAGCCCATTGCCGAGCACCAGTAAATTCACCTGTCTCTCTGGGAACTGTGGATGTCTCAGGCTCAAAGCTGTTGCTGTGCTGAAGCAGCTGCAGAGCTTGCACTGGGCTGGCAATGATGGGGACAGCTTCATTTCTTTGTAATTGTCCAAAGCTGGAGCTATTAGAAATAATGAGATTACAAACATGCTCAAAAGCAAATCGTTTTGCCTTGCATTGTTCACACAAGTTTCTCTCTCAAAGAAATAATTACCAGCCTTCTTGAAAATGTTTTGTTATTCCACTTTTGTTGGTGTGTAGATATGAACAGGCTCACAGAGTATCCCGTGCTTGACATCAAGGTGTGGGTATTTTCAGTACTGACACTTCTTATATGTATCCTGATCCTATGGTCCTGAAGCAAGAATGAGGCTGTCCTCATTGTGCAGGTTTATTCTTTGTTTTTCAAACATTTTCTTCCTTAAGGGACATAAGATGTTTAAGGTATCAGCAGTATATCTTTACAATGAGAGTGAATATCCTAATTTTTGGCAGAGGCTTTTTTTTTCACCTCCATAAAAGGTAAAAGAAATGTACTAGGTAAATGAATACAAACAGTTGGTTTCTCATGCTGTCACATGTAGCATGCAATACTATCCAGCCTCATTTGTGAACGAACAGTTCTAATTACGCAGATGAAAAATGATACTTAGAAATTAAAAAAAAAAGCAAAACAAAACACTGTGCACTTTGTTTGCTTATCTTCAGATGTGATTGTCCTTTGGAGACTGAAGCCTGGGCCAGAGCTGACATATCCCAAGACAGATTACTTCCATGAACTCGAGCTTTGGTTTGGACTTCCATGAACTTGGGTTGGACTGTGCAATGTTGCAGAACTTTAAGTGCCTCTCAGAAGGACATGAGTATAACTTATTCAAGCTACAAGCTTTAAAGAGTGGGATGTGAATAAGGCAGACACTTCAGATTTCCAGACTTCTCTGCCTAGAAATGGGAACAACTCTGGGCATTCTGTTGCTGCTTTCTGCCATGGGTTGGATTGCCTTTGCTCGGGAGTAGGCACAGCCACCCCAGGAGGAGCAGCAACACTCAGCAGAAAGGCACTGGACAGGGCACTGGCAAGCTATGGAAGCACACTTTCTGTCTGAGAAGTAAAAGACAAGAAAAGAATAAGAAAACAGTTTCCTTCCATTTTGCTGCCACATTCCCATGTTGGAAGGCAGGCTGTCTGCTGGCCTTTGACTGCCGTAGGTTTCCTTGACGATTGCACAGCTGCCCGATGTTGCAGAGCAGTTTCCAGCCTCCTGCAGGATGCTCTGCACTTCTGTAGCCTGAGATGATTGTGGCCATATGTTTGAGGACTAATCTTTCCCAAAGAGCTGAGTTGCAAGGAGACAACTGGCAGTCTTAATGGTGGGCACATTTCTGGTAGGTGCTTAGATGATGTGTTGGGAGCTAAAAAGAATGAGGAGTCAAGTTGATGGAGCACACTGTTGGTGGGGAAAAAGAGAAAAAAAACCTAAAACCGAGCTACTTCCACTTCAGAAGTTTTTTGGCTGTACTTGTAACAAAATGCAGTTCAGATCAGAGAAAGCAGCTACACTGTTGAAACAACCCCCATTCTGCCTGCTTGCTGAGCTACCCAGACCTATTTGCTGCAGGCTTCAGATGTCTTCTCATTTTGAAGAAAAAGCACTACCATGGCTTGGGAAATGTGAGCGAGTCTGACTTTGGTTATGGAAAAGCTACTAGGCAGAACTATGAAAAGCTTGCTGGTAAATCATTTACAAGAAAATATCTTGCTCAGCATGGGGTTTTCAATGAGGGGGTCATATTTAATGACCTGCTTCAAATGTTATTATAAATCATTACTTCCTCACCCTCTAAATCACAGCTGCCTAATGCTCTGTGTGCTGTCCCATAGAAGCGCCACTAACCTGTGAACATGTTGGAGTTTGGAGCCATGTGGCCCTGAGGGATGGTGGGAGGTGCAGAAACACGAGGAGCCGCAGGGCATCCCAGGGGCCAAGCCTGTCCCACGCCTGGCTCCTATGTTTTCATAGCAGTGGCCGCCTCTGCACAACACAAGGCCTTTGGGAGCATTTTGACAACTGGTCTTGAGTAACCTAAATGAAAGCATGTCCCTGCTGCAGAAACAAGAACGGTTTTCAGGAGGATAAAGAGAGCAAGTGTTTAGCCTAGATTGAATCATGCCTTTGAGTTATGCAGGGAAACTTCTTCCAAACTGCGTAATGAGCCTCATACCTGCCTGGGATGATGGTCAGCAGGGCTTTGCTGTACACTGCTTCAGAACCACCCCTGGTTAAACCTGGAATCTTCTTCATGTGATGCACAATCTGCAAGAGCTAGAGGGGCACACATGGTGGCAGCTCATGGTACACTAGTTCCTGGCTAGACAAATGTCTGTGTATGAAGGGGAAGCTCCCTTCCTGTTCGGAATAAACATCTCACCTTTGAAAGACAACAACCAGTGCAGACACAAAGGAACACGAGTGCCACATCAGTTCTTGATAGAGATTCAGCTTTGTGCTAGAAGGAGGCTGTGGGCTGCTTTCATCTGTTTTTTTACACAGAGAAGTGGGGAAGAAAAACCTCAGGTTTGTCTCTGGAGCTGCTGACTCCTTAGAGAAGTGCATTTTTTCTATCTTTAGAACACGTCTTAAGAAACATATCTCTTTGCATCACATATTCTTTTATGCCTATGTCACAGTCAGCAGTTCTGTAGGTCATTTAGGAAGATTTTATATGATAAGAATATGCAAGTGGAAGAGGTAGATCTTTTGATGGATATGTTTAATATAATAGTACTTTTACACTTGAAAAAAAAAAAGAAGAAATCTTTATCTCTTCGGTCCACAGTGAGTATAAAAGCCGAAGCGTGTTTAAGGTTTTACTTTCTTAACAGAACAATCCTAGCTGAGGAGAGAAAATAGGACTTGTGATCTGGCTTCAAATTAAATGGGTAATTTTGGATTTGGGGTGAAAGTGGAATAAGGGAAGATAGCATGAATGGGAAAACACAAACAAAACCTTAAAGCAGTGTTGCAACTACCATAAATATAGCTGTAACAGGACGTAGAGACCAGCAAGGGACATACCCTGTCTGGGCTGTCCTATGCCCTGCACAGAAACCAAGGCAGATGGTTGCCAGGGCTGTCTTTGTACATCATAATGTTGTGTACTTTCCTGAATCTTTTTATTATTATTCTTTCCCCTGCACGTGAATAAGATTTTAATTTTAGAAGACATTCTGATAGTCTTTTGTGGACAGCTTGGAGGAGGGGAGATGGGTGTTGGCTGAGTATTTTTGTTTCTCTGTACAAATGCAGGGAAGTTTGAGCTCAGTTCAAGCACTGGACAGGTGGCACAAGCCTGGTTTACACTTAACTTTTCCAGGGTTTTACTGAGAAGAGGATTTCTGAAGTCACTCAACATGGATGGGCACAGTGCTCGTATGGTTCGTACGGGTAATCTCCGCATCAGTGCAGTTCACACAAATCTGCCTGATCATGCTTCCTCGTCCATACCACACTAGAGCTACCTGCGAGAAAGCAGCTTAGCAGTTCTACTCCCTTCTCTCAGCTGCACTCAGACAAGAAGGCTCACAGCTGCTGCTCCTGTAGGGAGACACAGCTGTAAGAGTGAAAAAAAACAAAAACAAAAAAAAAAAAAACCCAGTAGGTGAAGTAGAAATGCTAAGTCATGGCCTGAACCAGTGATTGAACACCTGGTGGGAAGGCAGGGCCAACCCAGGGGAGCACAGGTGCATGCAATGTACTTGAGTGACCGAGGCGAGTGGGGCCAGGATCCACACCTTCCCTCATTTAGGGGTTGGCAGTGGAGGCAAATGTACGTTTCTGGATATTTCTGTGTACTTGAAGACTTCTAAAGGTAAGCAGTTTCTTTTATTTCTCTGCCTATGTTGTGATTTAGCGCATTCTTAACTGGCTGCAGCCTGGGCTCTTGCTGATGTGTTGTTATTGCTGTGCTTTCTGTGGTATTACAGTAGGCTGTTGTCTTTTTTTGCTTATACATTTTGTAGCTTTGTGTGGAATGGTATCTGCCTGGATAGTAGAGGAGTCTCATTAACAAAAGTAATTTGTACAAAGTCTCAATTTACTGAATGTTGTACTTCTTGGATATTTCTGTGGGGGACTTGTGTAATACAAAGTTCTTTTGGTGGGTTTAACTGTGGTGGAACAGATTGCTGAACTGATCTCGTTAATCTAGGTAGGGATTCAAGGCACCTGTGCTGGAATACCAGCCATTTTTGGTGCAGTAGCACAGGGAAAATAGCACAGGGTTTCCTGACTCTGCTCCACTGAGCAGCACTGGAGTACAAAAGATGTCTCTGTCCATTATGTTTGTTTGTTCAACACTCCTACGCCCCTTTTTACTTACTGACATGAGGCATTGGCTTACTTGGTAACCTCTAATGACAGCTTAAGGCTCGCTGCCCTTTACTAATTGTGTGGTGTTAAAAATAGAAGTTTTTCCAAATAAGAAGCAGCAGTAATTGAATATAGGGAATGATTCTTCTCCATAATGAGTTTGTTTTGTCCCACACCGTTGTTTTGGAAGTTGCTGCTTTCATAGAAAATGTGTGCAAAGCTTGGTAGGTTTGACTTGACTCGTTCTAAGTATGTTTTCTGGGGATCATCGTGCTGGCTGAGAAACAGGCCATTTCTCACAGTGAGAGATGTGAACTCAAAATGAGGTCACAAAACTTTGATTACAAAATATACGGAGGCCTTTCAATTAAAATTGGACGCACCACTGTAGGATGGTTATTACTGGTCAGACACTTCCTGAAGTGCTCAGCAACTCCCATTGAGTGGTGTCAGGAGCTAAAATTACCAGCGTTTCTGTGGGGGTTTTAAAAGCTCTTCCTCTTCTGTTCCACCAGCTGCTTTATTAGTGATGGTGAATGTTTTCCCCTGTGTTGCTACACAAGGAAATAACGGGAAAAATCCTACATGAGCTATTTATAAACTGTACTACAATGTACTCTCATCAGCTTCTGAGGTTCTCTCCAAAAGCTGAACTATGCAGAATGAGAGGAGAAAATAGCTTTGTTTTCAATTCATACTTCAATACAGACCTCAGATCCATGCAGGATGCTCTGAAAACCATTGTCAAGCACTCTTAGTGAGCTGTAATAAGGATATACAAAGATAAGCGGGTACAGTACCATCACTTTCTAGCTAGCCTTTTGTCAGGAACCCAAAGTAGCTTAAACTCTGTTTCCACTATAGTTTATATAGGGACAGAAATGCAGCCTTTCACTGCCATGATCCCATGTTAGTGTCATTTCCAGGACCCTGTTCCAGTGCTTCACTGCTCTTTCTGAGAGGAAATTTTTCCCAATATCCCACCTGAACCTGCCCTGGTGCAACTTAAGGCCATTACCTCTCTTCATTTTAACAGATAATTGTGTCCCCCTCACTTCTATGTACATGTTTTGTATCTGCTGTGGACCTGCAATACTGCAGAAAAATTAATCATACACTCACGTTTTCGGCTGATGTCTGCTTTATTGGTATGGCAGTCTTGTCACACTTCTAAAATACTTGCAAGGGTAGGCTTTGTTTGTTTGTTTTTTTAATAGAAATAAATGCTGACTTTGTGTGGAAGTAGCCAGCTCTTTGTGTTGCCTGAGAATAAAAGTCCTTTGTAATGATAAACTAATGGCATATTTGAACTCTTTTAAATGATTCTTGGATAGCCATTGAGTGTTATATCATTGTTGGGTAGTTCAATTTATATCCACCTTTAAAAGTAGTTCACCTGTCCATTCAGACATGAGTTGGTTAAACCAGCCAGAAATTGCTGTTTTGCTGATAGGTGCTGTGTTAGTTCCTGGACGTGGCTGGGAACTCTGTAGCTGGGGATTCAGCTAGTGAGGGCCCTGCTGGGCTCTTGTATTAATACACTTCTGGATTTACCAAGAGCAAATACAAAAAAATAAAAATAAAAAAATAAAAAAATTCAAACCCAAAACCATAAGCAAAACACTATTTGGCCACTGGCATGTTTTGTTGCTTGCTATGCAGTTGTTTGGGTTTGAAAAAACCACCTAGAACAACTTGCTCCCTATCACTGAGGAAAAGGTTCTCCTCTAGCCCCAAGTGCACTTCTACCAAAGATAACTTGAAGTAGGTTTACAGTGGCTTTGTGGGCCTCAGGGCTGTAGTATCTTATCACGACAAGATGGAGGAGCATGGGTGGCTGCTGAGTTTTGCTGCAGGAGATGGCTGTATGTGGCACAAAGTGTAGTGTTGTGGTTCTTGGTCACTAATGAGGACTGTTTATTAACACTGATTTTTGGGAGTATGGGATCCAAACCAGGTGACAGGCTCTTCCCAAAGTCCATTTTCCTGCCTTGCTGGCTTATGATTGGGGTAGGTGTGAAAATCCTGTTGTTTTCTGGAGATGCCATACAGGCAGAGCAGCATGCCAGAGCACTCGTGTCCAGAGGCCAAAACCAGATACCTCTGTCTGCACTGTTCTCAGCTTGGGTATGAGGCTTGTCTTGTGCTAGCATAGTGCAAGCAGAAACTAGTTGCTACTTTACGAGGCAATAAGCCTGTATGCCCACATGTAAATTATTTGGGGAAAGAGATGCCCTTCTCCAGGCAGTTTTCTCAAAATGGCTTCATGTAGGAAAGCTGTATTTTTCTTGTCTGGCTCTTGAACATTGTTTTTCAGTTACATGGTACTTTCTGTAACTAGCAATGAAAATTCAGGCACAAGGATATAGTGTGTGTTTGTTCCATGAAGTTGGGACCATGTTGATATTTTGTGAAAAAAATGAAAAGCTCATTTAATACCAGTCCAGCTATTTATACCTCTTGCACAAACTTAAACATGACAAAAAATGCAACATAACTCATGAAGCAAAGGAGCGTCTTTGCCAAGTGTAATATTTGTATTTGGAAACATGGTCTATACTGTATGAAGCAGTAGCCTTCTGACTGCCTCCAAGGTTTCTTTTGGCTGATGTTTATCCAAACAGTCTTGCTCTTCATTCATTTTAATCGCTGAGAGGGAGCTGAGTGTTTTTACACTGGAAGACTGGCAATGCTCAGTCTCAGCTCTTTTGGCTGGCGCCGAATGCCCTCCTCTGCTTGCCAGAGCCCAGTGAGCCTCTCTGCATGCCAGCAGTGGGCTGAGGTGCACAGCCCTTATGCACAAGTGCCTGCCTGCTCTTCTCTGCTGCTTTTCAGTTGCATCCTGAAGTTTTGTGTGCTGACACCTCTATTCTGCCTCTGGTTTTGCCCTGTGCATCTTGTAGATCTGGCCCAATTGACAGAAGGGAGTTATGGTACCTTTGCTTAATGGAGGCAATGCCCTTTACTGTCATGTTCACATGCAACTTGAGCAAAACTGCTGGGTGTGGGGAAAGTGCTTGCACCGGTGCCATGGGGGAGGAGGGGAATTTGGGAAGTTTAGAAGTTTGGAAAGTTTGCAACTCAGGAGTGTCCACAGCCCCTACACTGGAAGCAGTTGAAGTCAGCTAGAAGGTGGGAAACGTCATCTTTGGCTGATGTGCTGAAATGTGGGTACTTACTTTGTATGTGAGGCCAGCGTCTGTCGCTTTTCTCCCCTCTAGAAGAGGTTAGCAAATAGTTGTTTTCTTCCTTCTCAAGCTTTAAAAATAATATTGTTGTTAATATTCAAGATTGTAGTCTGAACAACCATACATCTACAAGACTACATTTTAGCCTTATTTTCTTAAGCTTGATCCACTCTGAAACCTGCATATGAGGTTAAGCGCACGCCTAAGAGATTGCAGGGCACTGTCTTCAAATCTTTTCCCTGAAGAGCTGAAGATGTCAGCGTGTATTTCAAGGGGTCTCTTCGACATAAAATAACAGAACTTCTGGAAATGGTACAATTAAGAATAAAGTACAGCTGCAACAAAGCAGTGGGAGCAAGGAATGGGGAAGACGTGAGTCATTGAAGTATAAGTCAGAGGCTTAATGATAATGCAACCTTTGGAAGAAATGAAGACTAAGCCACATTTCTCTGCTTTCCCCATCTGTCAGTTATATAGTGCACTGCTGTGGGCCTCGCTGATGGTGACACTATCACAGCAGCCATTTCTGCATGTGGATGAGTTGTTCCTAAAAAATGCGGTTGGCGCAGACCGTTCTTATTTTTCATGCAAGGAATGTAGGTCTTCCTGTTCCACATATTTTTCTTCAATGAACGTGGTTATTGTTTTCACTGAGGAAAATCCTCTGTCTGTCTGTTAAAATACTTGGGGGGGTGGGGGGTGGAGGAGAGAGAAAGCACAAAATCTTTCTGTTGTGTCTAAGGATTTCCTCCTCAAGCCTCTACTTCAGTGATTCATTGCTCTTTTCCTTAATAAATACTAAGTCAAGATGGGTTCTAATGATGCTTTGCACTCCCTGTCTAAATCCTTGCTCACACTGATGAAGGTGCTGGGGGCTGGCACGCATGCTCAGAGCTCAGTTACCCGCTCCTTGTTCTGCCCAGGGTCAGGGATGTGCTGCGGTGCAGCCTTGGGATTGCTGCTTGCTTCCTCTGCTGCCAGGGACATTGATAAGTGTCAGGCAATATTTCTGATGTCTCTTTAGTGTTTGCATGGCAAACTGCAAGGCATGGCCTGGTCAACTCACCTTGGAATTCATTTGCTGATCTGTTTCACAGTGTGGAGTCTGCTTTATTTATATCTATATTTTTTTAGTACAATAAAACTATAAGGTCAGTGGAGGCATAATAAATTCTGGCAGGATTGGAAGCAAGTGTTCTGATTTGTCTCTAAAGTTAGAGCTATTGTTCATCTGGGCAACTCTTACGTATGGAATGAAGGCAGAGATCTGTGTTTTGGGGGCAAGCCACAGTGTGGATAAGTGCAAAGGAATTCTGCCACAGCTTTGCCATGAATTATATGTTTTCTGAAGGATTTAACAATATCACAAAGTTCATCAAGAACAGGAACACTCATTTTCCTATCCTTTTCTGCCAGCAAAATGAACAAGCGATTTAGCTTCCTAAAAGAAAATCCATCTGGAAGCTGTGCCAGCTCTGTCTTCCTCTTGTTCATGTGCGTTTGCTTTGTTCCTGAGTCCCAGATGGATTTCTGAAATTGGCACAGGGATGCCGAAATGCATCTGAAGACACATATCATCAGTATGCACAAATTGTAAAGAATGCAATCCCTGGAGCGATGGGTGATTTCATCAAAAGTGACTTTCCAGCTATGCCGAAACCTTTCATGTCTCTTGTGCAATCTGCAATGCTAAAGCAAACAATTTGAGTGCCAGATTCTCATAAGTATCTGAATACTTCAGCTTATTAAAGGGCCACAATCTTATCAAATCACAGAAAATATGAAATGTCAAAAACAAATTAAGCTGCTATAAATACACCCAGGTAGATATAATCAATTTCTTTCTCCATCCAAAATAAACAAATCAATCAATCAACAGACTTCTAAACCTATCAAATATTTTTAATTAAAGCACCGAGGTGCACTTGCCAAACTTCTGGGTTTTTGTAGCCCTCGGGCACCATTCTCGTGGAGTGTTGTGTATCTTGTGGAGTTTTTTCACATCTCACCTGCAAAAGAGCAAAGAGAATTGGGGTTTCTGATGGGACCACAGAGTACTATCACCTAACTTTTGTTTTGGCTATGGCAGCTGGTATGATAATAAGCTATGAAAATAATAATAAAATGGAGAAAATGCAGATTATGTAGTTAAGGAAAGTTCTCAGAAGGGCAGGGTGGCAGCGGAGGGATGCACTCAGTAGTACACATTGAAACTGAAACAAATGCTGAGAGTCTTTTGGAGGGAGTGTGAATGGGGTCAGAAACACAATTCTAGTTTTGTGGAAGTTTGAACATTACATTTCGTGGGAAATGAGGAGAACTGAGGAAGTGAGGAAGCAAGTAACAGCCTTCAGCTGCACTGAGCACGTGTGCAAGGAGGAAGAGAAGGTGTTGCTCTCTGGGTCCATTACTATAGGAAAAAGGTGCACAGCCTCTGAAGTGAAAAGGAAGAAGGCTTATGCAAAAAACCTGCCAAAGAAGAGAGTTTGCTTAGGTGTGGAGCAAACCTTCCATCAATGGAAGATTCTCAGAATATGTGGAACAAATCTCTACCAGAAATACTCTCTTTGGCCAGCTCTAAGGCAAGACAATGGACTGGACTCCCTCAAGAAGATGGCTGCAACCTGATTTTCCTCTCATCGGCAGCATTGCTCACTGCTATAACCATGCCTTCTCAGGCGTGTAGAAGCAGATTACATGTTAATGCCGAGTTTTGGATATGTTGCCTGCATTTTTCCCCTTTTCCAGGCTTCAGGAACAATCTTACACTCTTCGTGTTTCAAGACAACAAATTAAAGTAGGTCACATCATAACTTTACCAGCTGATTTTTTTCAAGAGTAAAACCAGTGATGAATTCCGTGAAGTCTGATGTCTCTTTCAGTAAAGGCAAGATCGATTTCTTTTGTGTTACAAAGTTGTATCTTTGTGGCACTTTTCTTCAACTTAAAAGGAGACCTATATGAAGATGCTTCTGTTGCTTTTTTCTGTTTTTCTTTTTTAAACACATCAAGAAGGTTTTTGTGCTTTGAACACAAAGGCAGTGTGTGCATTCTCCTAGAAACTGTTTTTTCCTTGCTGGGGATTTCAGCTGGATCAGCTTCCTGACTTGAATCACTGAATTAACACCAGGGTAGATGCAAGGGCTGGCAGGAGCATGGCAGTGAGCACATCTGGCTGGAGGCAGGGAGTGAGGACATGAGACAGACTGGGTGGGGAGAACAAAGCGCATCTGGCCCCTAGGCACCTTTCTGAGGGCCTACCTATACTACCAGAGGAGCTCACAGCTGTTGGGAGAAACTGCATGAGCAGTGGTGATGTACAGATGTGTATGTCCCCAAAGCTGATTTTAGTCTGTAGCATTTGTTTTCCCTCCAGACCTTGCAGGGACTTGAGCGGGTCCCCCCATGGGTTTGAGATATTTCTGCTGCCTCAGCAGCATCACCTGCAGGTTTTTGCTGCCCCTTTCTTATCACTAGTGCTTTACATGAATGCAGCCCTTTTTTTTTTTGTTCCCCCCCCCCAACAAGCAAGAGCCCATTGTTCAGGTCTGATTCAGAAGAGGCATCACAAGGCTCCTCACCC
Source organism: Odontophorus gujanensis (assembly GCA_013399175.1). Classification (NCBI taxonomy): domain Eukaryota; kingdom Metazoa; phylum Chordata; class Aves; order Galliformes; family Odontophoridae; genus Odontophorus; species Odontophorus gujanensis. The sequence continues at coordinate 189,324 of VXAB01001349.1, forward strand.
TACTGCTGACTCCTGGGGCTGGGCAGATGTTTGGTCCTGGCAAAGGCTTTGCTATCTGATGAGCAGGGGATGAGGAGAGAAAAATGTGGTCCAGTTTAAGCCAGGACATGCTGCTTTAATTATTTATTTATTTGCATCTCGCAGTTGGTACAGTTTGCAATCTATCAGTGAAGGTGTGCTGTGCCAGCAGCTTTGTTGGTAGAGCTTTGGAGATGCTCCTCCCTCTTCCCCTCCCCTCCCTGTTTTCCCCTGTATCTATTAGAAACGGCTGGAGGACGGGGGCAGTGAGAAGAGTTGGTCCTTGATGTGGCCAGTGAGGCTACTCTGGCAGCTAGACAGGACTTGCTGCTCTCCCCTTCTTGGCCACATCCTGGCTGGCAATGGAGGGAACTTTGTAGCTGGTGTTGCAGGGATGTTGTTCCGCTGTTGCGTCTGTACTGTACTTACTGCTTGCCTGAGTGCTCTGTGTCCAGTTGCAGGCAGGGCATCTGCCTGAGTCCTACTCGGAATAGGGCAGGAGGTGATGGAGCAGGGCTGTGCTCCAGTGGTCCCATCTGCCCACCTGTGCCCATCAAAAGGGTTTTGGCAGATGCAAGCAAACCCCCATGAAGAAAACGTGTGTCCTTTTTGCTTTCATCATAGGCGTGCTTACACAACTGGCTTTGTGACTCATCCTTTTGGCAGTGAATGCATTTAATGAACTAGAGACTGGGGTTTCATCTCACAGAGAACAAAGCTTTCCTGTATGCGGGACAGCGAATCATCAAGCTGCCCCATGAATAGTACATTCCTGAGATCCACCTAGAACAGATGCCTGTACAGGCTGCGTGCACCTGCCAATTCACACTCAGCATGGAGGGCCCATACAAGTGCTACTTTGAAGCTCAGAGAGTTTTTAATGCAGGCACAGGGTTTACCTTGCACAGTGTGGCAGCTGCTCAGTTTTGTTCTGAAGTGATGATGGGAATGAGAGATCATCACTGAAATCTAGTAAATATCAGCATTAAAAATACTAGCACAGCTTGTGTTAGAACTGAGCTGGATGTTTATGGGGAAAAGTCATTTAGAGTCAGTTCCCAGTTTTGCCACAACCCTTCTTTCCTGTCCTGACTTTGAGCAGGTTAATTCCCTTGGTACCATCACATACACAAAGATGATAGGAATTTGCGTACTTTAAAGGTATAGAAATATTCAGCTTGTGATTATTTATAGTAACTGGAACTCCTGGGTTGTGCTTCTTAGGGAAGCTTTGCACTGTAGCATATAAATGAACTAAGGCTGGAGAACGTGGCAAACCATACTGGGTCTAGCTGTACTTCTGCTGCCCGTCCCTGCCAATCCTCCTGTAGGTGTGCAGGAGCTGACTGTGTAGCTTGCACAAGGTATCAGCTGATAACTAGTTGTGTTTTTAAAATAGTGCTTGTGTGAGAGAGGCTGTATGTGCAGACAGGGACTAGATCCATCTCCACTTTGTCTGGAAATTATGCCCACGATGGAAGAATGCTCTCACGAAGGGATTGTATGAGCTTTACTTTATGGGGATAGTTAAGCTTGCAGCCCGTAGTCCCCTGGAGCCCTTCAGTTCTGTGCCAATAATATAATGAAGTTTGCGTTACTATTGCCTATGGTTATAAGCAAGTGCATGGAAGTACTCAAAACCTCACCCATATGTGTTTGTGTGGGATCACCAAGAGGCAGCACAGCCTTTATGTTCACCCAGGCTTTGAGCTCTTTGTCTAACAGCACTAGTTACAACTGGTTTTTGCAATAGGGTTGCTTGTCCATGAGAATAGAGCCACTTGATGGTCCCAGTTAGCTATGGTCCAGTGAGCAATGGCTCCAGGACAGCTGATGCTGTCTCTTAGCCCTGGTGAATATCTGAAATAGTGGTGTAGAATGATAAAGGAGCTGCGTTTGCCCATCTCAGCCCTCTGGTTCAGCATGTACAAAGCATTTCATTGGCCATTCCTTACTTTTTCTCCTCGGATGAAACTGTGTCACCTTCCTCCCTGACTTACTAACTTTGCTGGGGAGCTATTCAGCATGGGCATGGAGATGAGGTCCTGCAGGCCCTGGTTGAGACCTGGAGGGCGTTGGGCTGATGTCTACCTCAGAAGAGGGTGAGGAAGACCCAGTAGCAGTACGTTGCTATAGTTCTGTTACAGGCTCCTTTCTGACTACCAACAACTTCAAAATTGCTGTTTCCAGTTCTTTGCTTCCTAAACCATTTGCTTTACAAAACTATTGCTGAGTTTGATTCACAAAAGTGCTCAGAGGCCTTGGGTGTGAAATACTATGACAAAAGAAGGCATTCCAACTCTTCATTACATTGCACATTTTAAATAATGGAAAATTGGTCTAAAATACAATAAAATTAGCATAAAAAGGAATGTTTTCCAATTGCCTGTCAGGACTCCTTCATTCTCATAACTGTTTTCGTGTGAAGCAATGAGTGTAATGCTTGTTGATAGTTGTTTGTTCCCTTGTTGTCTTGAAGTCACTGGAAGCAATTTACAAGTTACTCTTGCTCAACGTCTAGGAAAAGAAGGGAATGGAAAATGTTTACTTGCTTCTTGTTGGTAAAGAGTTCAATTCCCGAAACAACAGAGTGGAATAAAGATGAATCAATCCTTGCTGTTGACTTCAGAGGATGAGGGCCCTGTCCCATGCTGCTCATGCTTGCTGGCATGGAGTAGAGGTATAGATGTCAAGCCCCTCCATGCCCATGGCCACATCAGTGTGTTGCAATGTCTGTCTGTGCTGTTCCCACTACAAGAGAAGGCTGTTATGGAAAAAGTAGTTGTATATAGGACAGGATCATTTACTGTGTAGGTGCCAAGTATCCTTCCTGTCAGCATGCGGTAAGGTCCACCTGACCTGTTCCTGCACTGGCTGTGCCACTGGTCGTTTACTGCTAGAGCTGACTTTTTGCTTACTTTGTTCAAATCTGAATTTTAGAATCACAATCATTAAGGTTGGAAAATATCACTAAGATCATCATGCACCGACCCATCACCATTGTGTCCACTAAGCCATTTCCTTCAGTGCCCCAGCTACGTGTTTCTTGAGGACTTCCAGGTGTGTTTCCTCTACTACTTCCCTGGGCAGCCTGTTCTAATACTTGACTATTCTTTTAGAAAATAAATTTTCCTGATATCTAACCTGAACCTACTCTGGCACAACTTAAGGCTACTCCCTCCCATCCTATCACTGTTACCTGGGAAAAGGGGCCAACCCCCACCTTGCTCCACCCTCCTTTTAGGCAGTTGTAGAGAGCAATAAGGACTCCCCTGAACCTCCTCTTCTCCTGACTGAACAGTTTCAGTTCACTCAGCTGCTGCCCGTAAGACAGCTTCATTGGCCTTCTATGGACATGCTCCAGGGCCTTGATGACTTATTGTAGCGAGGGGCCCAAGACTGAGCACAGTACTAGAGGTGTGCCTCCACCAGGACTGAATAAAGGGGGATGGTCACCTCTCTGCTGTCTGCACTATTTCTGATACAAGCTATGATGCTATTGACTTTCTTGACCACCTGGGCACTCTACTGACTCGTGTTGAGTTGTGTGTCAACTAACACCCCCAGATTTCTGTTCTTCATGTGGCTTTCCACCTTCTGTGCCCTAAGCCTGGAGCTTTGAATGGATTTGTTGTGACCAAAGTGCAGGACCCAGCACTTGGTCTTGTTGAAGCTCATGCAACTGAGCTCAGTCCATTGGCCCACATCCCTCAGTCCACTGATCTACCCTTCCTACCCTCACGCAGATTAAAGTTTACTCCCAGCTATGTGTCATCAAACAGTGTACAAATATTTTTCTTTATCAGTCGGTTTGTTTTCACACATTACTTTCATGTATGCATGTTTCTTTATTGAATTAATACTGGCATTTGGAGAGAGTTAAACTACACTCTCCTTTTTTTGACTTGTCCAGGGACTAAAGCTCCTTTCAGTACAGAGAGCATCATAGGTTGTTCTTTCTGACTTCCTGCAGTTTGGCTAATTACATGAATCAGCATCGTGCTCCATTTGGTAAGAAGATGCACTCGTAGATAAATTTATCTAATGCTTTCCTGATATGTATGGATTCTGCTTTTATTTTCTCCCTTGAGTTGGACAACAGTGTGGACTTAGTCCAGCAGTAAAACATGAAAGAGAGCCCATGTGTATAAAGTGCCCTCTTCACGCTGGAATTCAGCCAGAAGAGACGAACTATCTTCAGCATGAGGTCTGGTCCAGCCTCTTCCCACAGACAATAAAATAATGGGGGGGGAAAAAAACAAAAAAAGTGATGTGAGAAGTGTCTCAGGATAAGTCAGGGCAATGCAGTGGTTGTTGCAGTGGTACTGATCTGTGCAGGGAACTCACAGATAGGATGTGCAAAGCTGACACAAGGGTGAGGTAGTGGTAGGGCAAGAGGCTGCTACTTGTCCCCCATGTGAGCAGCAAACAGAGTGGTGCAGCATTCCAGGAAGGGTTCTAGTTCATTACAGCAGTATTCACTGAGTGCAACCACTGGCTTTACCTGAAAAACAGACTGAGGGGAAAGAAGCAGGGAGTACTGGCGCAGAGAGCAGCTGGTGGCACCCTTGGTGGTGTGGATGTCCTTTAGCTGCCTGTGTGGTGATGGCTGCTGCTGTTTCTCTTCTCTGCCTCACCACCAGGTGGTGAGCTTCTCTGGGTCCTCTGGCTCTGATGATGGGAGAATTTTGCAGAGTTATTTTGGAGAAACAGGTGGTTATGCTTGGGAGGGAAAAATCTCCCACTTTCTATTGGTTTTGCTCTTTCCTTTTTAAGCTCTAGCTAAAGAGACTTCTGCAGCTCACAGCGTTATGATGAGCATGGATGTGCTGGACTCCTTGGCCTTGCTGATCACCTCTTGTGCAGCTGGGCTAGCTACTCTCATCTCCTTTTTAATGCAGACTGTTTGTCTCTCAGCAAATTCTGACATTTAATGTGTAGTGTTGCTTGCCCAGGCTTAGAAAGGCAGTATTCAAGCTGGAGCCACCCACAATTTGTTTTGTTAAGTTTGGCTGATCTAACCTGTGCTCTATAGCTATCACTTTTAGAATGTAACATTCTGAATCCTGTATAAGTAGTGGATTTTAATGAATGGAAATCTTCTCTTTGTGGCTAAAATTTCTCCCACAGCCTTTGAGTGATAGAGAGCAACTATGGAATGTATAGTTCCTTGAGCTGACAGAAAATTAGCATAGCTATAAAAAGCACACATGGCTTTAGCACTGACACTGAAAAGGAAAAATGAAGAAAACTGTTACTCAGTTAGGATAAGGCAGAATCCAGTAATGGCTTCTGTTGGATCAGCTTCCTAGGGGAGCTCCACCTCACACACAAGAAGCCCCAACCCATGAACACCCCAAGGGAAGGGATCTTCTGAAGGTCTGTTCTTGCAGATGCTGCTCTTAGCAACAAGCTGCTATAAAGTGTTGTGGCTAGAGGATATGCTAAATACATTTACATTCATTTAAAAATGCATGCGTGTGTGTACTATTTATGAAATATGAAGCCAGTGGTTTCTTAGCCAGCCCCTTAATTTGTCTGGAACAGCACAGGCATAATGGAAACTGCCTACACATTTTTCCATTAAAAGTTACAAAGGGGAACGGAAGGGGAAATTGGTGCTAGAAAAACACGTGTTCTGTCAGCTGTCACACGGGTGCCTTGCAGCTGGGCAGCACCACACTTGCTCTGGTTTGTGGATAAACTGTCCTCCTTACACTGGTGCCTACTGCTGGCCTCCCCCTGCAAGGGTGTGTGCTCCTGCCTTCGTGCTCTGCCTGTGGGCACGGGAAGCAATGTGGATGTGCTTGCACAAGTGCAGAGAGAGACTGGAGATCATTCTCTGCTTTGTGCCTTTCGCTGAGATTAGAAGGGGAGAACCTGGCTGTACCATTGCCCCTCACCTGGGGCAAGAACCTTTCTGCTGTTGTCCCACTGCTGCTCCAACCACAGCAGTGTCAAACACCCAAAGCTTTATCCAGCCCTGGGCAGCAGGAGCCACCTTGCCCATGAAACAGTCAGGAGGGGATCACTGCTGGGGATGCAAAAGCAGCAGAGTCATTGCTGGTGTCAGCAGACCCCACTTAGAAGTGTCAGGTGCATCAGTTATTCATTGACACGAACCCTACAATCACAATGAAAGCACTATGAATGGAAAAGGCGGCCTTGCAAACTCGCTGGCATTTTTCTAAAGAATGTGGTGTGTTGACAGTGCTAACCATTCTGCATAGCAGGGGGGAAAAATGCAGATGGTAAGAAATGCAGAATTGTGGGGATCTGTGAATGTGTGTATATTTTTGTTTTTTTTTGCTATATTGTCCTATAACCCATATGCATCACTGTGGGTTATGTTAGTGGAATTTTGCTGCTCAGCAGCTGTTTGGGCAATGTGAAAGCAGGCCTGCTTATCCTTTTAACCATCAAAGGTATGTGCTTGATCCAAATATGGCTGCCCAAGGGCACTGCACCACATCTTTCCCAGCAGTAGTGCCAGCTTTAGGCACTCCTGTCAGCTTGGCTCGGAGGCCATGCGTTGATTTCTCTGTTGGTAGATCAGCATTACAGGTAATGAGGATAACTTGCCTTTTTCCTCGAACTGCACCAATAGCTGTGCTGGCTCAAGAGAAAGGTAGCACATAGGAGTGAGCAGCCAGCAGGAGATAACAGCTTGCTCTGGTTTTGCTGATGAGAAATAGGTGACTGGAACTGCTCAGATATAGAGAACTGATGTAAAATTTGTTTTTTAAGCTTCCTTTTTTGGATGGTTACCTCAGATGCCCTGAAGATTTTATTGTTGATGCCATGAGCCTTGTGTAGTTTTGCTTGTTTCAATTCCCCTCCTGTCTTTGGCTGGGCCTTCAAACATGGTTACTCTGTGCTATGTCAGAATCATGACAGCAGCTTCTGCTAACTATAGGCCTGTGCCTGGAAAGGGGAGACCACAAAGCCTTCCTAAGGTCTTATTCCAACATGGAATTTAGGAGATGGAGCCAAATTTGGCCATGATATCTCCAGCACCTTGCTAAGTTCTACTATTCGAAGTCATTCTAGGTACACTGTCAGTTATTGGACAGGAAATTAAGAAAAAATTGGAGAAGGAATAAGCAGCTCTGTCCTGAAGGGATATGATTTATTGCAAAATAGTACTAGCTTTGTTTTTAATGAAGACTATTGCTTAAGACTGCAGAAGTGTGACTCCTCTTTTGAGCTGTGCTCCAAGACTAATGCTTCAGAAAAACTGTCATGTCCTTATCAGTGGTTTCAGCTCGTTCAGTGTTTCCAGCCTTGGCAAAACGGGAGCGGTAAGACTTGAAATGCTGTGCGTCATTTCATTTACTAGAAGAATTTGTCCTCATCCTTGACACTTTATTTGTTATGTTTGGTTTTAATGGTACAGTAACATCTCTCAATAGCACCATAATTTACTCATCTCTAAAATGCAGGGATGTTTTATATTTCAAGAATTGTGACTGCCCTCTCATTGCCCTCCCAGAGAAACCTGAGACTGTTGTTCCCCCACACAGTTAAGTGAACTAAAAAGCAGGGCCTTTTCCCCTCGTACTGCTGAAAATACCTGTCTTCCCTAGCAAGTACCTGATCCTGGAGTTGCTTTTGCTTTTCATCCATCTGCTATCAATTTAACTGGCTCAGTTAGGTAGAGGCTCCTTCATATGACCTTGCAAGAGATTATAAAACCTGGTTCCTGTACAAAAATTAAGGGGCAATCCCACTGTTTACCCTCTTGCTCAACTAGCCATGTTGAATTGCTACCAGTTAGTGCTTAAACATAGCCACATCTCCTTGGACCTATGGCTTGAGTCTGCATTGGGGTTTTAACTGAGATTCCCAGCTGGTGTTGTTACTTTGATACCTCAGTTGTTGCGTGTGTGCAATAGTTTTGCCTGGACAGCTGTGTTTCTGAATAGTTGACACGTAAGTGCAGTACTGCAGCCTGGCAGAGTGGACCTGGCAGACTCGGGGTAGCTTCATAGCACCCACACGTCACCTTTGGTCTGAGTGTGTGTCTGGGCTGCTTTTTAACCCTCTGAATTGTGACACCTGGGCAGAACACCACCATCTTGATGCTTCCCACGCTTATACATAAGGCAATGCATGGAGATGTGTGTGTCTGTCCATGAAGTTGCAGTCAGCTGGCACCTGAGAGGCCAGAAGAGCTGGTGCAGAGATTTACAGTATGTGTGTCCACGTATACAGTGAGAGGAGTTGTCTTTTGTGGCTGTCTTGAGTCTTTTAGCTAAGACTGACTGTAATGCAAGATAGGCTGTACTGCTGTGTGTGGTTCCACATGCAGAGCACATATGGGCATCAGACCACACGATCCGAAAATACACATTGCTCTAGTGACATTTAGCCTCAGTTTTCCAAATGAAAGCGTTACTGATGTGCAGCAAGACAGACTTTTACAGGATGGAACTGTAAATATTTATTTACCCATGATGTAATTTTTTATCTTTCAGAGAAACGTGGCTATCAACCACTTCAGAACATGTAAACACGTGCTTTATAAAAATTTGAAAGTAAAATCTTTGCCTAACAACAGTCATTCTTGGTGATCGTGTTCCATCTACTGAAGCCTTTCATGTTAGAGACACATCCCATGTGTGAGCTATTGTTATAATTCAATAAATACTTTACAAAAATAATGCTAGCTTTTTTGGGAAAAAATGAAGAAGTTTTAACCCACCGTTGTCCTTCCCAGACGGCTTTTTGAAGGGACAGCTTCTTCTGTAGGCCACTGTGCCCTCAGCATATGATAAAAAAATGGGGAAAAAGGCTGGGTGAGTGCTCTGTCTGAGCGAACTTAAAAATGTTCATTAGAACTTCAAGAAATGTTTTTCTTGAAAATAAAAAATTGTATGAAGTGTTTATTTTTTTCTAAAAAATGGGGATTTCCTCCTGCAGCTTCACTGCATGCTTAGCTTACAAGTAGCTGCCTTGAAAATCTGCTCCCCAGCATGAGACACTGGCCCTGCCAGCTGTAGTTCTGTAGCTGGAGCTGTGGCAACTCCTGGCGAACTACTGCCCTGGGCCTGATTCTGGTCCACAGGAAAAACCTAACTACCGCTTGCTGCAGGCTTACCCCAGATGGATAGTGAGGACCTGTCCTTGAAGGTAACAGGAAAAATTCCAGTTGCTAGTGAGGATTTATAGCTGCTTCCAAAAAAAAAAAAAAAANTGTGGGAATTTAATGTTCCCTCAAAAAAAAAAAAAAAAAAAAAAGAATCTTCCCTTCTTACACATGATTAGTCATGAAATCACTTAGAGAGAAAGATGCGTTAATCTTGTAAACCATTCCCATATGGAAGAGTACTTTTTTCCAACCCCCATTGTTCCTAATAACTTTTAAGTATGTGCCCTCTTCAGCTGGGGCCTTCATACTGAGGGTGATGGCAGCTTCACCCCTCCCTCTGCTCCCCATCTCACACTCACATTACAGTTGGTGAATAAAATGAAATGCACATTATTAAATGAACATTACTGTAGTATAAAATCTTACTGGGACAAGTTCTATGTATGTCTGTATGTAAAAATAGGTGTGTGTGAGATAGAGATATGTGCTTATAAATTACACACACTATGAAAAATAGTTATGTATTATATTACAACTATACACATTCATTAGAAAGAAACTGATCAATCCCAGTCAAGGAGATAATGCAGCAGCAGTTATCAGTTCTCTGGTATTCAGGAAATGAATGCTATTTTTCCTCTGAAGAGGAGGAAAGCCACTTCAGTATTCCCTTGCTTCTTGAAATTGCTTGTAATAGTCTTCATCTGTAGGGTTTTCTGTACACTTCTGCCCGTTGTTTGGAGGCCTTGCTTCATTGTACCGGCTCCAGTCACCTTTGCATATAATCCAGGGTAGAATGTCCACTTTGTAATGGAGTTCTGCTGAGAATTCGATGCTGATCAGGTTTGGTGTCCCTGCCCCTTTCCCTCTGGTAATCAGCTGCATGTTATCATCATAGCAGCAGTGCTGAGCTGCCAGTGTTGTGCTCTCCAAAGAGAGCATGGAGCGGATGCAATACCGTGCAGTGGGTTTATAGATCTCCAGTTTCTCTTTTGGCCCGCTTGCATCTTTCCAGCGGAAGTTTTTCCTCTTAATTCGATCGTAGATGGCAGCAGTGCTGTAAGCAACTTCTCTGGGGTAGGAGCATGGGCAGCTGGGAAGATCATTGACCACCTTGTGCATGTATTTCTTCAAGAACTCGCTTTTGCAGCTCATCCATCTTTCACAGCTATCAGTATCTGTTAAAGGGCAGGAAACAGAAAGCTGAGGATACAACGCAGCGGCCCAATTCATATGATCAGTGATAGCAAATGAGTAAAGCATTGCTGTTCAGCACTGGTGCTTTGCTTAAGAAATAAAGGTCAGTAACAAAAGCTTGCTCCCCTGCCTGCAATGAGTTAATGTGCTGTCCTGTCTGATAAAGAAATGAAACAGGTGACTGACTTCAAGGGCCTCAAGCTATACTACTCTGAGTTATACTGCAGTACCAACACCAGTAACAACCCTTGATGTTTCCTTACCTTGCAAATTCTAGCCCAGCCTCCACTATACCCATGCAAAACAAGAGACGCTGTCAGAAGTTTACAAGCAACAGAACTGAAGTTAGGAGTTTGCATTCCCTGAACACATACAGGGCTTTGAAGTCTGTCATCCTTTAAAGCCCTTGTCTACACACTCACCTTTGTAAGAACAGCAGATTCAGATGTTAAAAGATTTTCTTACCTTGCTGGAAACATCAAGATAGCAAGCAAAGTCTGGATTACTTTGAGGTTTATTATTAAGCCCTGATTATGTCATCCTTTCAACTAACAAATATTTCTTTTCTTGCTTCATCTTTCCAAAGGGATATTTCAAGCAGCTGTAGTTCAGTCTCTGAGACCAATATCTTGGCTGACAATTCACAAATGGAGGCAGAAATTATTCCGATTCTAAAAGGGCATATGTGACATAATATCACAGTGTCTGTGCATTAGGAGGACTTAATGACACTAACTCCAGATATAAGTAATGACTGCAAAGAGATTTATAGGCTAGTAGTATATTGAATACCAGGCTTTTATTGTTTTGCAAGTCTTGAAAGAATCCAGATAAACTTCTCCTACCAAAAATGTTGTTTAAGTTGTTCATGTCATGCTGTGGGCATGAAGCCCTGCACTTCTTGCTTGTGCTTAATAGAACTCTGGAGTAATGTAAAAACTCTTACAGCAAACATTCCTGCAAAATATTTACTTAGTGAACTGCATTTCGTTTTTCTATCTCTTTTCACTCCTTTCCCTGCTGTCCCTAACTGTTGTGCTCCAGCACCACAGGAGGGAGGTGCTGGCATGTGTTGTTTACCCAGTTGTTATCACTGTTTGCTTCAGCAACCAGCTTTTGAGCCACTGCATGGTTTCACTGGAGGGATGAAATCAGAATGCTAGAGGTGGGCTGAGTTTTAGATGGATCAAGTATCAAGTCATGCCCTGTAAAACTGCTTTGGCTCATCCCACTGCAGCACATACAGTTATAAAAACTATTAATGCTCATAAAAGTCACGGCCATTTTATTTCTAATGTTACAGCTGCATCTAAATTGCTTCTACAGTATCTTCCATGTGAGGCTATTTCAGCAAAATGCTTAACAGCATTTGATTTTCACCATTCGTTAGGGTGACCGCTCACAGCTCTTTTCTGAACCAGAACAGAGATTCACAATTTTACAATGAAAAAGACACAGAAATTTGTTAAGAGAAGAAAGATTCTGTGATGGAAGTGAGTAGGTCCATGTTATAGACTTACTTTAAGCAGTGTAATAAACGACCATTTTTACTGACACTTCTTACAATAAACTTAAAACCTTGAATCCACAGTGGGCCAAAATAGGAAAGTCCAAGTAAGTTTCTTGTCTATTAATGAGGGATTGACAGGGCCACTTACCAACTTCAAACAGTTTGGTAGCATTGAAGTCTTCACTCCCAGCGAGCAAGCTCACCTCTGTGGCTGCTGTCCGGAAGGTGTCTTCAATCCCTGTTACAAACATGTTAATGGTGGTGGTGTTTTCCTATTAGAGCAGAACAAAATCAACTGTCTTCCTGCCACTTCCTCCTCCCCCCATTCTGAACCTTGCTTTGTTTGTTAAAGACGCAGTCTGAAGTGGTTGCTGTAGGGAGTGTTCATTTAAGAGTATAATAAACAAGGAATCTGGGGTGTTACAAAGCTGACTGCTGCTTTAAACAATTAGTTTAACCCCAAGGTAAAGAGTTTTTGAAGTTTAGCATTTAAACAGTTTGCTGCTTAAATATAATCTAGTTTTGAACCTGGTGGAGGAATGGATGAGGGTATCGAGGTTTTTCTTCCTCTTCCAGACTCAAGGCTTGCCAGCAGCTCCCAGTAGTTCAGGTAGGGCATTTGCACACACTGCACCTGGTCAGTTTTATTTGACCAGCACTATCTCAAAAGCACATAATACAGGTGCCTGACAAAATAAAACACACTCCCCAACAGAGACAATAAAGCAGTAGCTAAAGTATAGTGTCTGAGGGAAATGCCATTTGTGTCACTTCCTAGAACAGAGCAACATGTCTGAAGACAGGTGCATAAACTCATGTCCATACATGGGCAAACAGTTCTCAGAAAATTCAAGGAAGAAAAATGCTATTACAAGTCTCTCCTAGTACTAGGAGTTGAAAGGAGGGAGTAGGCAATAGATAAATACCATCACCTATCAAGCTGATCCCCTGGCTACAGCAGCAACATTGCAGCTAAAGAAGCAATGGAATAAAATATCAAGATCTTAAGAGATCAGGATCTTCCAGTAATCTCCAGATAAGGGTCCGCTAGCAGATGAGAGACAAATGGATTTCCAGAAAATATATGACTTGATCCTTCCAAAGTATGCATCCTTTCAGTGCTGTTTTAGTTTGCTCTGCCTAGCAACCTAATGTTTCCCAGGCTGTGCTAAGTAGCCTTAAAACAATTCAAAGAAGCATTTGAACACTATTCTTTTTTCACCCTTGATTTAAAAACCTCTACAGAGAGCAGAGAACTCTTTAATACATGATAACTGTACGGTTAATAATGAAGTCTGTTCACCATCCATCTTCTTTCCAATGAACTTTCTCCTGATCTCCTGAACAAGGGCATAATAGTGGTTTGCAAAGCTTCAAAACAGCCTCAGGCAGCTTTTCAATAAAATTATCATATGATTTTGCCTTAACTCCAGCAGCAGATGAAGAATAATAGATACCCAAGAATCCATTACAAGGCAGTAATTCACTGCTGAAATTATAAACACTACAAGCTGAGCTTTGCCCTTGTCATTTTAAAAATGTCAGCACAGCCTGAAAGAGTGAATATATTTCGCTTGCAGATCATTGTGGGTCTGTTATGTGACATAATACTTCTTTCATGTTTGCTGCTAACTGATAACAAATAATGAAAATTATAGCACAGGCCCTTGTGCTAGGACAAGGGGAAATGGTTTCAAACTAAACAAGGGGAGATTTAAGCTGGATATAAAAAAGAAGTGTTTAAAATAAGGGTAGCGAAAAGGCTGCCCACAGAGGTGGTGGATATCCCATCTCTGAATGGGGCTGTGAGCCACCTGATCCAGCTGTAGGTACTTCTGTTCACTGCAGGGCATTTGGACAAGGTGACCCTGAAGTATCTTTTCTAGCTCAGAAGATTCTATGAACTACTGCATCACAAGTTCACCTAAATACAAATCCACAGCAGCATTTTCTCATACTAATACGTGTAGAGTCTTACAGTAACTCTGGATATGTTAGGCACGCATCTCAAAAGCCATATAAGTAAGTTGGGGGGAGCTATTTGCTCAAAGCACAGGCAGGTCCATTCACTGCATAGCAAAATACAGGCTCACTAAGGCAACAGCATGGCTGTTTTGAAATGCTAAAATTAACGCGAATGTTATATGAGAGTAGATTACACCCTTTGGAATACAAAATGTACTATGCACAAAAATGACTGTTGTAACCTAAAAAAAGCCTGTATTTGTCTTTTAAGTCTCAGGGGATGGTAAACTGCAACTGGAGACTTTATTACTAGCAAAGAACCTGCCATTTCATAAATGCCCTTGAGAATCAGCAACTCTCTTCCCAACAGAACTCTTACATACAGTAAGGCTCTTCTCCCCCTCCCATGACCACCTCTCCCCAGTGCCCTTCTGCTAGCACAACCAAACCTGGGCAGTTTGGTCTGTCGCAGGTCCGTGACTCGGTGGCAGTACAGGCGTACCCACAGGACCTCGTCCGCTTCTGACTGCCGCTCCCACAAGTGACGCTACAAAGGGACCATGGGCTCCAGTCTCCCTCACCGTCAGTGTAGTCTGTGTAAAAACAGAGATTAAGGAAATGAAGAGACAAAACTACTACTAGCCAACACGGCTGTGTGTAGTGTTTTTTATTAAGAAGGCAAAACAAGAATGGAATCCAGATGTCTCTACCTGAAGCTCAGGCAAAGTGCCAGGCCTAAGCCTGCTGTTTAAATGGTTTTCACACTTGATGCTCCTCAGGGAAATGCATGCGGCATTATTTGAAAAAATATTTCCGTTCTCTTTTGACCTTTCAGCAGCTGAGACTCCTCAGCTGCAAAGTTGGGTAATGGGCTAACGGTATGCATTCATTCACTTAATTTCCCTGCACAGAGGATTATGTTTTCTGATCACAAACTAATATCAGAGGATGGTAGCATAACAATGCTTACCTAATTAACTGTTAGGATACCATGAATGCCAGACTGTGGGAGGCTGAAGGTCATTTCTGAAAACTGACAAATTGTTCTTCTACTCCTCAAACAGAAAACAGATATTACAAGAATGGGGAAGTATAGGGCACCACAAAATCATCTGGCACCAAGAGCATGCAATTTGTAGTGGTTCACACAAATTATTAAATAGCACCAAATCTGATTCCTAAGTAGGAGGAGCCTTCTGCAGTGGAAACAGGAGGTCTTCTAGTAAACAGACGAGATAATCAATATCAAGTGTGCACCACTGAGATCCAGAATCTGAATGCCTTAGACCAGTCTCCTATGCTTGTTGGGTTATCTGTTGCACATGCCCCTTTGTGAAGGGGGCCAAGTAGAGCCCATGAACCAATCTCACTTTGCTTTCGTTCTAACCCGCCTCCTGCCTTTCAACCTCACCAGCTGAGTTTTGTCTCACTACAAACTCCTGGCTAAGCAGCTTGTAGCCTTCACTGATTTGGGCTACACTCATAGCAGTAGCAAAGCAAATGAGAGTTTAGTGATACAGAGAGAGCCCTGCTCTATAGCTAAAGGCTGACCTCGTAAGCACTGTCAAGAGACAGTGACAGCTATCTGACTGAACAGGACTCTGTGCTACACATGATTCCCACTTCCCTGTCACTGCCATGCTGTCTGTGGGCTTCCTGAGCTGGTTAGTAGAACACGTAACTTGATTTGTCCCATATGTAATGTCTGACGACAACTCTGTAGGGTGCTATTAAACATTTATTGCCAGGAGTATGTGAACGTTATATATCTCACCCATAGCAAGATGCCTAGATGCAAGTTCCTCATGGCAAGGACCTTATGTGCTTTTCCTCTTTTTCTTACACTGCTGCTGCCACATTTGAATCAGGCGTCCACTACTGTGGTGTAGGCAGAATGATGGTCCCTGGTCTGTGTGCAAAAACACCTGATACTGGGATGTGCCAGCATGCAAGCACTACAGCAGTCTGAAGAGGCACAAGACCTTTCCAGATCTGCTCTCTCTCACTAACCCTGCTCTCCTTTCCCATCTTTTTTAATTCTCGCATGGCTGAGGAGGAAAAGTGAGGGTGACCAGGTGTGATGGTGACCCATCAGTTGTGATGGGTACCCCTTCCCTGAAGGCATTCAAGGCCAGGTTGGATGGGGCCCCCAGGCAGTCTGATCTAGTGTGTGGCAGCCCTGCCTATGGCAGGGGGCTGGCACTGGATAATCTCTTCCAAACCAAACCATTCTGTGGTACTTGCAAAGAGCCCAGCCCAGGAGGCGTGGGATAGGTGGGCACTGTGCAGTGCTTTTTGGCAGGGCCAAGATAAAGCGGAAATAAAGGATAAACTTGTGAACAGTCTGGACAATGCTGGAAATAGCATACAAGCCCCATGCACACAGGATCTGCTACTACATCCTCCTGGGAAAGACCAAAAGCACACAACATTTTAACATTAGTCAGAAGGCCAAGAGTCTCTTGCAATTAGTAGGGTGCTCTGATGTATGGCAAAGAACTCTAGGAAAATTTGCAGACCTGCCTATACCTAGTCTTTATACTGCACTACAAAGCACATGGTATCTAGCTACTACTAAACATACTAGGTAGAATTTTCTCCTGGATCTCAACCTGTTTTCCCTATTTCTAATATACGTAATTCTTATTAATTCTACAATTATTTGTGAGAGCAATTTTGTTTTGCTTAAATTAATAGCCACCTAATATATGAGTTCCTGGCAATAAAGTATGCCTGCAACTAAGCACAGGTGCAAAAAGAAGGAATGGACTTTAATCTTCTGGCCACAAAAATTTAATACGTATGTATACATTTAAATACACCACTCCATGAAAAGGCTCTCTCCGGTGTTAAGGCTCTAGGACATTAGCAGGGAAAAGTAAGACTGAAACAATGCACAACAGCCACTCTGCAGTATCTAGCTGTTGCAACACAAGTGCCATAAATACTCTGGCTTTGAGATCCTTCTCTAACTAATTCTATTCATTTATTTTCATGAAACAGAGAGGCTTTGATCTACCTGTGGCTCCTGAAGGGCACATATTAATCCACCTCCCTTGAGTCTTTCCCGTGTGGATAGTTATAACCCAGTGGGGCAGTGAGTAAATGTAGCTCCCCTCTGCTTCTAGTTTCTGCAACCATTTCATGCAACAAGCTGAAAACAATTGTTTTCACCATGACACATCTGGAAGAGAATTACACACGCAAATACACAATGTTCCTGCTGCATATGCCACTCCCCACACATGCACCAACATAATTCATCTTATTTATGTATCCACCAAACACTACCACGTTTTAGACCTTGCTTATTTATCCAATAATTATATTTTAGTTCCCAAACCACTGCATGATTCTAAATTTGCACTTATCCTTACTCTAAAAATAAATACGAAAACTTGTTTCCTTTGCTTTTTAAAAAAG
The DNA here is from genome assembly GCA_013399175.1 of Odontophorus gujanensis. Lineage (NCBI taxonomy): Eukaryota > Metazoa > Chordata > Aves > Galliformes > Odontophoridae > Odontophorus > Odontophorus gujanensis. The sequence continues at coordinate 206,528 of VXAB01001349.1, forward strand.
TACATTTAGGACTTAAAAAAAAAAAAAAAAAAAGGCCCTATTATGGGATAACTGGTATGATTTTCAAGATTATAGACTTACTAGTGGAATGTAGCTACCACAGTACAGCTTGTGCATCTGCACAGATTAGTATTTAAAAGCTGATGAACAAAAGCCACATGTTGAAAAACTTTATTTTGTTTGGCTTACTTTCAGCAATGCCTCACCATTCTCATTTCCCCCAAACTCATTTTACAATCCCAAGATGCCCATAAGAGGCCTGGAACACAAACTTACCATACTCTGTCTGCTCCTTGGACTCAAATGTCCGGTGACTGGGTGCATGACCATCCCACCCACCGAGAGGGTTCAGGAAGTTGCTGTCCTCGGTAGTGCTGTCATACTTGTAATCCTGGTCACCACTACTCATGCGAGTCAAGGTGGAGGACCTCTGCCACCAGTTTCTCCAGTCAGGTGATGAGACTGGCCAGCTAGGCTTGCTGCTCTCTTTCTGAAGGTCCTTGTCTGTCTCAGTGTCAGGGCCATCCACCACTTCAATGGTAACCTGTGGGATTCAAAACAGACTGGACTGACTGTCACTGTCACTTCCTAGTCACTGGGAGACTTTCTATACAGCAAAGGCAAATGACCAATGTTGCCTTGCAAGGGGGCTGTGTAATACCGTAGGGTTAGCATGTTGTAAACCATATGTGGATTACTGAGCTCAGAGATATGCGGAGGCTGAGTGATTCCTTCTGCTACCTCTGCTGAATCAGACCTTGGAACAAAGGCTAGGAAAAATACCACCCGAAATAATAACCCATGCTGTGCCTAAAACCTTTGCAGCAGAAATTTCTGCCTTATGGGGAAAATATGTTCAAACCTGGACATTTATGACCGGGAAAAAGAAAACAGTATCTGTTCCTCTAAATGCACAGGGGCTGAGTTTGAAGCAAGCATGAAACATGCCAGCGTGCAGAGCCTGTTCTGAAAGCTTGGACTGACTTAGCAGAGGGCTAAATAAGTCCATGGGTAAGAAGGTGGAGGATAGAGCCCACAGTCTGCACTGGATCAATGCAGGTGTGCATCTGCCTTGCCTATAGCAGCAGCTCAGCCTCGCCTTTCGCACTGCCTGCCTTGCTTGCCTGTGTTTCGATCATGTCCTGCCACGTGAAACCACACTGCAGGGATGAGAGACAGCAGCTCTTTCAGCCATTGCAGTGTATGTCACTTGCTGCTACGGCTCCTGGGGTAGGTCCTCCTCCTGTGCTGCAAAGGGTTATGCTGGATGATCCATTCACAGCTTCTACAGAGCCCAGAGCCTAGATTCAAATTTTGCTGCCCAGTTTGCTTACAGACATCATGAATACTGCACAGGGAGAGCCCTTGATTACTTGGGCTGAGCAATGTGTAATTACAAAACTCTTGGATACATACTGTGCCTGTGTATAGGTGGCTATTTAGGTAGAAATAGGAACTAGCCATTAGAAATAATCTTGGCTGTATGACTGAAGCATATAATGACCACAGATAAATCATGAAATGCTTTGATGCTGCATGCTGGTGTGGTTCAGTGATTACCTTGGACTGGCTAAGCGTAGTACAGAAGTGAGTATCAGATATACCTACAATGTATTCTTCATGTTTTACAGATCTAAAAAACAATCTTTCAAGATAGTACTCCAGGAAAACTGCGTTACTTGAGAACAAGAAAATGCACAATTATGTTCAAAGTCACAAGACCCATTCAAGAAAAACAGTTTCTACAGCTACCTGTAATTGACTTACAGAAGAGTCTAACGTAGGAAACAAACCAAAGAATTGCTGCCATAGTTTAGTAGCTGCAGGCACAACTACACAGGCAAAACAAAGCCTGTGCATCCTTTTTGGAGAAAGGAGATCTGAATCTGTTCAGTTCTTTGCCTTTGACCATAGACAGACAGAGCCATTGAAACAGAACAACTTTGAGACTAGTATGAAATGGCACGAGGAGAAAGAGCAAGGGAAAGTGCAGTTGTCAGCCTAACAGCATCTTTACACAAGAGAATTTTTACTCCCAGACTAAATGTGGAATGAGAATGCTTACTTTATTAACCTCAATTTCTACAGACCAAGAATTAAATTTTATTTCATAAGTCTGAAAACAAAAGGGTTAGTTCAGGGGTTCAAAACTGCTGCACTGACCCAAGCAAAACAGAGTTTTCACAATAAGTGAAAATAAATGATGTTACTGAGTGGGTAACACAGCGCTGTATGGCCTGTCAGAGGGCTTAGTACTGACCATGTGAAAATTACTCTGACTCTAGTACTTACTCTGGTAACAAATACTTTTAAGACCACATTCACTTTGTAAGCAATGACTCAGCAAAGAGAAAAAAAAAAAAACAACCACACACACACAACAAAACAACTATTCAAAAAAATGAAAAAAGAAAAAAAAAGAAGGCAAGGAGCACTTGACACTCATTCCCTTTGCTTTGCTGAACTGTAGTTGCATGACTGCGAGCCGGGGCACACTCACATTATTTCAGCCAGGTAAAGTTTGAAGAACTACAGGGATTTGGGTTTACGTCACTTATTTAGGATTCCCAGTCTGTTTAAGGAGAAGATGGTTTGTAGAGATACAGGGGCTACTGTTGGGCTATGTGCTATATTGAGGAAGAGCGGCAGGTGGCTTTAAGGCTCAAAAGACCTGGTCAGACCTTCAAAAGCACTGCCACCAATTTATATTGAAGACATGTCTGCAATCAGTCTGTGTGTATTACAAAGTAGCTTTCTTAAAAAGGCCTTTACAATGAGTTTTCTACCACACAAGGTGTGAGGAATTTAACTGTGCCATTGCAAACTCTTAAGTCCATTCTCTATGAACAACAGCTAGCTCATGAGGAACAAACTGGGAACTACATCCCAGTGGGGTGACTCAGAGCCATGGGTAGGCAGAGAGTGCGTACAATCACGTGGTGCTTCTTTCAGTGATACCTGGGCAGGGAAGACTTCCGATGAGTCGAGTTCTGTTCATTTTCAGGGACTCATCTGTGCCTTGCCCAGCCCCATTTAACTCTGAGGCGTCTCCCAGAGGCAGGGAGGAAATTGGCAAATAGTGCCAGCAATGCCTCCAAGATATGATCCGAGGGCTAGGGCAGAGGTGTGAGAAGTGGTTACTTCTTCAGGCAAGCAATTACTTCCCTATCCCAATGTAAAATTTTGAAAAATTAGCATTCATTGAATTCTTCCAATACTTACAGTTAAAAACTCTAGCCCGTAACTATGCATATGCATATGTATGATAGGCAAATATGTATTCTGCCATTGGTTTCCATATGGCTTTGTTATTTTTAATAAAAAAGTGAAAAAAAGAAATCAGATCCAGAACTATAGTCATTAAAAAGGGGCAGTTAAGACAGCCCTGGAAAAGCTTTCACATTGTGTAACGATTCCAACAAAAACATGCTCTCTCAAAAACTAAGAAATAGACCTTGTTTAGTATTTTTATCACGAAGACTGTTTTAAAGACTTCATTTTCCCTGTTTTCTTCTTCCAGAGATTATCAAAACTGCAAAGATGATTATTTATTTTTTTGTCACGCTTCCCAAAACGTCTGTGGTAAAATGGTTCTCGTATAAATCCACAATCATCTCCAGAAGTATTCAAGCCTAAAATGAAGCCATTTCTTTTATGGTTGTTTGAGCTATAAATAAGGATGTTCCTCTAAAAATTGTTAAAAACAATTGGCATAGGTACATTAAAGCAACAAATTTGCAATGAATTTCTAATGAAATAAATGTATCAAGCACAGATGTCTCGAGACACCAACATCCAATTTTCCCCTGGCCAAAAGTATACAGAAGATAAATATTATCCCCGCTCGCTGGCGTGCACGAAAGTTCTAAGTACTTTGTCCTGTTTACTGAGACAATGTTTCTGAATTCACTTTAATGGTGTAAACATTGCCCTAAGCAACTGGAAGATTTTGTTACAGGAAGAAGTACACTTGCAGTGTTGTGCAAGCCGTGGGTTCTGGGACATTTCTACTGTTTCCTTCACAAAACTGATGCAAACTTTCAATGCAGAACTTGCCATTCTGTAAAGATGGATATGTACAAATCAGCAAGGTAGACAGAAGAACAGAAATTCGTTAATTATAAAGTGCTGAAATGATAAATTTAGGCTTACTCCACATAACAGTTGAGCTAAAATGATGTCTATAGTAATGAAAAGTTACTTTCAGTAACATCATGACAGCTCTCTTCAAACAGTTTTCTGGACTTACTGGACAGGAATGAAGGATATTAAGATTTACTTGGAGCAATGAAGAGAGCACGACTCAAATCGTGAAATTTGTGTTCTGAGGGGCCTACCTGAATCCCTCAATTCAAATTCTGGTCCCACGCCTTTCTCTGAGTTTTCCACTCTGTAGCAAGCTCTTCTTACTCTATGACAATAAATCTCTGCAGTGGTCACAGCTCTGGTATTGGAAGCTGTAAACCATGGCCTTCCAGCACCCTGCTCTGCCAAGACTCATCCTTTCAGCTTGCTAAGAGTGCTAGCTTAGCTCCTGACACAGCTACGCTGTGCTTCTGCTGCTGCAGTGAGCTCAGCAAAGCAGACAGACTGACCAGGCAGATGGTCTTTGGAGCAGGGAGTTCTCCAAGGTACAGACCCAGCTCAAGGACTCTCCACTTTTCTGGGTTTTAATTTACACTTGTGCTGCTACTATCTCAAAGAATGAAACCATAAAGGTGTTACTAGAACTCAGTGCTACTGCAGCCTGTCAGTCCTTAGGATGTACTGGTTAGAGCTCAGTGCTATACGTATTGCTGAGTCTTCTGTGATGACACTAAGAGAGCATTGCTATCTATTGCAGTGAAATCAGAAGCTTCAAATGACAAATATGAAGTTTCTCTAACAAAAAAGAAAAAGAAATCTTGTAAAATGTGTTAAAAGCTACATGTGATATCAGTAGAGGTGAGGGGAACGGGTATTTGATGAACCTAGAAAAGAGTTGATTTGAACTCTGTAGCTGTTTTTTAAAGCAGATCATACAGCCTTGTTTCTCCTTATTCTGTATGACTGGGTGGTACTATGCAGGATTGTTTTTGTTTATTTATTTTTTAAGAGAGGATAGAAACTGAGTAGATATCAAAGAGAATAGGAACACCTCCCCTACGAGGACAGGCTGAGAGAGCGGGGGCTGTTCAGCCTGGAGAAGAGAAGGCTCTGGGGAGACCTGAGAGTGGCCTTTCAGTAACTACAGGGGGGCTACAAGAAAGAAAAGGATGGACTCTTTAGCAGGAAGTTGTGATAGGATAAGGAGAAATATTTTCAAACTAGAACATGGGAGTTTTAGACAGGATATAAGAAAAAAAGTTTTCTTACAATAAGGGTAGCCAGTACTGGCACAGGTTGCTCTTTATAAGATCAGTATCAGTGGAAAGTCTTTGCCTAGCAAGCAATAGGGAGTTTTCTCTTCCCCTCATTTGTCACAGTGTCCGTTGCTGCTAGGAAAGCAGCAAAGTAGCAGGACTACCTACAGAAGAGTGGGAAATCTGGAGTAAAAAGTAGAAGGGAGGGACACGAGAAAATTTTCAACTGCATATTGAGATTCCAAATAGAGGAACAGCCAGGAAGATGAGACGGAGCCTGAGGCCTCATAGAACGGCTGAGAGGCTGTAAAAGGCTGGTTGGAAGAGAAAAGCTGATCAGAAATGAAAAACAAGCAAGTTTCTATACATCCCCTGTATGATTTCTTTCTGTTACTTAAAAGTATGAAGAGTTCTGTCTCACTGATAACAATTCTGCCCATTTACAAGGTCTGTGTAGCCATCCCTCAGCTTTCTTATGTCAAACTAGTGAAATACATGTGAAAAGGACACATGAGAAAACAGAAATACGTGAAATCCCCTTCTCTTCCTGAAGTCTTACAGGCATTGACAGGATAGTTGAAATGACCAAAATAGAGAAAATCAAATACTCCAAACCTAACAATCCGCCTGTGCTTGACAGCTGCTGCTACAGCTACTCCAAAACAACCAGTGTGAAAGCAATGCTAAAGCATAAAATGACACTTGAAATGATGCAAGATTTAACAAGGCACAAGCCTTTCTGCAGTGTTCTTGCCATTCTTGTCTTGCACGCAAAGAATCAAATAGCATTTGCCTTACTGCAGGCTCTGTTGTTTCTGAGGTTTTTCTAGAAGGCAGTTTACTGCACTTACATTTGATTATCACCTGATAAATACAGTAGTAGCCTGGGGATATATTTTCTGAATTCCTGTGATGGTGTACTGAAATTCACTACTTCCTCCCCAGAAGAGCACGATACAGCAATTACATTCTCACAGAAAACCAGAGGAACAGCCATAAAGAGAACTCACAGGAGCTCTCTCTTCAACCTGCATTCTTAGGCTGAATTATGCATCTATTTATTAGGTTTTTTAAAAGTGCATATTATTTTTGGTCGACACTAATAAAAGGGAAAAGAGGTTGTGGGGTCAAGTCAGGGAAAGTACAAGCAAGTTGCTAGGATAATGCAGGGAGAAATTTAGAAAGGCAAAAGCCTTGAACTCAACCTGGCCACTGTGGTAAAGGACAACAAAAATTATTTTTACAAATACAGTAACAGTAAGGAGAGCTAAAGAGAATCTCCATCCTTTACTGGATGCAGCAGGGAATGTGAACACTGAGGATAAGGAAAAGGCTGAGGTTCTCAATGCCTTCTTTATGTCTGACTTTAATGTCAGACCAGTCACCCTTTGGGTGCTCAGCTGCCTGACCTGGAAGTCTGGGATGAGCAGCAAAATAAACTCCCCATGATTCAGTTGGAAATAGAGACTTTCTACTCCACTTGGACTGTCACGAGTCTGTGGGGCCAGAGGGGACCTGCAGAGCGGTGATAGCCATGCTGCTTTCCACCTTCTATCAGAGGTCCTGGTCAACTAGAGGGGTCCTCAGAGAAGCTTGTCGATGTAACTCCCATCTAAAGAAGGGTCATAAGGAGGATCCAGGGGACTACAGGCCTGTCAGCCTGATGTTGGTGCGAGGCCGCATTATGAGACAGATTATCTTGAATGCAATCACACAGCATGTGTGGGACAGCAATGTGTTCAGCCTGGAAAAGAGGATGCTCTCTACAATTGCCTGAAAGGAGGTTGTGGCAAGGTGGGGCTCAGCCTCTTCTCCCAGGCAATAGTGATAGGATGAGAACAGAATGGCCTCAAGTTCCACCAGGGGAGATTCAGGTTGGATAACAGGCAAAACTTCTTGGAAAGAACAGATGGGCATTGGAACAGGCTGCCCAGGGAGGTGGTGGAGTCACCATACCCAGAAATGTTTAAGGAAAGGGCAGATGTAGTACTTAGGGACATGGTTTAGTGGGCACTATTGGTGTTAGGTGGACAGCTGGATGAGATGATCTTAGAGGTCTTTTCTACTTTAATGATTTTATAATTCTAAATTAACACCCTCAGGACCATAGCTCACGGAGTCTAAAGCCAGTGGGCAAAACAGAAAACAGGCATTGATTCTGCTTTCATTTGCCAAACAGCTGATGAGAAGTTTGCTAGGTACTGTCATCACTATCATTTAGATAAGCAAGGTATTATTTAATGAGCAAGAATTCACTATAAATCTTTTCTTCCTCACGTGAAAGAATAAAGAGTATACCACCTTTTAAAACCTTCAGGCGAAGAAATAAAACTTATTCAAAGTCATTTCTGATGATCTCATAATGAATAAATGAGATTTTTATCTCTGTAAGGCCTGAACTGCTGCAGGAATGTCTACCAGGAACTTAAGGAAGATTTGCATATCCCTATTTATGCACCTGAATAAGTTGACTGAGTATAATGCAGAACATAGGCAGCCTATTTCTGAAAGAGTTGATCCTTATGTGTAAGAAAGAGCTCTGGGATTAATGTTGCCCAAGGTTTTCCAGTTCTCAGAGTCCAGCAAAACTGCTGACTTAGTTGGCTGACACATTTCCAGCATCAGGTGGTGGAAAAAGAGGTCATAGCAGAAGCAGTTACTGTAAAGACAAGCCAGGGAAATGTTTCCATCCTCCAGTCATTTCTCTGTTCCCTAAGTCTAAACATTAAATGCTGTCACGAATGAGAGGCGGCTTTTGTTTCCTCCTGCCCTCCTCTGTGGTTTACATACTGTTCAAACAGTGATGTTACACTATTTACCTCCTGCCACAATCTGAGGCGCCTACAGCTTCCTTACTTTCCCTTCCTACGTGTACAGGCACCACATGTTGAACATGTTTACTACCTTGGCCTGTCAAGTATTGGACCTGCACTTGATCCAAATCCCTTAGACTTCTTAATGTTGCGAGCCATCTATGAAGTAATGGAGCATTGACTTTGAGACAGCTTGTTCTCTCACGAATAGGTCTATTATATCTTTATGTATGTACTTCTTAGATATATCAAAAGGATGGTAATTTTGTGGGCTAGGGAACTGCAAGAAGCCAGGAATTTATTTAACCAGAAAACTAGTTCTATTAGCGTATTGTTTTTCTAAGCACATCTTAGGCAGAACTACATTTCAATTTATTGTTTTGGTTAAAAAAGACTTCTTATTAATGCCAATTTTGCTTTAAGGTTCTGAATTAAAAACAAATCATTCATTTTTTCCTCTTTGTAATCCTTGAAGTTTTAAGCTGCAAGTGGCTTGCGAGAGGCCATTCCAAACCCAAGAATAGTTTGAGGAATGGCATATAACAAAGTGTCTCGCAAACTTTTTTTTTTTAACAGACAGTTGCTGCAGAAATTGACTTTAAGACCTAGTTCCATACAGAGGACCACATTTTGAGAAGAAACTTACAGACCTATTGTAATGCTATAACACGATGGAAACTACAGCAATAATAGCAAAGTAGCACAATCCAAAGTAGCACAATCCTGCAGCAAATGAGAACAAACTCAAATGCAGCCATGGACAGAGAAACAAAGGAAAAAAAAACTGCTTACCTTTGGAAGGCCTCCAATAGGCAGGGATCTCCAGCAAGATCCCCTTACCTCTACTACCAACCCTCAAGTGAGGTCTGGGAAGGGGTGGATCCTGGTTCCACCCCTTCTGGTCACTCAGGTACACTGCATGCAGCTGAGCTCCCCTGGGTTGGCCCTGCCTTCCCACCTGGTGCTCAGTCACTGGTTCTGGCTGTGACTTAGCATTTCCACTACACCTATTCTCGTATAACATTTGGGAGTGGTTGTACTTTATAATAGCACACAAAAAGAGAATCTGTTTATAAACAAATTTTACAATGGAGAGTTGAAAACAAAATTGAAAGTACCCATTTAAGAACAAAGACAAGAATATAAAATGCAAAAGCAAAGATGCCTTTAGTATTGTGAATAGGTCTGTGTTAATGCACTCTGCAATCAACAACATCCAAAGAGAAATTCAGAAAAAGCTGAAATCTGTACATACACTTAAGACACAGAATATATACGGCCTCTGTTTGGTAGAGAGATTTGTACCTGAATGTTGGGATTCTGCCCGTTGATATCTGCTTTTGACAGGTCAGGGAAGTTTGGGAGATCCAGGAGGAAAGATCTGGGTCCATCTCTTTGTAAGGATGTATGCCCATTTTCCTGCCTGAATCGTTGCTTAGGGAATGGCCGATGTGCAGCCTGGAGATCAGGGTATTCTCTTCTGTCCTCGGGGTTCAGGGTAAAGCTGTCTTCAGGAGAATGATCATCTGCAGTGAGCGTGTTCTGGGAAAAAAAGCAATGCATTGTAACAACGACTGAGGTGTAGTCCTGCCAGTACCACCACGTCCAAGTTTCTGCTAATGATGATGGCAGAGTGCAGACAGAAGTTCTTACAGCATCCTGACCCATAGCTAGTTTTTTAAACACACAGGATTTATGACGTATTTTCTTGGGTTTCATGAGTTTGACTCCTGATTCTCACTGAAACATACTCAGTTACACCCTTGAGGATCTGTAACCATATGACAGATTATAAAATTAAGTCAGATTTGGGTGCTTAGCTCTACCCGGTTCCTGGAACATTCCAGCTTTCCAGTGATGTCTACATATTGACATAGGTATCTAATTTAAAGCAGTCCTGGAAACATGAAGAACTGAAGCAATCTCTGTGAAATCGAGTTATATCAGATTAAGCCTGATCTGTTCAGCTGTAAATGTCCATGTTCATTGCGCAGGAGTTGGACTAGATGATCTTTAAAGGTCCCTTCCAAACCAAATGGATCTCTGATTCTATGTCCCTAAAATGGCAGAAGGATATCTTTACTACAGAGCATTTCAGTTTGCTCTGTTCCAAATTGGAGCAAAACCCCTGTCTGCTACGTTTTAGTTCAAATTCACGACATTAAAGGATCCTACTGTGTTGAACTGGCAGCTTCCTTCTCTCTCCTCAGTTTGCAACAACTTCCATCTAGTTGTCTATCTTTCTCATCCGATTTTTCTGGTCTTGAACGTCTGAACCTTCCTTCCTTCCTCTGGGATCTCATTTTCATGTTTGCCTAATGGTGGGATTGAATTTCACCAAGCTGTGGGTCAGCGGTTAATGCTTTTGTTATTTCTGAGCGTACTTTTGGGTTATGTAGTTTATTACAGCAAGCTGCCTTTGAACCAGTAGCACTGCTGTCACTGCCTTTGACCTCACCAAGTAGCTACATTCAGTATCAAAACACCGCCTGGGTTGGACTGGCCTGGGGACTTGGGGAAACAGAAAGGAAAGAGGCAGACAATTCACATTTTCTTATGGCTACAAAAAAATGCATGGGGCTGATTCAACATAGGTTTTGCTTTTGACTCAGCTGAAAAATTTTAGGTTTGAGGTCTTAGCATGACTGCCTGGGGAGCCTTTATTTTCAGTGCATAAAGAGACAGCAAGCATGGATAGGGTAAATGTTAAAGACCTATCTTTTAAAACAAGCACAATTAAAGTGGAGAGGCCACATGTGGTTCTGGCTCTTCTTAAGCATGTTTTTGCCAGCATATCTGGTTAAACACAACATCCATCCAGCTCCTCTGGCTCAAATTAAGCTAAGGTACCTTTTGTTAAGGTCTCAAATAGGCAGCAGTTCCAACGCCTTTTCCTTTATTTAGTGTTTGCTTGCACAGAATGTTCTAAATTGACCTTTGAAGAGAATTTAGAATAGAATCTGTGCACATTTACAGGAAAATATTCAGGAATTTAAATAAACCAAGACTTAAGAGTTAATCTGGGACTAAGTGAAATCTCAAGTAAAAACTAAGCCATTTCTCCTCTCTCCCTCACTGCACTGTATTTGTAAAAAAGTGCAAAATCAGATTTAGCAGTATTGAACTATTTGTAGTATTTTCATGATCAGAATGGTTACGGTCTGAAAGTGCCAAAAGACTATTAACTCGTCTGTTGGCAGCGCTGATGAACAAAGTTCATCCTGAATTCATCCATAGGCATGGAGTAGTCTATGTGCTCCTAACTGTATTGTTTGAAAGCCAAACCAGGAATGCTGCCTTTCACTGCAGACCAGGCAAGACCTTCACGTGTCTTTGGTGGACCATCCATTAGCAAACACCTAATTTAATACAAAGTAGAAAGTAAATCATATGACAGCAAGCTCTGGGAAGCAAAACTGATGGCCACTTAGCTAAGTTCAGGTTCCTTACCCATAGCTTGAGCTTTAACTTAACACTCACTTAACTCCAAACTGGTTGGCACATGAGGTTTAAATGGTTTGTTAGTTGTGCCTGATCAACAAGAAGTAATAGCACTGTTATTAAATTACTTCAGAAAGGAACAAAAAAAAAATGCTATTTCTAATTCCTTTTTTTTCCTGGGGTGTCATGCATATAGTCTTGCATTTATTAAAAATAAAGTAGATTCTGTTAAACAGTAATGCAGTTCTTGCATGGAGTTTCATACTTTCCTTATTTGCTTGCAAAGTCAGGAGCATCTTGATTCTGTGCATTACCATGCCATGCGGCTGGAGAGCTGGCCAAGGAATTTAGAGACCTACATTCAATTCTCTGATAAGGCTTGATGTGTGATCTTGTTAAGTCACGGTCTGTCTGTGCCTTGGTGGGGATACCAGCCCTTCCCTCCCTCCCTGTGATGTTCGCGGGGAGTTCAGCAACTACAATAATATGGACTATATAAAAAGATTTTAATAGTGTCAGACAGATGGAATATCACATGGAGTTAGTTAGAAAATTGTCATGGTGAAGTAATGACATCAGGCTGATCGGGCCCACTACCAAGCTGCTTGGGGCGGGGGCTGTCATTAATTACAGACTCACTGAGCTGGGGCTGTTGAACATTAAAAAGGAAAACTGAGGGTGAATACGGTAACTGTCCTTACCAAAGACCGCTGCAGAGAGGTAGAAGATTGGCCACTCTGTGTGTTCAGGGTGGACACAAGAAGAAGACCCTGGTTCAGCACTAGTAATGTGTTTCTAATGGCAGTGTCAATGAGAAACAACTTCAGAACAGTGCAGCTGGAAGGGACCTATAGACATCACTGAGTCCAACTGTTTGACCACTTCAGGGCCAACCAAAAGTCAAAGCATGTTACTGAGGGCACTGTCCAAATGCTTCCTGCCACTGACAGGCACGGGCCATCCGCCACCTCTCTAGAAAGTCTGGTCTGGCATGACCACCTTGTGGTAAAGAAATTGTTCCCAGTGCCCAGCCTGAACCTCCCCTGGCACAGCTTTGTGGTGTTCCCACGTGTTCTGCCAGTGGCTACAGGTTCAGCTGTCATCTGCTCATAGTACCATGAGAAAAAGTACCATTTGTTCTCAGTTATTAAAATGAATAGGAGGTCTGGTTTTTGACAGATAAATCTTAGTGTTGTGTCTAAGCTGATGTGTGGTGTTATTAAAAATGTGTATTTTTGGTACAAAGGTAGCAGAGGCTGCCATGGATAAAAAGTGAACTTGTACTGCACCTGACAAGCAGATTACAGGCTCACTGGTTTCCTGCATTAACTCAGACAGAGGATCTCCCAAGGCCTACCAGGGAGAAGTGCATCCTCATGACAATGCCAGTGTGACTGCTGAAGAAAAGCAGTGTTCATGTTCCAAGGCTAGCTGATGAAAATCTGGGGAGGGATATCCTTCCCTTCTTATTTCTAAGTTATTTCATATGCTTTTACTTCACAGTATTTATTTTTAGGTGTACACAATTTGTATTTCTCATTGCTTTTGGGAAAGCGAAGTTGCTTCCCTTGCTTTAGAAGCCATGTCATTTCATTCTGAACTACTGACTCAGTTTCTTTGAAGTTATGACATTTCTAAATCAGGCATATCATTGGTTTCTTGCTCAAGTGATGCATCTGCTCTAAATATTTTAAGACAAATTACTTCCTCCCCCCTCTCCCCAATTTAATTTAACAGAATTGTTCATAACTTTCCATTAATATGACTTCTAAGGAGTTACTCATGATTGCTGTCAGCTACAGTCCTGCTGTCACCATGGGATCAGGAAGTCCCTAGTACAAAAAACAGCTAAGGATTTCTGAGTATCCTATGTGGACAGTATAGAAGGGCTGGACCTCATTGTTCACAGCTGTGCGACAAGGCAATGAAATAAACCCTAGAGAGGGAATCTGCCACACTCCATTACATAGTAATATACCTTGCCATACTCATTACTGGTGTAGGCTATGAAGGGATGGCAGATGGAAAGTATGGTAAACATATATTAGAAAAAAATAGTATATAATAGCATAAAATGTGATATTGTCTCCATCATGGCAGAAACTCTGCAGGGTGGAGAGTGAGCGATGAGCTGTGATGTACAAGGAAGTAAAAAAAGACACAGAGCATTGCTTTTCCATCTCTGACACCAACTGGTGTGTGACTTGATGAAGTCACTCTGATCTGGTTTAAAATCCCATATATCCATGCATGTGTGTCTATTTATAAACCAGGGAAGAACAGTTCACAGGGATTTTTTGAGTATAATCGAATGTTGGTGATCCAGGTGGGACTTACACCGTAGCAGGGTAAAAGGCATCACCAGTGTACAGCACTGCAGGCAGGAAGAATTTCCTACTGCAGTTTCACTTTTTGATGATCAAGCAGGTATTTTAACTCTGTCCACTGCCTGCTTATTTTTTCTGCCTTTGTTGTGTTAGACATAAGCTGCAGGGTAATGTGCTGTTTCTCTTTCCCATAGAAAGTTAAATAGAAATGGGAACTTCTAAAAATACTCAGCTAGGGGACAAGATAAGTTCTCTGCATTTTTTTTATCAGGTGAAGAGTCCATCTCCCCCATCTCTTCCCCTTATTTTAATTTCCAGATTTGGAAAAAGAACCAAAACAGAAAAAGGGAGGAGTGACTGGAGCTACGGAAGATACTCAGGAGCTGCTCTTTCTCTTGCACTTCTTTCATACTCACCTTTCTTCATTCCCTCCCCACTTGCCAAGCTGAGGGCACATTTGCAAGCACTGCTAATTATGGAGCTGAAAGAATTTGAGAAAACTGATGCAGCTTATAAACCTAACAACTCCCAGACAGTGAGGGAATCCATTACCAAATCTTTGCTGCAGCTACATGGCTTTTTTATTTCTTGTATACTCCTTTGAAATATCCTGTAAAATGATCTTGACAAGAGGTCTTGAATTGGAACCCGACAGTCTATCAATGCACTTTCATGATACACCTGTACAGCATCTTCAACCACTAGCAACAAGGAATGTTTATTTATTAGGAAACTTCACAGACGCTATAAAAGATTATATTGCTATCAGAGACAAAATGAAGCCTGGGGCCTTCATTATTGCCATTAGGGGTGGTTTCATTTCCCACCTGCCTAAACAGATTGTTTTGATTTTGAAGGCTGTCGTGTGTTCCCAGGTTAGTGCTAAATGATCACTTTAAAACTAACCCTCCTGGGGAGGCTGAGAAACATGCTGGGATACTACATGAGACTTTCATCTCTGTGGATCCAAGATCTGTAATGAACTTGGGTGATATACCGCCTGGGTTTTGTTTACACGTTTGTCTATTTATTTTGTATACCATAAGTATGAACAATGCAAGGCCCAGCAGGTAGAGAGGTGAAGACAGTACTGGCTAAGCAGACAATGCAGTGAGCAGCGGAAAAGCAAAGATGCACAGCTACGTTATGATTAATGGCACGTACAGTCCAGGCAGTCAGTAGATCCACGTTCTGTTCTTAGCTCTGTTGTGGCTTTCTTACACAGCAGTCAGACCACTTAGGCTTATATCTAATTTCTGTGTGAATGGCATTCATTTCAAGGAGTCACAGACAGCTCCCACCTCCTGAAGTCACACCGGAGGCTTGGCACATCAGCCACCCAGCTTCTCTCATTTTCTTTGAAGCACACGTCTCTCACATGTTCACATGTATCAGTGTGGTGAAGGACCTTACTTATCTTTAGAAAACCGCAAATGAATTGATGCAGTAATTAATAGCCCTCTTTAGATAATCACTATTCATAAATCATTTTTAAATGGACCACACTGGCTTGCGTATGCACAACTGTTTTCAGGAAGTGGCTGCAAAATAGAGCATCTGTTTTAAACATTATGTAAAAGGAAGATAAATCCACTGATTATCGTTGCTACAAAAAATAGTCCTGTTCAGCAGGGTCTATTTTCTTAATAGTTCTGCATTTAGTCCAGCAAAAACAGTATAATGACATTGTATCCTGTTCTTTCTAACTTGCAGTACCCCTGTGCATAACTAAATGGCTATGGAGAGACCAAACGCAGGCATCCCACAGGGTACTGCTAAGGGATGTGTGAGCTTCAGAGGCTGCATGGCTTATGAATCCATACTGTCTCCTCAAAAAGTAGGAAACAGTGTTGTTATTGGGACACCAGAACTTCAGAATATATATGGTGATCCACAGCCACTGCTGGAGCAGAGCCCATGAGCAGATTCAGTGCTGGGGTGTAAACACTTTCTGCCATATGCAGAGATAGCTCTGAGGAGCTGCATACAGCAGGAATAGCAACTCAAAGCATCTAGGTAATCCATCTCCACAACTCTTCAATTTCAGTTTTTTACACTAGAAATTTCTAGCCCCTAGTTCCTCAGAAAGCCTTGAGAACTGAACAAATGGGCCAGACTTACATTATGACTGCAGAGATTCTAGGGCATAGTACTGAGGTCACCTTCCCTTCCAAGGCCCAGTAAGTCCTAGACCACTTTATACAGCATCAGTAAACTGGGGCCAGATCTAAACTCCTCTGGCAGTTATTGCTTTCCTCGGAGCTCAAGAAAAAACAGCAACCATATTATACCAGATCTGGCAAATTCTTCCTACATGTTGCAGACACACATTTCACAGCACAGCTATTTTTCATGCTCTGTTGTTTGCTTATATTTCATGTTTTCCGTGAGCTGGAAAACACAACAGTGTGGCTCAACTTGGAGGTGAAGAGCTGTCAGTTTGTATAAACACTTCGATAATGAAACGGATTTGGTGGCGATTACAAGTTGATGTCTGCAGGAAAAAACAGAGACCCTTTAGCAAATTGTTTAACATAGTGCACACTGATGCTTTCTTCTTCAGCACATACTTAGCCCTCCACGGGTCAGCCAAGTCCACAGAATTAACATGGTGTGGGGCTTTGACCAATGATCGCTGCCAAATTTTGCATGTCGTTAACAAACACTTCCAGTTGCCTAAACTGATTGTAAACTTTCAGCTGTTCTTCATGACCCTGAAGATCTCCCTTGTGATCACAGCTTGGCTGGAGCTCTCCGTACAGGACTCACTGATTGAGCAGCAGGACAGGCAAATGCCCACCTGAGGGGTAAGCCAACCATTTCACTCCTATAACCTGTGATGCTGATGCAAATTCTTTGAAAGTTCCGATTCTGTTAGACTTTATGCAACCTTTGCACAAAATCAGTAGCATAATATAGTTTTAAATAGAATCCATTTATGTCATGGCTAAATTTAATTGAAGACCCCATTTTGAATCTGTATCATTGTTTACACATAGAGTTCCAAGAGAATGGGAAAATCTGCCTTAAGCTGTAATGAAAACCACAAAAGCAAAGGAAATCCAGAGTATTTATAATTTTGTATACAGCTTTTTGGTCAGGCTTTGCAGGCCAGCACACACAAAGTCAGTGGAAATGAAAGAGAACGAACATACATCTGAAAATATTTTCATGGGTTTTAAACTAGGTCCTTTTGCGAGTTACTTCCACTAAATCACTGTGGCTGGGATTTCACTAGGTCAACCAGCTTTAATAAGTGAAGTTTTCATCTCTCCCTAGCCAAAAGAATAGCCTTCCTTGAAACTTTTGCAAGGTTCAAAGTGGCCTTCAGCTTTTAGCTTCCAAGAAACAGCCATTCCCAGCCTCTGTGTCTCCTTCTCATATGCCACTGAATATCCACCCTATGCTCTCAGAAGTGTCTATGAGTCCGGCTGTGTTAGCTGGCAGATGTTTTTAGAGACTAGAAAGTGTTTAGTCCCCATGGACCAAAAGTTACACGATGACTTCATCACACAAGCAGAAGCCAATAACAGGAAAGCAAGAAAGCAGACAAGCGTTATATTCCAAAAACACCAAGTTTCCTGTGCTTCTGGCAATACTCCTGTGCCTGAAGAAAGGTAAATTGCTGAAGTCTTGGTGCTCAAAGCAAACACAGTGGAATCACTGCGGGATCATTTATTCGACCCTCCGCTAGCTGCATTCCCCACCAACACTAGCTTTTCATTTTGATGCAAGTTAGGGGGTGAAGGCAGAGGAAAGGCAGTGCTTGTTTAGATTCAATATCAACGCACCACACGTATGCCCCACAACGCTCTCTCCAAGGGGTTGTTACTGCACTCAGGAGTTTACAGAAAAACAGCAACAGAAAGCTGAGCGGCTGCCTCAGGATCGCACACATCTCTGCTCATGCAGCACAGCACTGTTTCAAGCCTGCACGTACAGCTGTAGGCTCTCCATCTGAAAGCTTTGGAGAGCGATACATGTGCAACTGGAAGTCATCAGCGTAAATTGCAACTGCATATGCGGCACAATAGCAGTTGTATTTTTGTATCAAGTCATCGTTAGAGGACATTATGCCCTCTTTCTACATCTCCGTGAACTGCCCTCGTGACAGCAGAAGGGAAAGCAGATACACAAGAGAAAGGCCTCCCTCCAGTGACATGATGGGGAAGAAGAGCAGGAGAGCAGCTACGCAGTGCACCATGCCAAGACAACGTGGAGACCCTTGTCTCTGTTTAAGAGGAGAGAAAGCATCTACTCTGGAGGGAAATGTGGGCTTTTAATATTATAAATTCTATGCATGTATATATAAATTTTCTGAGAATAGTAAAGGAGGGGGGCTATTTCCTAGAGCTGATTAAAGAAGTACGACTTGATTTTCAATTTCAAACGACTCGGGGGGCATTCCAATAGACTGTAGACAGGAAATGAATACCATACACACACTGAACGAGGCAGATGCTTTTGAATCTGATACTTACGTGAACAGAAAATATCTTCATTTCTGTCTCCCCTACAGTAGTGACTACAGTCACTAGTTTGTTCTAAGCTATTCTTGGAATGAGCGCTTTTATTTTTCAAACTTGTTTGTGGACTGAAGCCACCCAGGATGCACTGACAGTGAACTGTATGGAGCAGCCCCAAATCATCCTTTGATCAGTCCCAGCAGACAGAGGAAACAGCAAGGTAGAAAACATCAGCAGTTCAGGTTTGAGATACCCTGGCCTCCTCTGTTGGAGGAACGGAGATGTGACTCTAGACAATGTGTCAGATCCCAGGGAGAAAGAGCTGCTTGGGCATAGAGGGAGAGCCTGAACTGTACACAGCACATGCACTGCAGTGCAGGTTGAAGAGCATTTCCTCGTTGGCTGTGGCACAGAACTTGCTTCCAGCTACTTAACTGTGCTGAAGAGATAAATAAATGTCGTCTTTCCTCATATGGCTTGTACAGATAAACTGCAATTACTGTCATGAGAATACTATGAGGTTTATAACCTGATTACACTGTAATTGTAGCTCTTTTTACCAACAGCAGCAATGTTTACTGGGGAATTGGTATACTCTTTTCCCTCCTTATTCTATGTGTGCAAAGGCACAGTTTCGGTTGCAATCTCCTTTTATTTTATAGTGGAAAGACTTGAATGGAATAATGAAAAAAGACAAAAGCAGAGAGGCGATACTATACAGAGCCTCGCTCTTCTGTTGCAACTAATTAGTTCATTTTATTTTCATGTTAAGACTGCAATAGCTATATTCTTACAAACATGAGAACAATGATCCTTTCAGGAGACAGGAGAGGAAAGCAGGAGTAGGTGAGAAAGGCAGCCGTGACTTACATTATTCAAAAAGCTGTGAATGTCAGATCAAAGAACAAGAATCAAATTCACTGCCACTGACGGATTTCAGCTGCTTTTTCAGAGCTATTGATCCCTCAAGGGCAAACTCTTTTAAATGCTAGTGATGCCTCTAGCTCACCAGAGCTCCCACCTGATAGTGGCTCAGCCTCGCGTAGTTTGCTTTCATCAGCTGGCAAACTGGGGAAAGCAGAGACAGCTAAGACACTGCTGTATCTGGGCCTGATGAAGGAGACATACAACAGAGCACAGAAATACCATGTGTGTATTTTCAGCACCAGATGTTACTTTTTAATGGCCATTGTGGTAGATGTTACATAAAAGAACAGATTCCTTACTGAAAAGCTGTACATTTAGCGTTCACCACTACCTTGGAGTGCTTTGTCTGGGGCTGCAGTGGCCCAGTTAGGCACCCAGTTGGCCTGGGCAGGACTGGTTAGCTCAGCTCTGGCTGGAGGCACCATACTTTGTGGATAAGCACATCTCCTCATCTCTGTAGTGGGATGAAGGCAGGATAAGGCATCTACAGGGCTACTTCAGCTCAGCTGGCAAGTGATGACTTGTTCATGAGTCTGAACTCATAGGTCCAATCTGAACCCCCAGTAAGGCACAGGATCCAACCCTAAATCAAGTCCTAAGCTGTCATGTGCAGTTCGGCATATTTTCTCCTCCCCTTCCTCCTTTGGATCAGAAGACTGATGGAGAACCAGATGTTCTGCCTTACCAGGACACTTCAGGATCATGCCTTAAGCAAAAGCCAATGGAATTGGGTGCAGCTAAGCAATTTCACTTGGTGGATCTCCAGATGGTCTCTTAAGAGCTGCCTTTGGGCTTCTGACACTGATCCCCTGCACAGGACTCACTGCTGCTGCCACTGCTGCCTGGCTGGGAACACTCCATTCATGCTGCCTCCTGCTGCCACTGCATTACACGCACAGCCACAGCAGTGCACTGCAGACTATTCCACTCTTTCCAAGCTCTTCCCACAACTAAAGATCTACCTATTCTCACCAGCATTTAGTGCAATTTGGTACTTTATGCATTTTCATGAGACCCTTTTCCTTCTGTATGTCTTGAATCAAGAGCAAGAGTTAGCACTGCTCCCATTTAAATGCATATCAAAAGCTCCAGGACTCTAAGGTTAAATAGCTCATGTGAAACCTTCAGCGCTATTGTTACAAGACATCTAAAGACACGGGCATGGCGTGGCTGCCCTAGGTTCCCTTTTGAAATATATTTTCACAAATGTTCAACATATCTACATTAACCACTCTATTCTGTCCCAATAAAAGCCTGGATTCTAAAGCACAGGATGAGGAATAGATACTCTACTGGCATGCTGCAGCTAGCCTTTCATAAATCGCACAGCAATCAATCCTTGTAAAGGAAAATCATCTTCCAGGAGCACTATTCGTACATACATCTGTTTTCTTATTGTAGAAAGGAATAAGAAGTCAAATGTTAAAAACCTAAACAAACCCTAAATTAAGAAGAGACTGTAATAATGACTTGTAAGCCACCTGTAAATGTTAAGATTGCTGCACTCTTCTGCAGACCACTGAGCCTGTACTGCAAACTTCCAATAGACCTGGACTGTGCGCTCTATAAAAATCATGATGAATGCAGACTTGTTTTTATATTATGGAGGTCCTAATCCTCCTCCTCCTCTGCCTTTGCTCTATTGTTGCAACATCAAAGACCGACTGCTGGCCGAGATACAGTCAATATGAAAAGGGCGACCAGCAAATTTACTGCTTGACTTCATTCCCTTTAAATGGAATAGGCACCATGGCCCTTTTTCAAAGTCCAATCACAGACATATATCTTTTTTATTGGACATCATGTACAATAAAGTGAAGCTGTAACTTTGAAAAAAAATAGAACACCTTAACAAAATCCCATGAGGTGAACATTCCTTTTATAAAAATATCACTGTGGTTACGTGCTTTGAAAAAACTCGTGTGCTCTGCAGTGGAAAAGGCATGGGCTGGTGAGGTTATAGTTTAGCTAAGATGCATATCCATGCCTAATATCCAGTTGCTTTCAAAAAAACTCCAGAACGAATAAAATGTGATATATTTAAGATGGAATGCCAGTGTCATTCAAATAAACTGAAATGGCAGCATTCGTGTCACAAGAATCATTAACTGCTTTGTTATAGCCTGCTCTGTGCAGTGAACCTTTACAGACTTCTTCAGTCCAGCGAGTCTTAAAATCAGCTGCACAAAACGCCAACATACACACTGCATCTTAAACAACTCCTGTCTGATTACTGAGGTAATTTCAAAAGACACTTTCAGATGTGAGTTGTATCTGCAGACACTAATGGCAGGGACAGTTTTATTGCTGTTGTAGCACTGAATGAACACTAAATGATTTCCCAGTATGAAGTTAAAATGCTATAAGCAAGTCATATGATATGGGAGATGATTACACTGAGGTTTTACAGAATCCAGGCTAGCCAGCTCTGATTTTTATTTTTATTTTTTATAAACTTTCCTTAATAGATTTTGAAGTTTTTGTTCAGGCAATTTGTGCAAAAGGCCATTAGTAAATATCTGTTTTGTAACATAGATCAAGTTCATAGTAACTTTAAAATCCCACACTGATTTGTAGGTGGCAGATAAAACCAAGCAGATTTATGTTTTGTTACATTCATAATAACCTTAGGCAAATACTTCCAGTGGAGTAATTTTGGTTTCCTTGTACCAAAATCTACTGCTGATGGGTTACTTCTAAGGCAAGAAAGACACTAAAAAGTACTTGACGTTTTTTACAAACTAACATCCCAAATAGCCTTGTTATCATCAGGCTCTCCTCACTGCTCTTTCCATTACCTTATGCTCCACTGCCAGTCACCTCCTCTTTCCATCTCAGGCTACAGCACAGAAGAACTGAGGTGAGGTGCAAGGACCTCACCTTCTACTCAGCCTTCCTGGGTTTGTACAAGAAAAGGTGTTATGATAACAGTGCCCAGTTGTTCAGTACTTTAATATGCAATCTAATGGGAATGCAAAGGCAAGACAGTTGAACAAGGTTTTCTGGAAGTTAAATTCCTCAAACAGCACTGACTAGGTAACTATACCTTGAAAAGGGAGAACATTTTTGGAGCAGTGCTGTAAAGAGGTGGGACATACTATTTGGGCAGTTTATACAGATACACTGTACTCATAACAGTGTTGCCACAAGTGCTGATCTCAACAGCCATTCTGACAAAGAGTGTTTTAATCCTTCCATGTAAGAGGAGCTACTGCAGGACTAAACAGTCCAAGATTTTTTCAGTGGGTATGAAATTAACAATGAAACATTGCGGATGGAAATGAATTCATGCAATCAGAACAAAACCACATGCCAAAGCCCAGCTTGTCGCCATGGATGGAGGTCCAGATTATGCGTGTTACATGCATATCAATTCTTCAGAAAAACTGAGTTGTAAAATATTCAAATCCAAGAGGAACTTTGGCTGGGTCTGCAGCTGACTCTTCTTGTTTCATGAAAGGTCAGTTTAAGCAGATCGAGACTGTAGGACTAGCCTGGAGGTGTAAAAGTCAAGGTACATTTGAACTTCTTCTGTCTTTCAGCACGGACTGAACCCACCATGAGTGATGAAAGAAATATTTCATGTTTGATTTTTCCTCTTTCATCTTTATGAATACCACCCTAAGATTAAGAGGACCCAAATGTCATTAGTCTACAGGAGTTTAGAGGTGAACAGCTCCAGGCCTGCTTTCATCTTGCTGACAGCTAGAAGGGAAGAATACAGAACTGTGCCCCACTACTATGATTTTTCCCAAGCACAGTAAAACAAGGGCAAAAGGGTAAAGGAACTGTTGTCCAGTACCTCCCACACCAGCTCCCCTGACTGATCATTACAGGGCCACACAACTGAGCACTGCGGCCAGCCATCACTCGTTACAATAACAAGTTACATTTCCCTTTCTTTCTTTTTCTGGTATTTCAAATAGAAAGTACATGGAAACACCAACACTGGAAATGCTCTGCTCTCACTGATGGATCAGAGAGCTCACTGCTCTGTTTCCTGGAAATATTACTCATCTGTACGTGTTCAACTATGACATTTAACCTGGCATTTTTATTTTTTGCCTTCAAAACTTTTTTAAAATCAGTATCCTGGAGGCACAATTGTGTTCAAGTGCAACAGAAATCACTACATGGTTCAAGAGTTCCTTTGCAACTTACTAAAGCACTTTCTATTTTTCTGTTTTAAGTTATCACTTTATTAGTCATTGTGAGAGTGCCTACAGCCCACATTCACGCCTGGAGACCTATGATGCTACACATTGTTTGCAAGCAACAGCAACAACAAAGAAACCTCAAAGAGCTTGGATTAAGATTAAAAATAAATTTAAAAAGCCCAACAAAATAAAGAATGAAATGCATCGGTGACCCACAACTTCTACCACTGTAAAATAATGCCAAAAAAGGTCAACTTTTATGAAGAACAAAGAGCTGCTGATTAGTGTAAAGCAGACAGCAAGATATGACTCTGACAAAAGAGGCCACATAAGCACTAAACAACACTATGAACAGAGAAAACAAGATACAACTGGGTACCACCACATCTGTTAGCATGGAGGACTGCTAAAACACACAGAAGGTCATACAGCAACCAATTCTGGGATTTAAACCTGTCAAAGCTGCTAAATCTTCCCTATCTACTTTAAAGACAAACAAAAACCAGTTTGCTTCAATTTTGTAGTTTATATTTGCGTAAGAAAACATCTAAATTGTCTGTGTATATATTCAAAGTGTGAATTCATTTCAAGATTTTAGGAAAATGTAAGCATTAAAAGTTATGGCAAAATAATTTCCTACCACTGTGGCCAGGTCTGCCCAGAAGGTCCCTGCTCGTCCCAGAGGAAAACCAGCTCTTCTCAGTGAACAAGAAGGATGCAGAGCATGACCTCTGCAGACACCAGGCAACTCCTCCTCGCTTCCAAACAGTGGCTACAGAATGGCCTCATAGCAGAAGAGCTCCTGTCCCCCCAGAGAGTGAAGCGAGGACAGGGCACATCTGTGGCAGGAAGTCTCTGCACTTCACTTTCTGTAAAGTCTTCTGTAAGGTTTTCAGATGCTGCAACACAACACAGTCAGAGTTTCCACCTACTCTTTCATTGCACTTTGTTTTCTTTAAAGAAGTGTCTCACCATTTCGGAACAATTAGGAATTGATTATTAATATACGGATGTAGTAGGTGTGAGTGGAGACACTGGAACAATTGCTGAATTCAAAACAAGTTTCCTAGGTTACATTTAATATAACTGGAATTGGTTAAATAGATCTCTACCCAACAAAACAATTCCAGGGCACAGTGAGGTGTTGAAAAGCTCCGAGCACCAGGGCTGGGTTACCTATTAGCAGGTTGTAACATGCGTGTTAAAATCACAGGGAGTGCACAATGACCAGCTCCTTCCTGACAGCAAAATGATGATGAAATTGTTGGGGTCGTGAAGGCCGAGAGCACAGCTTCGACCCTAAGCCTCCTGCTTTTGTGGACAGCTGGTGTAAGCAAGGACAGACCAGGGAAATGCTGCTGAACATAGGGACTGACAACGTAAGCTGGAGGAGTGGTGAGATCGTTGTGCCAATCAGATAACAGTTAGGGGTCAGCACTGTTGTACTGCTGTTATATTGCTGTGACAAACCAGCTGCGTTCTTCCTGTGCAGAACAGACTTATGTTTACAGGGTGAACAGAGACCACAAAATAAAAACTAATCAAGAACTTCTGCTGACTGTCCGGGTTAGGTGAGCCAACAGAAGTGCTGCTGACCCAGATCCTTCCAGGTTCTCCAGATACCTACGTCTTGTCTCTCCATCTTGTTGCCAACAAGCATCATCAGTAAGGCTCTGCACTTTCCCAGGAGCCAGACTCAAGCCTACCAGTCCTGGCACTATTGTCAGTCAGCCACCTAAACCCATTTGCAGCACTCCAAGCCATGCATAGCAGGCTTTCCTTTAACCATTCTTGCTCCAGACCCAGAATGACTTTAAGACTATGCACACTCATTGTTATTTTTTGTGGGTTTTTTTTTTTTTCCATACAATACTATGAAGAGTTGAAAAAATGATCCTGATCTTACTCAGAACAGAAATAAAGCACTTCAATAGACTGTTCTGTGTAAGGCACTACGACAAAACTGCTCTGAGATACAGTTGTAGAAATGGAGGTGCACACTGTGATTTCATGCCAGGTGTTTATCACTGAGGACTCAAGATGAGCAGTATGGTAACTCTCAGCTGCTGAGCTAGAGAGAAGTTGAGTAGAATGTGTGGCAACCAAGTATCTTGGTCAAATCTAATGTAGGATATTACATTTGTGCCTGTCTAACATTGCTCCTTCCAGCCATAACTAAATATAATACTCCTGGATTCCTGCAGTAGACTCAGCTACTTACTAAGAAGCTTGCCACATCTCACCCTGAAGGTGTAGTAACTGTTTTCCACCAGGAATGCTTTTATATACTGAGAAATGAATCAATAGGACAGGTACACAACTTAATACTTTTTGGAGTTTTCCTGAAGCCAGGTTTGGCACATGGAGAAATCACTTCTAGGGGGCTGTGGACAACAGTAAATGCTGTGCTCAGAGCAGCAGTCTCACTCCTTGACCCCCATTTCTTTGCTTCCACAAACGCAGCAGCAGCACACGTAAGGCTAATCACCCTTCCATCCCTGTAGATCCTGGAACAAGCCACAGCCCATTGGCAAAACCACGAAAGAGCACACATAATTCTCTCCCTTGGGAGATGAGAGAATGAACTGCACATGATGTAAGTCATTCGTAAGGCTTAGTGCCTGACTGGGAGAACATATGCTAATGGTGAGGGTGAGCTTTAGCTAACAAACTACACAACAAAGCTTGCTGAGCACAGACAGGTTTTATCTATCACTGGACTATCACTGTCAAAAAGCACAAACCAGGACATCCTCTGCGATGAGTAACAACCTCACCAAAAGAGACCTTGGTTTCCCAAGTATCAGCCTGCTTCACTCACAGGACACCTGCTCTGGAAGTCATATGCTCAGTGTATGAACTGCTCTTAATGCAGAGAAGGATTTAGTGCTCGGATGAATTATATGAGGTACGTTCAGTTATTGGCACCTTATGTAGGTGAAGTATGGTCTGGAAAACATGAATGCAAAGAGCTGAATCAACATTTTTTCAAAGATGATTTAGACAATCCAATTCTATGAGACTTGACCAAACACAAAGCCCCAGAGCTCCAACACGTTTTAAAAAGCTCAGCCTAAAACTCTCCTAAAGTAAACAGCTCGAGTCCTGCTTGGACCGAGAGCCACAAGCTGAATTATACCACTGTATCTGAGTGAGACCATTCTGGGATGTGCCTGGATCCCTCCAGTACCACGGGCAGCAGGGAAAAGCAAGCCTTGAAAACACCCAAATGCATCCCAGCAAGGGTAACAGACAGTATGCCTGTTCCAAACTTCTCACCACGTTGAGCTGATGATTTTAGAAGAACAAAGTAAACTCAGCCCTGTGTAGGATTCCTTACTGGAGCTGGAAGCAGCAGAGCATGCTCCTTACCAAACTACATTCTCCTACACAGTGCCAGTTTTACACACACGTACGGAGCTGCACGTCACCATAATGCTGCTGCACACACTGCAGTGGAGAACCTGACTTCTCGTGCTGCAGTGTGTAATGGTCATGGCTCATTTCACAAGGTCAGTTTACTTAGTATTGAAAAACTAGAAGTGAAGGTAATAAACTTTTCAATGGATTATTTTCATCTTGAAATGAAAGCAGAGATATTAAAGGATCATGAAGTATTACGAGTGTCTTCCAAAATTTATGTAAGCCCTAACATTCAACTTGGATTCGTGTGAAAAGATAAAAAGGCATCTGTTAACTGTGTTAAAAGCAACAGTGGTCCACGTTTAATAACAGCTTTCCTTGCTGTTTCTTAGAACCAGAAGTTTAGACTTATTTCAAACATATATTCTGTCTGCTAAATTAAATCATACCTCATAGAGCTCCCGCTGGCACAAACAACATCCCTCCCCAGTCCCCCTCTGACCCCCACCAATAAATCTCCTTCTTTCTTTGGTGGAGATAGAAGGGGACAAAATCTGACCAAAGGTCTGGTGAATAAAACTTGCTGGATGTTTTACAGCTCTAATCCAGACTTCCCATTTCACGTTAGTTACGTTAGTTTAACGTTCATATTAAAGCCTGCATTAGCAGCAGCACAAAACTGCAGCAGCACAGATTCAGTGGCTGTTTCTTTCCACAGCAGCAAAGAGAGGATATCCACGGTCGTACCCACCCACCCTAAGAGCCCTAGCAAGGGGTGTGGGGCTGATCCTCTCCACAGCTGCAGGGACACAAGGATGCTGGGTGGCTGGGAACAGGCATAGCACAGGGAAAGGCACAGGCAGCAGAAATAAGAGCGGGGGAAACACAGCTTGTTTAATTGTAGGGTGGGAGTTCTATCTGGATTTCCATCATCCATCATCATTTGAAACATAATTGGGAGGCAAAAAAAAAAAAAAAAGATAGTAAACCAAATCGCGTCTGCCTCTAAAATCCTTCCATTGCTTGTAGGAGCAAGGCTGGGAGAAAGAAAAGTTCTTCCTCCCTGTATGAATTGGACTACATGCATACAGGTCCCCATTTCAGGCTTCTTAAATTAATTTAAGTATATAATTTCAGCATTTGAAATTATAAAGGATTCTTTCTAGACCAGCTGTGTGGAAAAAGGCTCAGGGATGTGCTAGGATTTTGCCTGCTTGTTTTTTCCTTTTTTAACTGGGACCAGTGCTTCAGGTTTTCTTCCAGACACATAGGACCAAGTTCAGACTGCTTTACTGGTGCAACCTGACCGCATAGGTCTTACGATGTCATAGCTTCCTTTTGATATTAGCCAGGAATAAACACAAACGTTTTAATTTCAATTTAGAAATCTAAATTGTCAAAATGCATTTCTCCAAACAGCCGCTGCACAGAGCAATCTTCTCCTTGTTTGCCACGATCTGTGCAGCAAAGGACAATGACATTTGGTCAGATTCTCACCATCTTTTCTTTCCACAGATGTACTGAGACTGACAGAGAGAAAGAAAAACCAGAGGAAAGTAACACTGAGAACTACGGACCCACGACACACCTGTTGCTTTGACAGCACTGCCAGCAGGACGGGGTGACAGGCCAGCCAGCTGCATACAGCAAGCAGAGCTCACTGCATCACACAGCCATGTGCGTTTCAAATCAACACTGGAGTCCTTCAGGATAAGCAGTAAGGACAGGAGAGATGCCTATTTGTGCACACCAACAAACCTAAACGCAGTTCCACACCATTTTATTCCTCACTGACCGTTTACCCAGGAACTCAACGTGCTCTGGTTTTGTGTTTCACATCGGCGTGGGCTGTCCTTAACAGCCACAGGGTGCTCAGCCCGGACCCAAAGACACCCATGCAAAGTTCCCCTTGTGCCCTGTGCTGCCATGCATCCATCTGCCACAGCTCGAACCTTTCTGAAGCAGGTTGCAGTGCTTTGCAGCTGGCAGACCCTAACCCAAGGAGAAGTGGACAGGCTGCCATTCACTGATGCACCTCCCTCCTGAGATGTCTTACACAGACGTGCTCTCCCCAATACGGAGCTGCAGAATCCATCCCGCTGGGAAGTATATAGAACTTTCAATTCTGCACATGGCAGAACACCAACTGCTAAAGCTATCACGGTGCCTAAAGGCACAGCCTTCCCTAAGTTTTCTGAACAAATGAAAAAACAATAGAAAAAATGCTCGAAGCCGACAATCAACAGGTTTGGATGTGGCAGCCGAAGCGGAATGACGGCGCCCTGAGATAACCGATGTTCTCTATCGCCTTAACTCCACAAAAGTGCTGAGAAGAGCTCCTCGGGGAAGCCGCGCCCGCTGCTCAGCTGTTTCCCTCATCACGTTACAACTCGGTAAGAAAAGACAAATTCGGGGTTATCCTAATGATAGCATAAAAAACCCTCTCCAAATTTACTTTTCCAAGGAACATCCTTTTAAGAAGGCATCCTGAGCGCCCATGAAGAAAGAAAGCGCTGTTTGTAAAACGTTATTACCCGAAATCTTGAAGATATTAAACAAAAAGATCCCGTAGGGTCGGGCCAGCACTACAGCTGCAGAGGGGGACCACAGCAGGGCCTGGCATGCGGTGCGGGACCCCCCCACGGGAGCTGGACTCGGCGGGAGACTGCAGCGGGGCCGAGCCCATGGGTGCGGGGATCTCCAGCACCTCCTCCTCACGCTGATAGACTCTGCTGATGCCTCCCTTCATCCAGAGACGGTACCGGGGGGTTCGCGTGAATGTACGCCGGTGATGACCGCACGCTTTCCATCAGCTCCTCACGCGGTTCGGTGGCTGCCTCTGTTCTAACTCCGGGATACGGAGCACCTGAGCAGCGACGCGCAGCACCGCCTCGGCGCTCGGACGACCCCGCACCGCCGCCTATTCTGCACGGCTACAAAACAGAACCGCCGGATGCGGACCCGAAGGAGTCCTTCACCTCTCACCGAGGTAACGCCGTCAGTTCCGCGGGATCGCCCCCAGCCCCGCTCCCCTTCAGCCGCAGGCACCCCGCGCCCTCCGCCCGCCCACCTGCGTCCCGATAACCCCCAGCGCGGCCGTACTCCCCGTTCCCAGAGCCGTACCCCGACGGGACGCCCCACGCAGCCCCGCGATCGCGGCGCCCGCTGCCGCCCCGTTGTCCCCCGGCGGCGGCTCCGCCTTCTCTCCGCCGCGGGTGCGCCGGGCGCGGCCGGGACAGGTGCGCTCCCCCCGGACGGCACTCACCTGCCGCTGGCTGTGGTTGGCGGGACCCGCGGAGCCCTGCGGCTCTCCGCCGCCGCCGCGCAGCACGGTGATGTGCAAGGTGAGCAGGAGCAGCCCCAGCAGCAGCAACAGCTCGGCCGCCAGCCGCACCATCCTCTTGAGCCGGGCGGCTTTAGGGCCCCGCGGC
>VXAB01001349.1:237164-278386 GCA_013399175.1 Odontophorus gujanensis
CTGCCGGCCGGGCCCCCCCCCCCCCGCCCCACCGAGCCCCCCGGGCCGGGCACTCGCTGCACCTTGCGCGGAGCTGCAGGGAATGCCGCCTTCGTGTCCCCTTTTGGAGGAGGCACAACTTTCCTCTCTGCTGGCTCTGCCTCTCCTCTTTGCTGGCTGTTGAAGTACAGCTCAACAAACGCTCTCTCAGGTGGGAGGCCCCGAGCTTAAAGTGAAATTGTGTTTGAAAAGAGATGAAAACGGTTCAGTGGAAATAGGTGTGAGTGCGCCTGCTGTAAGTCGGTGTGTATTGTGGCGTGCGATCTGGTGGAGCCAAACCGCATCCTCAGCGCTGCAGGTCATGGTAACGAGAGCACAGCTCAAAGAAATGAGAAAGACAGTCAGCTCACTGAAAATGGGAGATTGGGAATCTTTGTGGCTGTTCTTCCGCAGTTTACCCTGTGACATGTAAAAGCAAGTATCTGCGTGACCGGGGCCTGTGCGAGTGAGCAGCAGAGGGGTGTGTGTGGCAGCTGGGAGGTTGAGCTGGTGCCGGGATGGCCAAAAGCACAAGGATCAGTCCCCACTGCAAACGTTTTCAGCTGGGAAGCAATATCCCCAGTAGTGTTGCTGCAAAGCGAGAGGGAGATGCGCTTCCAGAGAGTGGTGCCAGCCACGGCCGAGGCACAAGTGGGAGCCCGCCGGCAGCACGCCACACCCTGCCTCCTCGGCACAGCAGTGTGCTGGAGATGGGGAGACACGGAGCCCCCAGGGGACCACGGACAGGTCTGGTGTGTACAAAGGCTGCAGTCACAAGTGAGTCAGAATGCCAGCATGCACCCTTCCAGACAGATAGGTTGCCCTTCCGATGACAACCGCTGTGAACTGTCAGCTGTCACACTGTTAGAGATGAGACCAAAAGCCACAGAACCCAGCCCTTCAGGGTTAAGGGTTTTCAAGCCGGCAGTGCGGTCTGTGTGAGCGCTGCAGTAGGAAGGATCTGCACAGACATCGTGTCCCAAGCACGCTGCAGTGAGTGCAGCCTCTCTGCCTCACGAGATGGCTCGAGGAGCACCCAATATCACACACGTGTGCTCGGATATGCAAGGAAATCCTACAAAGCATCTGACATGGCTCTAAAAGAAGGTTGTATTTTCTTTAACTCAAACATTCCTTGCGCTAAACAAAATACCAAGGAGACAAAAACACTGATGTGCTTCAGATGTCATCACTCGGCCTTGGCTCTCTTGCTGCTGTCGCTGGGATGTTGGCACTGGTGGCAACGGACAGGAAGTGGGGGGCAGGGGAAACTGGGCAGCAAAAAGGCAGAACGGTTCCCCAGGTGTGGCAGGGCCTGTCCCTGCCTAGCGGCTGTCGGCAGCTCCTGGCTGTTGAGGAAATGTGGAAACTTGGCACAGGAGTTGTGTATTTCAGAGCTCAATGGCACAAATCAATGGCCGGGGGAGATGGGAGGCTGTAATGTGAACCAGTCCAAGCTACAGCCTGGCGAGAAATGCACACATGGGTCTGCTGCCGAGCTCTGGGGAATGTATGTTCTCCCTCGCCTTATGAAAGACTGAACCAAAAGACATCTTTAATCCAGATGAGATGGGCCTAAGCTGGTGCGCATTTCCTCATGGGACATTAAGTTTTATGCATTACGCTGTTGTGGAATGACAGAGGGATGGAGCAGTGCTACTATTGGCAGTGAGCAGCTGGCAGCAAGAAACCAAAGTCTCTCCTGCTTGAAAAAGCTGGGACAAAAGCAGCACTTGTGTATGGTGACAGTGCTGTGTGGCTGCACTGGGGGGGAGCAGGAAGCATGCGTGCCATAAATGCCATCTGAAACTCACACTGTTAAACTGGCAGATGACTTCACTGATTAATCACAACCTTTAGGGGAGATGTACTCAAAAGCAAAGGGAATGGCAGCCATGTTTTGAAGACTGTCTCCTGGGGAGATGTTTCAGGGGTCCATAAGGGCTCTGCTCGTCCCGTCCTCCAAACCAGCTCACTGTGGGCACTGTGCCACTCGCAGTGCTCGAGGCCAGGAAGCTGTGCTTGGGGCTGAGTTGGCCACGTCCCACTTGTTGGTGTTCCTGTCCCTTGTGCTTTGCAGGGCAGTCCCCACCCCACCAGCACACGGGTACCTGCACTTGGTGTTGTGAGTGCCACTCCTGGAAACAAAGCACCACCTGGCTGAGAAATGACACCGTGTGAAGTCTGGGTGGTCCTGTTGACTGAAATCATTAGGACACTAATTGCACTCCCTCAAGTGTGAAAAACCCTTGCTTTGAGTGAGTGCCGCCACCAGGTGACTAGCTGGAGAGAGGGAGGGAAAACACAACTTGATGTGATGTAACACTGCCATCAGTGCTTCATTTCAGGAGTGCGGAGGGGGTGGAGGTGGGAGCAATAGATGAACCAAGAGTGAGTGCTGCTGCCACTGCTGTCAAAGCTGCTGTCCCAGCAGCTGAAGGATGCAGGTGCTCACCTGTTTGTCCACGTTGGCCCTTTACTGTCAGCCCTGCTCCAGGATGGTGGCGGTGTTCCGTTGGTAAGGCAGACAGCTTTTCAGATGTGGCTGCTGCAGCCCCACCACCCTGCTCAGCTTGCTTCTCCCTGCGCCCACTCCCAGCGTGCTGTCGTTTTATCTTTAAGCCTGGGGGTTGCTTTAAAATCGTCTGCGATGAAAACCTGGCTCCGGTAAAGTCATTGGCAGAGCTCCCATTGACTTCAGAGGAGCCAGGATTTCACCCGAAGACACTTTGTAGATGAGTGGTGAATGGAAAGCATACATCTGGCTTCCTGGGGGTTATTATAGGTGGTGATGACCTCTGCTCCGGTGAGCACTGAGCAATGTTGGCTAAAGCTTTTCCTGCCTCTTCCCCAGCTTTGCTCTACGGCTCATCCTGGATCCACTTATCAAGGTGCAATTCAATGCCTGTTTGCCCACACTGCCCTTCCCCCAGTGCCAGCAGATCAGCAGATAGGAGACAGAATGGCTGATGAGCTTCCAGCTCCAACCTCTTAGCTGGCAGCTCCAAATGCATGCACAACACAAGGGTCTTTTAAAATAAAAAAAAAAAAGAAAAAGAATAACGTTCCCCAATGACAGCACCAGCCTTTCTGTGACACATGCTTCCTTTAGCTCAGTAAGTTACAACAGGAAGAGTAACACCATCTTCTTACAAAGTCCAGTTAGCTCAATTTCTCTGCTTCTCCCAGACCTGTGCTCTCACCTTCCCACCTTCATACTCAGCCCCCAGCCGGACCTGGCGGCTGGGACAACAGTTCTGAATTGTGTGACAGACTGGAGATGCAGCAACCACTTTATCAACACTTGAAGCAGAATTGTGCAACAGGTGGAATCTGAATGACAGAAGATGCAAATGGAGAAAACAGTGCAGCTCAGTTTCCCGTGTCTTTGTCGTTTTCAATACCGAGTTGTGTTTTACTCTCCCCCACATTCTCACTTCTCAGTACGCTGTGTTTTGTACTGATGATGTACAGCTGCACTGCAGTGCTGTCAGGGCACAGCGGCACACGGCTGTGGGGATCAGCACAGCGGGCAGCGCTCTCCAGAAGTGCGCAGAGAGCTGAAATTCTGCTGAGAGGCACAGGTGCCCTCCACAGCACATTTGCAACCAACCAAACAACAAACCGACAGAAAACAGAGATAAATAGAGCTATTTACGCCTTCCACACCTATGGTTTCCAACCCCTTTATTTCCCCAGGGAAAACATCACATTACTGGATTGCAGTTGGCTTTTTCTCCAAGATTGTTTTCATGACTCTGGAAGTGGGGAGTGTAATTAAAACCCAAAAGAAAGCAGAAAGCCAGGTGAGCTCTGGGGAAGGGGAGGGGAGGATTTCACAGCAAACACGGTGCTAGAGGGTGAGACAAAGGGCTGCCTCCATTGCAGGGAACCTTATGTCCCCACAGAATAAGTAAGTAGAATTTAGCTCATTTCTTGATGGCATCAGATGATGTCACCTGGCATAGCTGATTTAACATCTGGCACACTGCAAGGAAACAGCAGGAAGAGGTTCACAGTTATTAGTGCAGGTGAAGAAACCAAGTAAACTAGCACTTGTGCCCTCTCTTAGTGTTCTGGGTGGCTGCTCTTAAATTCACTTGTGCCAGACTAAAGCCACACAGTTGGATTTGATATTCCTAACAGCAGAGGGGCACAGCAGTCTGGGCTTTGTGACCTCTGTCAGCACAGCTTTTAGCAGAGCGCTGGCCAGGTTTGCAGTACTCCAGTACCAGCAATGGTAATCATAACAGCAAACAGTGGTAGAGATCCTGTGGAACATCCCAGGCAATAGAGGATGAGATTACTGTGGAAAGCTCTGTAAAGGAGGATATTATGTTCAATAAGGCAATGGAGAGGAAAAAAATAGTCTCTTGTCTCAGGTATTTCATTGAAGAAAAAACATTCTCTGCTACCCAACTCCAAGCGCATTGTCTGGGATACAAATGTAGGTGGTTTGATAGCAACAGCGTCACCTGCCATCCACAGTGGGATGTGGAAGTCCCCGTGGATCCGGCAGCCAGAGCACAGAGCTGGGCTGGGGAAAGGCATCCAGAGTGCTTCTGCAGCAGGCCTGGGGCCTGGCCTGTGCTGCTGGTGAGGTGACAAAGAGCAGGGCCACCCACCTGTACCTGGGGAAATCGCGTGGCTGTCTTCCCTGGTCTTGCCAGAAGCAGAAGTTTTGAGGAACCTGCTCCAAACTGGAGACACGGGGCTGAGAAGGAGGGAGGCAGCAGGCTACAGCTCAGCACATTTGTTTCAAGGTAGCTATCCTAGAGAGAGGTTTGCTCCTGTGTAACCTGAAGACAGCGACTGTGAATGAACAGCATGGAAAAAGCAATACCTGGAGCTCCACCTTGCTGCCTGCAGCAGTTACTTGCTACTGAGTTTTTTTTTTTCTCTGTTTACTGTTAACATCCTAGAGCAATGAAAATCAGCTTCAGGAGGTAGTAGTGCAAGCCTATGGAAATCCTCAAGAGAAAGGCTTCAGAAAGACTGGTGGAAAATAGGGCCAGCACCACCACTGAATGTCAGCTCAGCCCCGTCTGATCAAGCAGGGGCTTTCCCAGAATCATAGCACAGCTTGGGTTGGAGAGGACCTTTAAGTCCATCCAGCTCCAACGCCCTGCCGTGGGCAGGGTTGCCACCCACTGAAACAGGATGCATAGAGCCCCATCAAACCTGGCCTTGAATGCATCCAGGGTGCTTTATCCTTCTACTGCACTGTCCATAACCAGTGTCCCTTTTATCCTGCAGTATCCCAGAGAAAATGCACTGGAAATGTACAACGTCATTTTCTTAAAATGGAAAGGACCTCTAACATCATCACGTCCAACTTGCAGCCTACCCTCACTGTGCACACTGAACATGTTCCTTGAACACCTCCAGGGATGGTGACCCCAGCACCTCCCAGGGCAGCCTGTGCCACTGCCTCACTGCTCTTTCTGCCAAGAAATCATACTCAAGCTGATAACCAACCTTACATTCTTACCTGATAATCCAGCAAAGAAATGAATTTCAGTGCAGGCAGGATCAGACCCTTGTGCATGAAGGATCTCTCTACTGTTGGAGATGGTAAAAAGATCCCATTTAAACAAGAATGAAGAAATCTAAAGAGAGAAAAAAAGCAAATTAACCCTCCTTGACTTGTGCTGCTTAACCTCAAGCAGCTTTTTTCAGTAGATCCCTCAGGGGGGGTTCATCTGTGAAATGCCCCAGTTTACAAGTGAGTTTAACAACCAGTGCTGCTTTTCAACTCCAGGCAGACAGGGACAGATCCAATTGACACCTGCTTCAGACAATAAATGGGACACAAAAGATGAAATTCATTTCAAAGGGTCTATTTGTCCCTCGCCATGGATTAAACCAGGGGGCCACTATTTCAGGATGGATTCTGCTCTCATTCCAGTCAATGGAAAAAAAAATAAATCCTATTTATGTGGATAGGATAATGCAAAGCTGGCCCTTGGCAAGGGGAAGCGCTGGTTGTTGCTGAAGCTTTACTGACAGCTCTGCAGTGAGTGAGGATATAGTACTTCTGAAATGCTCGATTTGCATGCCAGATGTTTGAAATATGAATATTCACACTTGTAGAACTTTAAACAGAACGATGAAAGTTTACTGAAAAACAAGTGGGAATACAAGAATTTTGGTAAGAATGCAAAGTACCACAGTGCTTTTTAAAAATAGGACTTTGGTTATTTGATTCAAGTCTAACTCAATTTAGAAAATTCTTCCTGTCTAAAGCAATTTCTGTATGGGGGTGGGGGAAGAACAGAGCAAAAACTGCTGAAATTATGCCTTTTAGAAACAAACCAAACGAGGAAAAAAAAAAAAAAACAACAAAAAACACAAAGCCTGCCTGGTTCCTGAAGCCAGTAGCTTCATGAATGGACATAACGAGATGCTGAAGCAAACACACTCAAGCACCGGTGGTTCCCCCACCCCCTGCACGCAGCGTGCCGCAGGGCTCGGGGCACGCGCACCCCAGGAACTCTGTGCTGACGGTTGCCCAAAGGGAAAAGAAATAGCAGGAAAAAAGCCCAACACGAACGTTTTGGCAGCTCCCACTTCAAAGAGAGCAGCGCTTCAGTCTGTGTTCCGCGCACTGTGACAGCCCCGCTTCCAACGCACGCACACAAAGCAGGCGGCGCGCACAGGGCAGCGCTAACTCGGAATTTCCTGCCTCCTCCGACAGCGTTAACATTCCATTAACAAACAATTCTGGGTTAAACGTTACTTTGTAGCATGCATTTACCCAAGTGCTTTTAATTGGATTTCTGCCCTTCCGACTTCCAGTGGTTTGGTGAGGCCGAAGGACGCGTGGCTTTGTGTGAGATGGACCCTTCTGGTTTGGAAGCAGTGCACCCTCTCTGCAGGTAGAGCCCACGTAAACCAGGCACACGTTCCACTGTGCAGGACCAAGTGGTGGTGGTATGAAGCCCCTTTTGCTGACAACCACACCTTCCTTAGGGCTTTCACTAATTTAACTGTTCATTTGTATTGCTAACTAGACTAGAAACTCCCTGTGCAAAGCCGGCACAGGATGTGAGAAGGCTGTAAGGTTGGGTTGTCCCAGGCTGCAGTACAGCTGTGATTGGAGAGATTAGATCTGGAAAGCTGAACTGCATGTGTGGGAACAAATGCTGCTGATCGTTGGTGTGCTGGATGAACCAAATGGTAGCAATGGCTAAAGGTGCAGAGCCTGAAATCCTCAGGAATCCCAAACAAATTCACCTATGTTAAACAGTTACCTAATAAGTTATTTCAAAGTAGAAAGCGTTTAGCTTTTTCTTGGTGGAAAAAAAATGATTATATGGATGCTTAAATCATTCTGCTCTGTGGCCTTCTTGCAGTGATCTTTACAATTAAGCACAGTGGCTGTGATTCTGCCTCTAACAAATTCATGGCAATGCTCTTGGAAGCAGTTGGACTACAAAGAGTTCTGCTTCCCAGAGTGCAGCAGTTCCATCTCTAACGACATCTACTTACTGCAGACATCAGCACCAAGTAAAATAGGTGATTTGGTCACTAAGGAAAGAAAGCACTTGAAAGCATAACATGACAAGAGATAGGATACCTCTGCATTCCACTGGCCTTCTGTTTCAGCAAAGTAACAGACAAAGTCCACCCTGCCTTGCAGAAGGACTCTCGCTAGTGATAATTTATGAACTAAGCATGGCAGAAAGGACAAAATTTTACCAACAGCCGAAAAATGTTAAAAAGTAACAATCCAGAACCAGGAGGATAATGCACACAGGTGCACAGACACCCATTAGACTTCAGTCTGCAGGAAGGCTCCGTACCACACCTATCCACTACTGGGGAAGAAGCCCAGAGTGATGTGTTAAATTTAGCAGACAAAACAAAACTGATACAGCTAAACAAAGTGAAGGGAAAATGGGAACAAATTCCCTTCCAAACAGAGAATGCAGCAGTGGAGGAATTCAGAAAGAAGAATGTAGGAGAAACGACACAGCAAAAAAGTAAGCCTGTGTGTTGCCCAGCACTAAGTGAACTCTACCAGCCTCGGTCCCACTGAGAACAGCTGAGAGCTGAAATCTCCTTTCTCAATGATTTCAGTCCTCGTAGCTCAGGATGCAGTTATCTCAGGACTAATTAAAGAAATAATAAACTAGTGATGGGAATGGAAGGATCCCCATTTGACTTAATTATCTAGGGCGAGGAGAAAACATCCCTTTCATCCAAGGGTTGCATAATTGTCCATTATGGGCTGAAGTTTGGCTTCTTGAAAAACGACTGACAAAACTCATACTGAATTAAATGGAAGAAGGATGTGACCCATAAGGGTTCAGACGTTTTGAAGCATCCGATCTGTTGATCACTGACTAAAAGATCGTGGGAAAAACAGCTGACGGCTTTCAGTGTCTGATAAGCCTCTCTACACTCCAGCCCTACCAAACCAAACCAAACCGACCCCCCAAAAAAGCCTCACAAACAAAAAAAATGTATCTACACATATATAATGAAATGAGAGTATGGGAAATCCCGAAGCAATCAGTACTCAAAAGACTGGTTGAGGTTATCATTACAAATAAAGAAACCAGTCCAAGGAACCAGCCATAGTCTATGTTAGGATGCTGAACTGGATTTCAAATTAAAATTTATCCAGAATGATATTTTTTAAAGCTTATTTTTAGCTTCTACCACGTGGGAAGCACATGGCTCCATAAATACATTTCCCTCAGGACTAAGTTAATGGGGTGGGGGCGTGTGGGAGGAAACAACCTAAATAATTCATTTAAACTCACTAACTGCATGAAGAATTTTATAGCTCCACGTCTTAAACGTCTGTCATTAAATGTGATTGACTTTCATAATGACATGCATACATGCACCAGCAGCGCCTGGGACAGCAGCCTGATGAAGGATTCACACAAGCTCCTAGTAGCCTACTACAGCATCGACTTGCAAGAACTTTTTGGTGCTGCTGTGGTAGGCTCCAGCTCTGAAATATTCCTCAGAAGAACTTGTTTATTTTTTTTCTCTGTTCGTTCAGGGAGGGCTTTGGGAGAGTCAGGTCGTGTGAGACCTTCCTGGGAAGAAGGAGCCTTTCTGGAAAACTGGTCATAAGAAAAAAGGAAAGAACAGTCATTTGCTAAGGATTTCCACCAAATATGAAAGGAGGGACCACTGAGGGACCTGAAGAAGGACTTGTGTGACAGAAAACGACTTTGTTTTCCCAGCTACGTCCTACAGGCTGTACAAAAAAGCAGTGTTTCCTCTACAAACCTCTCCTCTCCTCTGGGGATGACAAAGGTCTTAGCAGTTGGACAGTATCACGTCTTCTGTCTGCAAACATTTTGCTTAGGTTGTGCTCCCTAGCTTTAAAAAAAATAGAAGGAAAATGGGAGAGAAGTGGGGTTTGCTTATTCTGCTTCCTTCCTAAGAGGCCACAGGCCAGCAGCTTGTGTCCTGCAGCTCCCTCAGCCTGCAGGTTGATGAGCAAATTCACTCCCAGTAGGAGAACAGACCCCCAGGATTTTGCTGCTTCTGTGAGTGGCCTTTTTGTCATGTTGTTATGACTTCATAAGCACCAACTTGCTGTTGCGATGGTGCATTTGTCTCCCAGTCTGGATGGGGCCCTCTGAGGGGTCCTCAGGACCATCCCCTGCACTGATGAAGGCCAGGGGCACACTGATATCCCTTTGGGTTTGGAAGACCTATTTTCTTCATATTCATTTCATTATTTTCATCAGGTGCAAAGGTTTTTAACTCATTTTCTGTGATTGCTATGTAACTTACCTTGGATTTCCTCTTTAGATGATCGATGTAAAGGTTAAAATAAATGCAGCCACTGTGAAATCCAGAAATGGGATCCAATAGCTGAAATGGCGATGAGCTGTCTTTTTTGGTTTGCTGCAGTCTGGACTTCATCTCCTGCACTGAATATGTCCATGTTTATATCTGACTATGAACTTGTTTTTTTTTTTCTTAAAGTCTACAGAGAAGTTTATCTTTGGTTACTTCTACTGTGGACTACTGGCTTTGCCTTTTTTCAACCTACAGATCAAAGACGTTATGTAAAAACAGTGCAATTATGACTAAAATAAACACTTTAAACTCTGTTGCTGTGATTTCATCCAGATTTTTTCTCTAGGTTTGTATTAACGCTCAAGTGACTCAATCAGCATTGGTAGCAATAAAACACACATTATAATCCCCTGCTGATCCATCATTTTCATTTGTACCAAAAAGACTTAAGTGGTGCAGCTTGTGTTTTATTTCCTTTTTCTAGCCTCTGTCAAAAGTACATGTCCTTGTGCAATGTACACTGATACTTAGAAATCAAAAGAACAGCTAATTAATTGCATCCCACCTCCTCATGTGGAAAATGGATCTAAACTAGTATCTAAAACACAATGTGTTTGCTTTAAATAGCCAAATGCGGAGGGACCAGAGAGATCTGTGGGGAATTTTTGGCACCATGTGAAGATTCTTTCAGCCCTTGAATCCCCCACCCTTGAATTCTGTGGTGGGTTAGTAGGGAAAGGATATAAAATTGTGGAATTTTTTTTAAAGGCCTTTCTCTTTGTTTTCTATTCTCCTTGGCTGCGCTCTTATATTTTAATACCGTATAATAGTAAGGAACAAGGAGGGTCATTCAAAAATATTTTTTAATCGTTATTAAAAACAGAACTGCCTTTTGCTGCTGCTGAACCACATTTACCTACAGAGTCCTAAAATGGCTGAAAGGGCTGCAACCATCACTTCTTCTTAGGGCTTTTGAGGAGTGCCAACCCAAGTCTGAATGAATGTAGGTGGCAAGGCACTTCCCTGGAGCCCACAATAACAACATTGCTTTGTTCTGACCAAAGAAGACACTGCTTTGGCAAAGCACTTTTCCCAATTATCTCCCTTTCGTTAAGGCATATTTAACTTTTATTCACTATGGTGGGATGGAAGCATGAATTTAAGGGCTCTGGAGAATGAAGAGGTGATTGCTCATGTGTTAATAGCCATGAAGTGCTGCAGTAGCAAGAGAGGGAGTGAATACTTGGTCCCTGTTGCAATGTGACTTAGATCTCTTGTTTCTAAGACTACATTACATGAACATTCAGATGTTTTTGTGGTCATACATATATTGTACTTTTAGACTTAGTTTTACCACATAAGGAAAAAAAAAACTGTAAGTGCCTAAAGGAGCTTCTGGAAGGAAAGAGAAGGGTGTAGGAACTGTGAGTTGGGAACACGAGAGTTAATTCAGAAGTATCAAAGCTGGCTCAGCCTATTCCAGTAAAGGTGGTGGAGTGCCTACATTTGCTTTTTTTATTCCTCACGTTGTTCAGCAATAAAGCCTCCAAACACTGGAATTAAAAAATTTAACAGATGTTAATAAGTTAACAAATTCACCTGTGAGGATTTGAATTGCTTGCCTGTTTTGTAAAGGATAATGTGGTTCTCTACTCCCCACCTCCAACTTCTATGCCATGGGCAAGATGTCAAACTTCTACACAGCAGAAGTCAAACTCACCGGTCAAACTTTCTGAGAATAAGCAGATAATCCAAGTGCCCTGCCTACTCACACAGCCCACAGCCCAGGAACTGAACTGCTGATGTTATCTCATACACAATGCAGAATGCAACATGGAGCTATTAGGAACACAAATACCTATTAGCAGTCATATACAAAGCAAGTAAACAAGAATTAAGCACAGAAGTTAGAAGCAGATCATTATACGGGAAGAATTTTGGTGTGTTTATGCACAAAAAGAACAGCTGTATAAAAAGAATGATGGTAATATGCCTTGTGTAACACATGAATATCTGCCTGTGATTCTCCATTACTATTTTTGACCTTGGGAAAAAAAATACAGCAGTCTCAGATGATTGGAGAGAAAAAAAACTTAGAATTACAAAGAGCAAAACGTCACACACCACTCTCATTACAGTGTACATGTCCTAGATCATGCTCTTCAATGTAGTTACAATGGATTTTTTTTTTTTTTCTCAGTAAGAATGGGGAAAATATTACTTCAGTAAATACCATGTATCTCCCAAAATAGCTTCTTGTCCTGGATTATCCCAGGGAAAATGTCCATCAGAAATTACAGCAACGTCACAGATATGCAGAGTGAGTATCTCAGACCAAAGTATCTATTATTGCTCGTTTTTATCTTTCTCTAAAGGGAAGGAAGCGATGTTTGACCTCTAAGGAAGGTCAACAACTTAATTATTGTACTCAAGACAAAGCTACTCTGTGCACAGGAAATGAAAGCTAAAGAGACACGCCGTGAAAAGAAAGACATTTTCCTCTCTTAAATAAATGAGACCCACATAAGTCAATATTGTTTTCATCCTGATCAAGACTTGTGGCTGGATGCTAAGTGATGTATGTGCACTGGCAAGAACAGGGAACTCAGGAGACTTCCTGCATTTGCAACACAAGTGTTGCAGCAGGGCAAAGCAGCATGGAAGATAGTTAAAAAAAAAATAAATATCTGTACGGAGAGAGCTCGTAGCTGAACTATTGTTAGAATGTCAAATCCTACCTGTGGTAAATCCACACTGGTGGAGCTGGCTGATCTTCATGCTTGACAGCTTTCCTGCTTGGTGATGACCCAATAGGATGATGTTGAGAGCACCCCGGTGACTCACAGCTCAGTTCGTGTTTCCAGAAGTCAGGAAGAACTTAAGGGCTTCTGTTAAAAAAAAAATACAAATGGAAAATCATTAAGGGAGGGGACCTGAGGAAAAATCTCCAGAGGTCATGCAATGAGAGGCTTAATCTCCTCTCACAAGAAAATTGACTTTAGCTGACATTCCATATAATTCAAATACCTGACAAATTCATATAGAAAACGAAGAACAACCTCAGTGGTTTTGTCTTGAAGGATTTATGATTTTCAAGAAAACAGCGACCTTTCCAATCCAAGTTCACCATTTTGCCAAAAGATCTGTAGCAATATTTTGAACTTTTTGGTTACCTTGCAGCCTTCTCTTACAACAGGCAGAGCTGCCATGAAACTGGCCTCCTCATCAGGCAGACGGTGTGATAACTGGCAATTCACAATCACAGGGTCTTCACTTCAGATAAGGCATCTCAGGTGGAAAAGCCCCAGCTA
This sequence comes from Odontophorus gujanensis, assembly GCA_013399175.1. Classification (NCBI taxonomy): domain Eukaryota; kingdom Metazoa; phylum Chordata; class Aves; order Galliformes; family Odontophoridae; genus Odontophorus; species Odontophorus gujanensis. The sequence continues at coordinate 250,268 of VXAB01001349.1, forward strand.
AGTTTCAACTTCAGAAATTGATAATTTCTGCCTTTTTCCCCAACTATTGGGAAAATGGGAGAACTCCCTAAAGCAGGCAAATGTTTCATTAAAGTCTCCACAGTGGCTGAGAATTGAACAGTCTGGCTGACGAGCATGACCGATGATATAAGTTTAGCAGAAACACATTTTAGGATGGCTGGGATTGGATTTACGTACATATGTCTGCACGTATGTACACACAAAGCCCAGAGCCTGTATCTGGGCCAAGGCTTTCACAGCTGCTGCTTCCAGGATGCGACCTATCCTTTGTAGTCTTTGCTCACCAACACGTGACCTTGTATTTTGCTGTTTTAACACGCAAGTTCAGAGGAGGCTAGTTTACCAAGTGGTGCAGTTTGCCTTGCAGACCTGACCTGCCTTGTTTACTTACCACGAATCTGCAACTTCTCCAGCAGATTATTTATTTTTTCTTTCAAATCCCTGATAACAGTGGTGAATAGCCCAGGGATGAGAACAAATCATTGCAGAACCTTGATAAAAATACCCTCCTGATACATTTCTGTCCTGGTATATCAGTTTAGTCATTTAATATCTGCTACTCTGTGGGTAGTGACATTTTAGGACAATTTTGTACAAGTACAAAAGTATATAGGATCAAAGCTATAATGATTGGTGTCATTATGTCAACATGTCTTTAGCTAAATGTAGATTATTTAGCACATCTGATTTTCTTGTGACTGTCTCAGAACTCATGTCAGGTTAAGTGGCCTATGTCTGTCTGGGCAGGCTGGGAAAAGGGGGTCACCTCCTCCATCCTTTTAAAATAATGAAACATTTGTTCACTTCAAGGTCTCTGGAATTTCCCGAGTACCTTATGAAATAAGGGGCTCACCAAGAGATGTTGATATAAAATATGGCCTGCTATAAGCAAGAGAAAAAAAACTTGGCCTTAAGGCTTGGAAACAATTTTGTAACTCTTAGTTGCTCTGACTCCAGCAGCACCACGATGTGCCATTACCTGGCTTCCACCTGTTGCAGTACATTTCCTGTGCATGCACTAAAGTTGGCCCCAGCTTGCAAATATCAGCAGAACTTGCCTGAAGTGCAGGTTTTTATGAGATTGCCTGAAGTAGGAGGTTTCACCTGGTTTTGAGTTTCATTATGAGAGCTTTGCTCCGGCTATGACTGTTTTTAAGGGTAACAGGGCACCACCACACCTCTTCACAAATGGAAGTGTTCATCCTTCAGGAGAACATCACTGCACAGAGACATCGCTGGAGACTGTCTGACAGCAGATGTGCTTTTCTAATTGCTTTTGCTCAATCTAATTCTGAAAGCTCAGAGAGAGGTTACACTTCTTCCCTACCACACTAAATAAATGAACTCCTCCTTCAATCCTGTATTTTCAGACTGTGCATACATAGAGCCATTTTTATGGGACAGCTAATTTGCTCTGAAGACACAGCGTGCTCCCTGAAGGCCTGACAGGTAAACGGATGGCAAAGAAAAGTTGTAGCTGGATACCAGGGGGTAGCAGTCAGAGGATACAGCTCCAAAGAAAGGTGTGAGGTACTCCCTGAAGTACAGGTAACCACATCCAGTTGATATTTCTCCCAAGTACACTGGTGAGAAATCTATTCAATTAAAAACTCTGTCTTTTAACAATAAAGCCATATGAAATCAGATCCTTAACACTGGAGGAAAAAGGGTACTTGAACACTGACAAGGTATTGGGAGAAATCTTGCAAGAGAGAGAACTCTTTAATTAAAGACCTGTCTTTAAGAGACTCCCCACAGTGCTTTCCCTCATGTTTCTGAGCAAGGACATAGCTAAAGATCCATCTTTTTTTTTTTTCCCTCCACAGAGTACATCATATCTGTTTGCTTAGGACATTATTTTCCTTTCATCAAGAAGTATGGTTTTCACAGATACACTATTAATATGGGCACAGGGTCAATCTCTGTGCATTTTATTCCACCCCTACTCACAACAGAAAGAAAAGAAAATTGCATAAAAACAGAATAGCTTTCACCACTACTTTTAGGGTTGATCCAATGTCAGCATTTCTGTTTCAAGAATAACTCCCACTTTCAACACCACAGAGGTAGAACTGGTCTTTATTCATTAAATATCTAGTGGGCAAGACTCCCTGCAGAAGTTCATTAGGGTAATGGCTATAGAGCTCAGACAGAAAGAACTCTGTTCACACCATGACTTCTTACAGTTCTTGTGGACCCTGAAGGCTAGTTTCCCCAGATAAAGCTTCAAATCCACTTGCAGGAATGGATTTCCTAAGATGAGGTAGCCCCAGCTCCATGTCCTTCAGTTCCATGCCTATTTCTTTAAACATTCATTGAGGATGTCAAGGTACTCAACTATTTGATGCCTTTTTGTAAATCTCAGAGCAATTCAAAGTAGAGCTTCAAAGTAGAAGAGGGGTGATTTACGCTGGATACAAGTAAGATTTTTACAGTAAGGGTGGTGAGGCACTGGAACAGGTTGCTCAGAGAAGTGGTGGGATGCCCCATCCCTGGAGACATCCAAGGTCAGGATGGATGGGGCTCTGAGCAACCTGATCTACTGTAGGTGTCCCTGTTCATTGCAGAGGGGTTGGACTGGATGGCCTTTAAGGGTCTCCTCCAACTCAAACAATTCCATGAGTCTATGATTATAAGAGGAGTCATAATGGTTTAAGGGGTTTAAGAGGACTCCAGCTATAGACTCTGAGCCTTAAGGTTTGTTAGTAATTCATTGATGTCCCTCAAATTTGTAACAGAAAGGTCATGCCGAACAGCAGCACGTTAGTTCAAGCAGTTCCCTCAGGCTCTTGACATTTTTGCAAAGACTTCACCTAACACAGATTTGAGAGCATTGGCTGCAGTGAACAAAAAGTGCAATCCAGGATTAGCCAGAGATTGCCAGCCTCTCTCCAATGTGATAGCAATGGAGTCCCAGCTTTGCTTTCCTGCTGGTGTGTTGTTCAGGTCAGGAGAAGGACCCATCTGTAATAACTCCATTCTTCATCTAGTTTTACTTTAACCACACCCCTGTCTTCTCCAGCCACAAGCTTTTACAAAAATACGCCGACTCCCTCTTTTTGTGTTAATTCTGCAGGCTTTATAGTTGCAATTAGTTTTCTACAGGAAATCTGCGAGTATTTGTTGTCTCCATTGATAAGATGGAATCAACTGTTACCTTGGTGTATTGGTTGCCAGAAAAGTTTCCTTCCAAAGTATAAAAAGACGCCAAAAATCAATGTCTGTCATTGACAGCAGTAACACTGGAGCACTTTCAAAGCTGTGCTTTCTGTGCTTCTCTTTTGCAGAAAGTGTCAGGCTCTGCCCATACATATATGGGCAAATACATCCATTTCTGCCTGTAACTTGTGTCTTGGGCTGCAGCAAACAAGCATGGCAATTTATACCAGACACTGGAGAATATGAGTATTTTCTTTACTACTCAGCTCCAGGAAAGGATAATTACTGTAAGCAAAACCAGATGAAAATTTGAGAATATTTTATGATCCACTTTCATTATAAAAAATCTCTATTAGCCTTAGAACAATGGGGCCAAATTCACACTCAGGGTAACATCATTGACATCAGTAGAACACTAGAATTAATTTGGCCCATGGGATCTACTTGAAGATATAACATACTGTCACAGGGATGACAGCCAAATTCTGTGGAGAAAATCTTTCTATACCAACTAATTTAGCATTAAAAGGACAGCACAGCTGTACAAGCAGTAATCCAGGGGGCTGGATCCTCAAGTGCAACTCTGCCTACGTCTGTACAATAAAGCTGAGTTATAACTACCTGAGAATCTGGCCAGATATCTTTTTCAGACCAAAAGGGAGATCACAGAATAAATATTATTCAGCACTGGAACGATGCTCACATGACATTCAGACAAACAAAGATAAGGACAGTGGGAGGCAGAATTTAAGAGGAACCAGGTAGCCAAAGATCTAAATGAAATGCTGACAACCCTTCCTAATCCTTACTGACCCTGTATTCTCTGCCTCTCTCTCCCATTAAGCAATCTCCTGAACCACATTAAGCTGCACAGAGCATCAATCAGAGAAGCAGAAGGCTTTTTTGTTTTGGTTTTGGTTTTTTTTTTACTGTTTCTGTCGTCATTTATTTATTTTTAAACAGAAAATTCTTGTCTGCATCAGTGATGACATTTTAATGAATCCATCAATCACTACAAACTCCAAACTAGAGTCCTACATAAAAGAGATCTATTTGTAATACGCGTCCTAAGCCCATACCTAACAAAATTAGTTCTCAGACAATGCACGTCCTTCATTGCTGTCTCCATGGAATCGTAGACGATTAAGCTGGACAGGGCATCGTGGGTCCTCAAATCCAATCCCCTACACCTAGCAGTGCTCTGTCCCTGCGTTACTCCCCTGAGTGTGTTACCTAATCCTTTGCTGACTGATTGTGACCCACCTTACAGCTTTTCTTCCACTGGCAAGTTTTCATTGTGCTTTGCCTAAGCCAGCTCTTGATCACCCTTGCAGGTTTCTGGTTCCTTATATCAATGTTTTTCAGGGTGTTCTGAGTACTGTCTCCTCTTTCCTTAATTATTTTAGGTCTTTCCAATATTGCCTTNTTGGTGTTTTCCCAATTTCGTTTTTTTTTTTTTTTTTTTTTTTTTTTTTGCCCTGTACTTCTCAGTGCTGCAGGTCCTATTTCAAGGGCAGGCCAGCAAAGGCTGCTCACGACCTCTGCCACCACACCAGGCTCCTTGGGGCACATTCATAGCCAACTCTGACTTTTCTAGCTGCTGCCACATGCAGAAAATTCCCCAGGCTCCTCTACCATGACTTGATTCTTTGCTTCTCTTTTTATGGCTAACAGACCTGTTAATCTGCTTTCATTACCTTTGCAACATCTCTCTTAGGTTGATATTTGGCAATTCTCACTTTATCCCTCTGCTTATTCGCTGCAGTATTGCTTTTCTTTGCTGCCCTGCCATTTGTCCTGTACCTATAGCATCTGAGCTTACCTCTTACATCCTTGGGGAGAGGCTTATTTCATCAGTTAGGTCAAGTGGAGCCAGGAGTTGGGCTTGATGATCCATATGGGTCTCTTCCAATGCAGGATATTCTGTCCTGTGATTCTAAGAGCATTCTCCCCACTGACTCCTCTTCCTCAGGACTCCCTGCAGTGATGCTGCTGGGATGCAAATCCCCAAAATCAATTATGACTTAGAGGAGACCTGAACTGACTGCACATTCACAGCTTCTGAGACCTTCACTGATTTAATTTTGGCTGCCGGTGACTTAAATGTACATAGATGTACTGCAACTGTGGACAAATCCATAGACAACTATCCCTGCTGTCTTCAGAAATAGCAAAGAAAGCAGTTGCTGCTCCCTCGTGGTGATCAGTATCACCCCTGTTCTGAAAGCTGCAATCATCTAAACTGTGCTGCTACCTTTGTGAATGGAGATGCTTCTATCCATGCTCATAGTTATGTTTAAGCGAGCCAAGGTAAGGAAGGCTTACTTCTGAAAGTTTAAATCAAACCATGCCTGCAGCCTGGTGCTGGTGTGATCACTCAGATGGGGAGACTACTGCAAAATGCAATTTGTAAAGCAATCAGATAATCCTGAACTCAGTTATTTGTCTTCATCTTTTCCACTTCATTATTATTTTTTACCACTTGGGGAGGTGTTCTCATCGATTGCATCTCCTGTCAATACTGTCTGGGCTAACTATGAAGCAGTTTATACTCTCTGACAGCCCCTCAATTTTCAAAGAACAGAAAGAGACCAGAACGCTTAAACTGTATACAATACAGACAGGAAGGCTCAGATGTCATCACGCAGCTAAGCTCCTTCTGTGCTCCCCACGGATGGCATCCCACAGGAAATCTGCCACGACGAAGTGAACGGCAATTTCAAACTGTTCAGAGAAAATTATCTTCTTACCTTGGGACCAACACAGGATTAATACTTCTCTTTCAGTGCACTGTTCTCTTTTGAGGTCTGTTGTTTTTTAGTATATTTCCTATCCAGTTTTTTCTTTTCCTGTCTGTTAAATCAGACAGTACTCTTGTGCCTGCTTCTTGCTGTTTTACACCTGAACGGTAGCTTTACTCACTGCTGCTGATTCTGGCCCGGGAAGGCTGGTATCACAAGTGGCCAAATAGGGACCACCCTCAGAGAAGTACCTGCTTCAGGTGTTTGCCTCTCAGTGATCAAACATCCTCACATTTCCTTCACAGATCTGTCTCTGAGAACCTATATCGCTTTTCATTCCCTTATAATTTTCCACAAGAATTGGAAGAATTCAGTAGAAAAACTGCTGGGGCATCTCTATCTTAAAGCATTGTCCTCTTCCCACTGGAGTTGTCCCTGGCCTGTTTTCATTTTGTCCTGAATGAAATACAATCCTTGCTACCATTGGCTTTCCTTATCTGCTTTGCCACCTGAGCACACCTAACATTCCCAGCTATGGGAGACAAGGCATCTCTCCATGTTTCAGCCTGACACTGCTCCTCCCTTGTTCTAAACAGTTAAGAGACCCATCCACAGCCTCAGACACCCAAGTCTCAGTGATGTGGTGGGATCTCCCCTTCTCTCTTGCTTGTCTGAGAATCAATCTGTCCTCTTTTCTCCCTCATTCTGTCCTGCTGAGTCTCAGTCCTGCCTGTCTCCACTGCCTTGTTATTTTGTCTTTGGGGAATATTTTCCCTTCCTTTGTTACTGACATGTTTTCCTTCTCCAGTCAAACAAATGTGTTGCTCTGTTTCATCTCTCCCGCAGTGGCCAGTTCCATCCTCTCTCCTGCACTTGTGAAGTCTTCTTCCGTGGATGATTATTTTCACTTTTCTGTCCTCCAAGCCTTCTTCAGAAGGTGTTGTCCTCTAGAGTTTTTGCAGTCTCCTCAGGTCATTTCTCAGCTACATCTTTGAACTCTTGCATGAATTTGAACTTACCTCCACCTGACTCTTCAGCTTTTGCACTGTTTTATCTATTACTGTGATAAAATTGTTTTCCATACTGAGTACGTTCCCTTGTGTGCCACACTGCATTGATATGCCACTGGGAGCTCCTGTATCCATCCATCATCTTTGTAAACTCCTTCCTCTGCTGACTATTTGAAATGCTCCTTCCAGATTGCCTAGCAGAGTTAGGTACCAAAATTCCACTGATATTTACTAGGCTCTAGGTGCACAGGCCTAATGTACGCTATAGAGAAACAGAAGACTATCATGAGCTGTTAAGCAATAAAAATCCCTGCAACATGATCTGCTGTGGCTGAACATTTTAGTGAAATCCTGGATAGTCATTTGCAAAAAAGCTGACATGCAGGGTTTGGATTTAATCTCACATTTCCACTCAAACTGTGGCATTGTTTGAACACGACAGCTTTGGGATCCTGGCAAAAGAGTAAAACTGTCCGAGCTGTTCCATTCTGGTTTGAATTATCTCTCTTTTTATTTATTTATTTTCAGCTTTGAAGTCTGTGTACTTTAAAAATCAATGAACATCATATTAACAAGCAGACACTAATTACATTTTAACAAACTGGAAAGGCTTGCCTACAAATCTTTGTAAAGATAAATTCCCATTTTAAAAAGCTTCCTAGTCCATTTGGCATTGTTGGCGCAAGACAAAAGAGTCTGTTTTCCAGATTTGTTTTCTATAATTTATAACGAGCCCTCAGCGTTGTACCGTCTCGTAGATTAGGTCTGGTAAGCAGAGTACTCATGTCTTTCACTGGATTAATGGAAAAGGTCTGAGATGGAGAAATGAAAAGAGCGCTCAGGTACTGACAACGCAGCTCTTTGTCAGCTCTTCTCATCAGTTTAACTTCACGTTTTACAAATACATCAGGATCACTACCACAGTTTTACAGAGGAAAAAAGTGAGGCAAAGACTGTTAATGTGTCTCATCTACAGTTACTTAGCAGGGCAGAGACAGAACCAAATGGATTCTTTTAGACTCAGGTTGGAGATCTTGTCCACACATTACACTGGTTGGCTGAGAAGAGGAACTCTGAACATTTGGGCAATGGAATGTACAGTGAGAGACAGAAAGTTCAGATCTGGATGTTCTGCAGATAGAGAAATGTCTAAACTATGCATACATGGTCCATGAATTATGAAACATATCGTGCCTCTTCTGACTGCTCTGGCTGCAAGCAACTGTACCCTTAGTGTTAGGGATTTTCCAGAAGTGGCTCCCATGTGAAAGTAGGATCCCCAGCAATGTGTACAGCAGTTTCTGTACTGCGCAGAGAGCCAAGGCATCACGAGGTTTGTGTGGTAACACGGGGAGAGCAGGACACATGGGATACTGGTGTCAGAGCAAGCTCCAGGAAACACACGGTGGAAGCTATGCTTTTGTAACATTCCCATTGATTTCATCACTTCTGTGCTATTCCAGAACAGCTGCTGGAAAGGTCAGCAGATGAGAAACTCACTTCAGACAAGAGGTTACCACCTGCAGCACAGCAAAATCCAGCCTGTGCCAAGAGCTCTTTACTCACTGCACTGCCTGGGACCACAGGGGGGTCCTACTGGATGCCAGTAGGCTCAGCAGGCCTCTTCATAAAGCACTCCTGCTGCTTGCTGCACTGGGAGTAGAAATGAAGTTATGGTAGGTAAGGGCTACAAACATAACGAACAATGCTTAATGCTTCGCTGTGGCATGGGAGATGAGTTTGGTGATCCAGAAACTGGAGGGTGCATGCAGTTCTGGCGTACCCATAGGGTAGTAGAGGCAGTGAGTTTTCACAGAAAGTTTTTAAGAAATGTTCAGTGGGGATGGTATAAAAGCAAGCTTCACCTGTCATGTCTGGCACTGTTCCACCGTGACACATATCAAATTTCTTCTGTTACTGCAAGCACTTGACTTACCTTCAAAAATCACTTTTTGGTCCAGGTTTCATGGTGACATCTTCTAGTTGAGCTTGTGCACCAGAAAGAAACTTAACTGCTGGAACGATCTACAGGGCATGTCCTTCTGTACCTGCAAAACAGAGATCCACTGCAGCACCGGCACCTCAGCAAGGATGCCCAGTGAGGGCATCACAACCATCACAGACACTGTGCATGATTATCACTAGTGTGACCTCTGAACACTTTTCAGCACCAGTACTGTTCACTGCAGATGGTGGCTCAAACATCACTGCAAGCCTGGTTAGCCCTGCAGCTCAGGCTGTTGAACTTGGGTCTACTGACAGTAATTAATACTTGTCGGTCTTTGTGCAGCATCTGGTAGATATGACTATCTACAAAACACAAGGGAGCACAGAGTGTCAGGGGCACCTGCTGTTGCACTCTCAGTCTATCCTGCCTTCTCATCATGAACAAGTTGGAGTCACACACGGGGCGTAGCATCTCTTTTTCCCTGGCTCACAGTCACCGTATGAATATCAAAGGCCAAGTTTTCATCAAACCCGATTTAAAAAAAAGTACAACTCTTGCAGTGCTAACATAAAAAAACTGTTTGCACACACTTAAATCTAGGCTAAGACTCTGTTCCACCACATCTCTTCTGATCATTTACCTCTCCATTACCATCTCATTTGATGAGCACGTGACAGATTTATCACCGCTCCCTTGCCACGTCTGTCAGCGTGTCAAAAGAAATGTGCTCAGCTCTTCAGTGACTGCTGAGCATCCAGTCCAATTCAGACCCCTGCTCTCATTCTGGTGTTGCTGAATTCTTATGTGGTCAGTTGTGTGGTCATTTTGGGACTGTTCTGATGGGTCTGAATCTCCATTTTACTAATGGAGAGAGAGAGGCTCATTAGTTTGTGACTGGTCTGCAGTGAGCACAACCAACTCTGGATGTGTGAGTCGATGAGAGAAACATCAGGATCTGAGCTTCTTAGAAGAGACCTGGAGGCTGGAATGTTCAGTTACCAATACTGGAATGGCATCTGCCATTTCTCAGTCATTAGTGTGGCTCTTTAAAATTTGGTCCTGATCTGTGTTTTAATGTGAAGAACAACTAAACTTACAGCACTGATAAAAAGCAGATTACTGTACATTAGAGGATTGCTATTGCATTTCTAAGGAGACTAGAAAATACACAATTAAGGAAACACCTTTAGTGTAGGCTGTTTTTCCTAGAGTGTTGTTTTTCCCTGTCTCAGGAGGACAGGGAAATATGCTTCTTCAAGCAAACACATTTTGGAAAAAAAGAAAACAAAAAGGGAAAGAAAATTCACATCCTACCTTAAATAAATCGAATCCCATGTCACGGTCCTCTGTGAAGAGCAGCAGCTGTGAAACAGCCTGGAGACATCAGTGTTCACATCCCTCTGGAATAAAGGCAGACAGCTCACCCCACACTGACAGGTCCCTCTTATGGTCGCTCCAGGTTTAAACTAACGGTATTGACTTCAAAGCAAGGTTTAACCTCATCTACACCTGCGTCAGTAATAGGTCAAACCCACTCCTGGTTCAACAGCTTGTGCAGTTCAGATGTGGTGCAGCTGAGAAACTTAGCACCAGCAGTAGGAAACTTTTATGTGAGAATGAATTATTAAAGCCTGCAGGAGCTGATGAGGATACCGGGAAAATGAGGCAGAGAGAGACAGTGCCTACAGTCCAGGGATAGCACACTTCAGATCCTGTGCAGCTGCCAGTGTGCTTTCCCTGAGACCCAGAGGATGGAAACTGGCAGAATAGGATGAACAATGTAAAGATGAAGAAGTGGATGGGGGAACCACCTTGACAAATAAGATAAGCTCAGGAAATGAAGGCTTTCTTAAAGATGAGTTGGGATAAAAATACAGGAAAGAGCAAACAACTCAGCTGCTTTGTCAAACAGACAACTGGAGTCTTCCCCCAGCATGAAGGTCAACGAAGATTTTAGGTAGGATAATAAGATGCTGGAATTGTAGTATGCCAGCAAAAAGTTAGCATATGCATACTTACATTTCTGCTGGATTAAAATACGACGACTTGAGCAGTTCTTATTTATTGAAAACAGTTCTTCAGAACCCTCAAAAACAATTACAGGGAACTACATCTCTCAAGAACATGCATGCTTGAAGATGGGAGTATATTGCAGGAAATGTGATCCTTATGCTAGATGTGCTAATTCCCTAATAAATACTCCACCAGTTTTTTCTTACGCTAGCTAAAATAGGGTCTTCCAAGTGCTGATCAGCTCTAAATCTACTAAAATTGACGTAAATCTGGAAAATCTCCACTAAAATTACACTGGTGGAACAACCAGTGCCAGACCATAACTCAGCCTCACAGGGAATAATCTAAGAGCCTGGAGTTCCTGGGCGTAGTGTTATTGCTCCAATGGGGCATGGATTTCTCCCAGAACGTTCCCCAAGCCCAGGGATAGTCAGCCTGTACTTCCTCTAATGTGCAAGGGATGGAAGAAATCAGAAGAGAGCATATAATAAATCAACCAACAGTTTCTGAAAAATAGCTGTCCTGTCTCCTTAATATGAGAGAGAGTAATGTTCTGAGGGCAGGAGGAATTCAGACTTAGACAGAAAACATCCCCCTGTAGGGGGACAGAAAGTAATCATTCCGTGGCTTAATCAATCTCAGGCCTCTCTTTGAGGAAAATAGCATGCTGCCTGCAACAGCACGTGTAGTAATGCTTGCTGAAATATAAACTATGGCCAGACACCCCAAGATGGAAGGTCAGAAGTCAACTGAGGATCTGGCCGCAGATGTTCTGCAATGGAGATCAAAACACAATATATCACGTTCAGTACTTTTCCTCAAGGAACAGGTTGCAGAAATTTCTCAGCCCATCTCCTTTGTGGTAAGTGCACTCACCCTGCATGTAGCAAAGCTGTAAATCACAAATCGCCAGGTTAATTAAAGACAAAGTTCACCTTTCCCAATTTCTCCCCATCCTGTTTCCGAGCATTATAATGCTTATACAGTGAATTTGCTCTCATCCACAAATGCAGCTCCTCCCTTGGACCTCTGCAATGCTTTTCAAGTCCATCTACCAGAGCAAAGAATCATACGACACCACCTAGTCCCGCCCCAGCCCTTGATATGTTTCCTAAAGCCAACATTTGATATCATGGAATGTGTTATAATCAGTTCTTAAAGTTATAGCACCACTGGATTTTTATTAACTTGCATGACAACAACAACAAAAACCCAACAAAAAGTGGCCCCTCATAACCAATCAGCCTCGTTATATCCTGAAAGCAGCTTTAACAAGCAGAGAGTAATATAGTGTAATTGGTACTCCGCAATTTAATTTACTCTTCTTAAATCTAATATTGCAGCTGTGGGTTAAGTTTACACCACAGCTTTCAAGAGAACATGAAAGTGTGGTACATCTGTGCAACAGAAACCTAAACATCTCTCATCTGATGTGTTTACAATGACATTTGATAGTGTGGAATGGTTTAGAGTTCATTCTTAAAGCTGCAGAACCACTTTTCAACACCACAGAAAAGGGAAAATGCTACAGTCTCCCTCCAGCTACCCAACCCACACAGGGCTGACAGTTCTGCTGCTGAAGGCACTGCAGGGAAGCTGCACACTATAACATTTCCTCCGAGCGTCTCTGAGCATTTGTCACTCGAGCAGTGGAAAGGAGAACAAGGACGTCTTCCTCTCAGATGACATAATCAATTATTTGAAAAATAAACCACTCAAAAAGCCTGCAGCTCAACAAGCAAAACAGCCCCTGACATGCATAACCCAGACAAGAACGTTTCAAGACATGTCATTAAGTAGGTGACCTTAGTGCAGTTAGGAATGGTGGAACTCTCAGTTCAACAGGTGGGAGAACTGCTCGTGGTATCCTGAACGTCACGTTCTGTATAACTAACAGCTTGGGCATTATGGACTTCTTGGAGAATTTATTAAGCCCATAAGTAGTTCAGGAAACTTAGGAATGGGCCCATAAACGTCATCTGCAGTTTGTGAACTGTGAGTATCTGACTGTTTTGAGCAAGTTTTTTACGGGAAAGTTAAATGGTTATTAAAATTATTTACTGCTGCTACATGAAAAGGGAGCAAGCCTGCTGAGGAGCTCTCCTCCTGATAAGATGTGGAAGGCTGTAGGTCAAATGCATTAGAATAAAAGCATTTCTTTATTTCTAAGCCCCAACTTTTGTACAATATGAAGCTTATGGTATATAGAAGTGGCAGAGAAAGGGTCTGTGGAGGGGAGGAGACATTTCCTGTTCACAAAATCTGCTGTCAGAAATATCTGATGAGATAACTTTTCTTGTTCTCAGCATTAGCCACTTTCTATCATTTTCGTCCCTAGAAAAAGGCATGATAGGACAAATTAGTTCAGAGGTCACTTTCTGCTCTCTAGCAATTCACAGCGGTGTCTTGATTTATGCTTCTTCAACAGACAGAATTCAATTTCACTGATGAAGCTCAATTATATTGCCATACTACACTGGATCCACTTGGTTTTTAAACTTTATTCTTTCAGTCAAAATTAGGACTATCTGAAGCCTCTTCATAAAAAGGGGCCATAACAAAAGCTGTACGCTAGCAACATGATCAATGGATTCATTCATTCTGCATAAAAAATACCACAAGAAGAACAGATCTCCTGGGAGGCAAATCTGTATCAATATTTCAGTCTCTTAAATACAGAAATTTGATACAATAAATGCAAAAACCAAGCTTTCCCTCCTTTCAATTAACTGAGAAACAAAAACTGTCCTTAGAAGGGAAGAAATGCATTTGTATTTGGTTTTTGGGTTTTCCCCCCTTTCATAGCATCATAATGTTCTCTTCATGGCCGGAAAATTTAATCTTCAAATTCAAAGAGAGTTTCTTCATACAGTTCAGGATGAGATGACTTGGAATACCGGGAATATTTCAGATGTAGAAAATCACCCAATTCATCCAGAGCATTCAAAACCTGTAAGAACCATCACACTGTGTCAATTCTCTTGGGAAAACACATGGAGTTTGACTATCTTCTACTTTGCAGTAGAAAAACAAGGCTGTGGAACCACCACATGAAGAGAGTATAAAGGGCAAACATTGCTTTTAGCTTCCCATAATGAATATTCAGCCACCAATGTACAATAGCAGCCACAAGAACAGAATTTACTCCTTCAGTAGATCATGCTTTATCATCCAGAACGTGAGCACAGATTAAAGAAATGGCATTTTGGAAGCATGGGGTCAAATAATAATCCAGGTAGAAAGTTATCATTGCTGGTGAAAATGGTGTATGTAAATCAATACTTCAGTGTTTCCATACAGATCCTCAAGACTGAAATATATTTTCTTGGATGAGACTCAGAACACAATGCTAACCACAGTCGTCATAAACACCCTGAACAGTTTTAGGTTTTCTTGTAGTAATATCACCAGTAAAATTAGTAATGCATTAGCATCGTATTGCAATTTGCTGAGTTGTGTCTCCAGCTCTCAGTAGATTGAAAGAAGTAGCAGGGGAGCTCTACATCACAGAAAAGCAGCTAAATGTCTTGCAGCATCTTAACCACACTTGTGAACAAAGGAAACAGCAAATTTAATTGTAAGCCTGTTTCTGTTAGGTAACTGAAATGTGCTCAAGAACACAGAGAAGTATTTCAGTAATGGTTTCTGCGGAAAGATAGCTTCAAAATCATCAAGGACTTTATTTTTGAGAGCTTGCCCTTTAAGTGGATCTTTCCTTTTCTTAGTTCCAGACTGAGACTCAAAGCAAGTTTTGCCAGAGGGAGGTGGAGGTTTTCACTGTGCTTGTTACCTGTTATTACACTGGATTTAGGAATGTTCACAAAATATTTGCCCTAAGAAAACCTTTCAGATTGCATGTAATTGAACTCAAGGCATTTCCATTCTTCCATAATGTAAGGACGTTTAAAGAATGCCACAATTAGTACAGAAGTGACTCCAATTTCCAAGGCAAAACCACAGTACATTCAAGAATGACAGTTGGGGAGTGTTTCAGGCCATTACCGGCACCAGGAAGCAGTGATGTGCAGGTAGGAGAAGCAAACATGCAGTGATGGCTTACAAATGTAATGGGCTCAACACCTGGGGTGGGTGGTGAGGAAGCAAAGCAAAGCAGTTACCTCAAGGGATTCATCTTCGACCTCCCTGCTTTCTACCAGTTATGTAAGCCAAAATCTGTACAGGCAAGCCGTAAAAGCTGACAGCAACCAAGATGCATGCGTAGCTGTGCCCTGCTCTGTGCGATTTTATGATACCGTGCCCTGCCAGTAACTACTGCACCCCGAAGAGCAGTGGGAATACTGCACTACACATATGCAAAGCAGATTTCTCAGTATTGTTTGAGATGGGCCCACACTGACACAGGAGCTGGTCAGTCAGGCAGGGCTCCCACCACATATGAATCTCAGGGTGCAGACAGGAGTCCGGGTCTCTCTGCAGGCACACTTGCTTGTATGCATGAAGAAGTGGCATCTTCTACTCAAATGCCTTCTGTGTCCACAGGGTTGCTTTTTTTTTTTTAATTTTTTGTTTCTGTTTTAAGCATCATGCTTGCGCAAAGAGAAGAAAAGGAAATCTCGAAATGTACTGTTACCCTCAGCATTGCCTGATTTTAAGTTGAGAATGAGGAACGTATATCAAGCCAAGTCAGAAAGACCTCCAGCAAGAAGGGGAGATGGAAAATGTTGAAGAGTTGTTTTTTTTAAAACACATTTCTGCCTGTGTCGGAATGGGGGTTTAAGATGGAAGTCTCAACATATTCTTAACAGTATTTCTGCTGTCAGAGAAAGTTACAGAGCCGAAGGAGGCAGGGCAGCATCGATTAAAATCTCATTAGGTTTAAGCCATTCCAAATACAGTTTGCAGTTTCCACCTGTATCCCCAAGGCTGTCCCATGTACTGCTGCAATTCAAGAAACATGTAGAAATACAGAATGAAAACAGGGGCATGGAAAAACTGATCTGCAATTATTGCACATCAGTTCAGGTTTCCTACTCTGATAGTTCTGACCTAGCAGTTAACTTTTCTGTCTTGTTGTGTTTTCCATGTATGTCTTCATTAGTTGTGACAGACTTGGCCACTACTAGAAATAGAAGAACATAGGAAGTTAACTGTCCCACAATCTGTATTTTAAAATAAAATATATAAGGCTACAATGCCTTTAAAGATCAAATGACAAGACTAGAAAAACAAACATACAAGTGAATTACTGAGATTCAAAGTAACAGAGACACAGCTCCTCCCAACCCCCTTTGCATCTGAAGTTAATTTCAGCAGGACATCTGTGCTTACCGTGTCTAACATCTCCCGTGTATGTGCAGCTGACACACAAAACCGAGCCCTGGACTCTGTGATAGGAGTAGCTGGAAACCCCACCACAACAACCCCGATATTTTTTTCTAACATGCGTCTTGCAAAAGCCCTAAGGAGGGAAGAAGAGAAAAACAGAAATAAATTACCTCCAATAAACTGACCACAAAGAGAAAACATTGAAGTGTAATAAAACAATGGGTAAAATCTTGACTTCAATTGAAGCGGGTGGGAATATTCTCACTGAATTCAATAAAAGCCAGAATTTTATCAGTAGGACCAAATTCTTTGCTGTTTAACAGCTCAAGAAGCCACGTGAGTGCCAAATACTAGCCATACAATGGCAGACAGAGCACTGAAGACTGGAACAGATTCATTTACGTCAATCAAAGTCTTTGAGTACAAATCAAAATGTGTGGGCCTTTGCAGTCCCTAAGCACTGGAGAAGCTGGGCCTTTGGAGGGCCTGGGAGCTTGCTTCCAGCACATCAACAGGAATCAAACTGTGTGATGGTTTCATTGCTCCCACTATTACTCATTGAAGAACATTTTGTGAGGTGTGTATTAGACCTAGAGCACACATCCACCTAAGTGACCTGCAAAAACTCCCTGCATGTTGACTGTTACATTTGTCATTTCTGTGCCAGAGCATAAGCACTGCTCAATGGATACTGAACAGTAAAAACATCTCTGTGCAGACTGTTCAAATGTCAGGTGGAGATAAAGAGAATCCATCAAAACCAATTCACATATCAAAGGTTATTTATCCCTATTAAGGATTACTAGTTAGAAAAATCCAAATTCTGAACATTATCAGGAACATTATTCTATGACATCACCTAACAGAGGCTGCTTCTCCTGTGAAACAGCTACCAAAAACAACTATACTTTTCACAGCTTATACCAAATAACCTTCAAAGTTGAATTTGAAATTGGTTTTGCTTACGAGGTGTTTTCAGTACTTACCCTATCTTACCAGGCATATAAAGGAGTAATGGGACCACAGGAGAATCATCATTGCCATAGATGATGAAGCCCATTTCGTGCAGTCTTCTTCTGAAGTATCTCGTGTTTTTCCCTAGCTGGCGCACTCTCTGGAGCCCTGAAATGTGTCAGGAGAACAATTAGTGCAAAGGTAACGGGCTGGAAACAGTTGTAGGTAACAATTCAAAAGTTCAACTGAGAGATACACGTTGCTGCTTGATTCAGAATAAAAGTGTGGAATGAGCAAAATGCAGCTGTATGGATTACTATGGCACTGTTGGACAGACAGCTGTCTTTCTGTGCTGGTGAGGTGCCTTCCCACATGCAGAAACAGTCTTGCTTCATGTCTTCTGGAGATTCAGACATGAACAGTTCCCTTTACTGTACTGCACTGCAAAGTCTGCTGAATGACACACACACACACACACACACGCCAGAAGCAGTTATGAGCCAATAAAGATACAGGATATTATAGATAGGGTACATTCTTTCAACACAGTTCATAGAAAGAAGAAACAAAATACATACGTCAATATACTCACATACTAAAATATATGAAAATATATGAATATATGTCACTAAAGGTATTCTGCAGGACTCCTCACATCTTAGCCATCTTACTAACCCTATGATAAGCTCAAAGACAACTTGTTCTCACTTTATTTTGCAAAGTAAATCAAGAATGTTCAGACAGAAAATGTGGCAATCCCATGAGCTACTCCCTTATTTCCAGAGATCCCAGAGGCCCACCCTGAACATCTGTTCCATATGTTTTGTCACTTATGCACTCACATTCACAGGACAACACTAAGATACATGCAAGCATTTACACAGTAGGTAAACTATGGAATTATATCCAGTTGTGACCATACGTATTACTGCAGTAAGGACAGCTGCTGACCAATGAGAAGCTTTACATCTGTGGCAAGAAGTCTGATTTTGTAAGGAATTTGAATTGATCCGAAAGATGCTGTCTTAAGTCCTGTGCTGCCCAGTCTTTGATATCTCTGAACTATACTCACATCAGGCATGTCCTGCAGCACACACCGTGGGTCCCGCTGCACACACTACACAGACTTGCCCGGGTTCCTGAGGATTTGAGTCACTGCTGTGCTGTGCTCCAGCATACTGCACAACTGTAGTTTTTCAAACATTTCAGACACAAATTTTGGTTCCTGCATTGTCCTCATTCAGTCTCTAATCCACAGATATGTCCCCCAGCAGAACAGACAGAAGAGTTGAAAACAATTATTTTAAATGAAAACAAACAAAAAAAAAGACTTCTAGAAAAAGACCAAAACCAGCAGAGAAAGTGTGCATGAAAAGTCAGCTCAGCTTTCTTTTGCAGTGTCACTAAGGAAGCAAACTCTGACAAGCACAGTTGCCTCCCTACCCACTGCATACAAAAGGGAAGGGCCACACTCATCATTACTGTAGGCAGGGGCTAGAGGACGCCCTTTCCCCACTCAACCCACATTATATTTCATCAGTGGGCTGATGATGCACTGTACTTCTAGTGCCGTACGGTGCTGACAGGGATGGTGCCCCCTATCCCATACCCACACACTGCTGCTTTCCACTGCCTCCCCAGCACCAGCCCGGGGCTCTTGCAGTCACACAATGAATCAAGCCAGGTCCTCCATCTGTCTGGTTCCAGACAGAAAGAAAACTGCTACAGCGCTGTCATGTAGATCCATTCTCCACCCATAGGCACAGTGCAGTTGTGCAGGTGCTCGTGCCTGCAACAGATGATGTGCTGGGAACATGTGGTAAGAATGGAATCTAATGAGACAGCATCTCAGCTGCATTCCCATCTTTTGTTTCTCCTGTTCACCAGCCCATACTTTCAACATTGCATAGATCACACAAGTGCTAAAGTCTCCAGTACAACTGATCTGCTTTTTTTCCATTTGCTTTTGAGTTGCCTTTGCTCAGGCGTGTTTTGTTTTCACTCTCCATTTACTTTTCCATTTTGCTTCCTGTTCCCTTCACTCTCCCTTTACAGCTTTCTGCTGCCACCGTTCCCTGAGCAGGTGCCTGTTTCCTGATGTCCCATCTTGCTCCTTGTAACCACAGCAGTCAGTGAGTCACTTCCACCTGCTGCACACCACCTTTATCACACTTGTCCTCCAACCACACTCAGCAGTAGCACCTGCTGTGCCTTTTCTTTCTCTCCCCTCCTGGCTGAGGTGGGGGTGACTACACCTACATAAACTTCTTTGTCCACTGATCATTTCCGAGTGCGCGTAGGTCTGAACAAGATCAACTGCTTCATCTGTTCTGTATCTTTCTGAGTGAAGGTTCTGTCAATGTTCTGGCTGGAAAATTTATAGGGAAACTGGGACTTGCTTCACAGTGATCCGTGTACGCCCAACAAATTGAAAGATCTCATAAAACCAGTGAATATGTAACTTTATGCACGCACTGCCCACGCAGACAACCTGTTAGCTACAGTTTCAGTCATTCAGTTTAAAGCATTCAGTGGAAGAGATCTGCTGGGTTAGAAAAGGCCACAAACCGTTTAACCATGTCTCTAATGCTGCTAAAACAAAAACAGCTGTGCCAGAGAAAAGAAAACAAATGAAACACAAAAGCATCCTACTACAAAGCTTTCCAGTCACTAATAAAAACAATAGTCTGTGGTATTTCCAAAAATATTTTTGGTGTAGTAGATCTCAAAGAACCAGGAGGAAATACTGGGGAGGAGAGACGGAGGCAGGGGAGGTGGCTAAGGAAGGGGCTGAAAGAAGAACTTCAGGACAATGCGTCTGGAGTCTGAAGACAGAATCTTTTCATTAATGCTTTATTAACACCTCTTGTACGCCCACTATACAGGGAGCTGGGTGGGGGAGTGACCTGAACTGGGGGCTCACAGCCACTGCTGCTTCTTGCTGTCTCAGCCGCCCCTAAGCTAGTTTCCCAATGCTCAGCATTTGAAACTACTAGATTTCCAATTAGGGAAAGTTTTCATAAATGCAGATGTTCTTGTCAGATGCAGTTTAATACTTGCCGCCTTTGCTTCTCCATTCGGCTGTTTACCACAGAGCTGGAAACAAAGTGTCAGCCATGCAAGATTCCAGGTCCTTAATATTTATCAAACCATATGTGCAAGGCATAGGAATTGGTCGTTTTGTTTCTCTTTCTTCTAAGTACTGGGAACTCAAGACTCCAAAGCAAAAGAAACACAACAGCTGAAAGACTGTTTTCTGGCAACCCCTAAACGTCAAACACCTCCTTTTGCAATTCTACCCTGCTAAACCCACGTCCTCCTATGGCTGGTGATGGGTCGGGTCCCATTTTGAAAAGCCACACGTAGCTCATTTGAAGAAAGTCAATGCTGATGGAAAAGAGCCACTTCAGCATTTTAGGAACGTCTCGAAATAGTAATGTCACTCGCAGAGATGCATTAAAGCGCCTAATAAAAGATCAGAGCATTCACATATATCTGGAGGGAAAAACAGCACATTAGGAGACGATTGCTACACACTGGTGGGTGGGTGGCTGGGAGGAACCTACTTCTTTACCAAGTGTCAACACTTTCTTTTCTCATGTGAAGTTTTGTGGTCAAAGACCACATACACACAGCATATAAACAGTCATCTTATGCGTTATCCTGATAAGAGCAATAAAACCTTTAAAGTTTTCAACTGTATTGCAGTGCTTTTTTCTGTCCTACATAGGACCCTCCGAAGTCAGATAACGAAGGCAGATCTGAGCAACATGTTTATTTTGGTCTCACTGGCCCCATTTTCCCCCCACGGTGCAGATTAAATCAGCATAAAAGTGATGGAATTCAGTTTAGAATTAGATCTCAGTCCAAATCTCACTGTGGTATGTTTAATCACAGGCACTTTCTTTAAAACTATTCTCTTTGATTCCTGAGGCTGTGATCTTGCATCTTTTAGTCTTGCTAACCACCTCCTCTTATGAACAAAAATCTGCAGAGTCAGAACTAAAATGATACAACTGCATCTATTCGAGGGCAAGAATTTGCCTGTACAGCACTAACTACAGGATCAGAGCCTCAGTAAATATATTGGTTCAGAACTTCTTAGTTTTCAAAATTCTTGAGGATTTACAGCTTCCACAGCCTGTGCAAATAGCACACAGCACAGCTTGGAGGGAGCTCAGGTCCTCATACTCCCTAAAACAAGTGAACCACAACACAGCACGTGTTCAAAGAGAACAGAAAGCCTGGACAAGGAAAACTGACCCTCTGCTAATTGAAATGAAGTCCACTAATGCTCCTGAGTCTGCCGCTAAGATTGAGCATGACCTTATTAAGGGTTCCGATGCTCTTCTTAGCTGAATTAAAAAGGGACATAAAGAGGGAAAACTGAAAGATAAAGGATTCTTAAGTTTCACAAGATAGTCATCTTCGTATTGCCTGGAACTTACAGTGATACATAGCCAGGTTACTGAGACTGTACTGAAGTTCTGGATTATTTACCTGTATGGTACACCTACTGCTGGTACATTCAGAGTTCACGTTTGTTACACTGTGTTAAAATATTACTGCAAGATGCTACGGTGTCAGTGATTCTGGGAAAAAAGTTGAAGCTATTTTTATTTGATGTGCATTGTCACATATTGTCAGTTTTACCTCACTAATGTCAGCAGGCTTTTGAAAGGCTTTATAGCTCAGAATTAATATGGTTTAAGTTAGGTAAAAAAAAAAAAAAACAAAAAAACAACAAACAAACAACAATAAGCAAGAGAAGGCAAGAGAAAAGGAAACTATAAAAGATAGATGGCTTGCTCACAATTTCTTTGAAGCAAGAGACTTTTTAGGAGAGCCACTTGGAGCAGCGGAAGCGGGGGATGCTCGGTTGCACGCTGAGCTAGACTACAGACCTGCCTGCAGTGAGGAGCTGCTCTGCAGTTAGACTGCAGGAGGGCATCCTGACCATGGGCCTCAGGGTGTGATCGCAGGCAGGTGTTACCTGGCACAGCTCCATGCACTCCAGCAGAGCTGTGCTACTTATGCCAGCTGGGGACCTTATCCTGGCAGCAGAAGAGGTAGTAAAACTATCAGTTCTCTGAAACAAAAGCTCGCTTTCCTCTTAGAGACGTCTGCTTTTTCCTCCTGTAAGGTTTTAATAAGGCAGAAGCTGGCTGCGTTCAGTTCTTACACAAACAGGCTACCTTTGAACTCTTCCTGTAGGCTTCTAACCTTGGAAAGTCTGACTCGGTATACTGAAAACAGGAATAAGCAACCCGTAACCTTTCCTATCCAGATCTCAGGTGTATTTGAATTGAAGGAGAGCTATTTTGTCCTGAAATCACTCCAAAGGAGGTAATCCCACATTGCTCTCTTCTTTGGCACACGGTGGACTCTTCAGGATACAAATCCACCTGCTTTAATCTCCTCCAGCTGTTGGTTCACTGGATATTCCTAGATAATTAGTCACACAAAGTTCTACATACCAGTGTCTCTTCAATCTATGCTCCTTGGATGCAGAACTCTACTCCCTGCCCTTCTTGACTAACTAGATAGTAAGAAAGCAAACTTGCATAGGCTGAAAAAAGATTTGGAAAACAATAGCTCTTCCCCACTAAACTGTTGCAGATGGACAGATTTTTTTTCCTCTGGTTCCATTATAAGAGTAACACACATGTACCTCCATGTGCATTAAATCACCAACAGAATGCTATAAAACTGGGGTGCCTAAAGGAAATATGTTCTCAGATAAAAAAATCTTTATAAAAAATAACTTTGCGATGAATTAGAGAGAAGTGAAGACATTTTCTCCTCCAATCTAACGCCAACTATAAACCTAGCAATTTCAACTTAATTCAACTTCTAAATAAGCCCTTAAGGACTGACTTAGTCGGTTCAGTTTTAACTGTGAAGTGCTGCAGAACACTTTCCAGAGCAGTCTACAGGAAGTGGCAACAGGAGTTGAAGTAGACAGAGGAGAGATTGTACAAATACTGTCACTTTTAACTTACTTCTGAAATGAGTCGACTACGCCTACCCAGCACTGTATTTACATTCAGATACATAATGCCAGCATTCCCACAAAAACAGGGATGGAACAGCCAGCCTTACCTAAGCTTTATTTACTCCCAGCATAGGTGATTGATCTCAAAGCATGCCAGTCTCTCAGCTGAAATCCAGCCAGTGCCCCACGTGCCCTGGCTGGCACTGGTTTAACTGACTATGGAAAAAGTGGCTTCAAAAGAGGCAGGATTTGACCAATCCTCAGAGCCCTTGAAAACCCCATTGTAAATACTACTACTTCAAATTCCATTCTCGATCATATCAATGGATATGGAAATGGCTGGCTTCCTTTGGAAGGTGGATCACACTGCAGGTGGCTCCTCTGGAACAGCATGTCCCATTCTGAGTAAAGACAGCAGAATTTAGCTCTGTTTCATCATCCATGGCTGAGAGAACATCTGTGATGTTCAGCTTAGACAGAAAAACAATCCTAAGAACATATTATCAGCATTAACATCTTCACTGTCACACTTTCCTAGTCGTGGAGCCAGTGCTGGGCATACAGGGACTAAATCTACTTCAGTGCTCTAAACGTAGGCACATGCTTACTGGGAATATTAACTTATTTAATATTAAAGCAGAGTTCAAGCATTCTGCTTGACAGGGACCCAAGAGAAGCAATCATCTCAGAATGAAGTAGCAGCAAGGGGAGAATTCGAGAGGGAACAGTAAGAAACTATATTTTTTTGTCTGCCTGTTTCTGAAAGCTGTTTCAAGCAGGTTCAAGGGGTCTGTCACTGCATAGCCTGCATTATTACAACTTACAGAATAGTTTCACGACCAGTTGAGTCTGGCACAGACTTACTTTGCTGAAAATGGGATCATTCCCCTTGGCTTCAGCTGCTCAAGTCCTGGTACTAGAATTCGTCCAGCCATATGGCACACTGGCTCGGGGAACCATTTGGCTGTAGGCTAACCATTTGTGGGGACTTCAGTTATTTTTCAACTAGATCAGTTCCCTGACTCAGTCCACTGCATGGCTGCATGGCTGCATGAACAATAGTGCTGAGAGTAAGGAAAAGAGGCACAAATAAGGGGCTAGGAACTGGGAGAAAGGCTGATAGGATTTCAGGCTGCCCTTCTCAGTGCTGGCTTATGTCAGGTTATAGTGGTGTGAAAGTAAGGCAAAGAAAATGTTCTCAAAAGGTTACTGAGCTCTGATAGCAGTGGAAAATGTTGGAAAGTGAGATGCTTAAGAAGCTGGTCCTCCAGTTATGCAAAAATCTAAGGCAGATGGAAATGTCCTAAAAAAGGAACCTTTTTAAACCAGATCCTCTTAATGCCACGCCAAAACAGAAAACAGTGTTCTGCAGCTTCTTTGCAATCTGAATGCACTCAGATGTAAGAGCTGCTACAAACAGAAATGAAAACAAGTAGTTGCAAGAAGATAAACCAAAAATGGCGAAGTATATTAACAATTTAAAGAAATACTCTCTGTCCAAACAACACCAGGAAGGTCCAAGGTCACAGCTGGACATGCTGCACTGCAAAAAAGTAGGTGCACACAAACATTTGCATAGGTCCAAGCTCTCTGAGTCAACTACAGCCTCATCACAGGGCTAAAACCACTAAGGCTGCTCAGTTTCCTGAGGTATCTCCAGTGGCTTAATGAGAAGCCACAAGGAGAAAGTATGGAGAATATTTATACTATGAATTATAATGAGTAAATGTCAAGGGAAATTCTGCTTCCCATATCTTCTGATAAATGGGGAGAGACACATTGGAGATGGAAAGGTCACCAAGTTTAAAGAAGGATAAAATGAGTTTCTTATAGACTGTATGAGTTGAACTGTGGAACTTGCAGTCTTATGACATTACTCAAGGAAACACAGCTGCCACAAGTCCATGCACTTTTGAACAACGCTATTGTAGGAACTATGATAATGGACAAGAATAAATGTGCCTTGTCCTAACAGCTGTTGACTTTCAGAGTCCTGTAAAACAGAACATTGAAAAATGCCAGGACTTGCACTTCTACTAAAAATATGATTTTACATGAAAAAGGAAATACCTTTTCAATTCTGATAAAAGTCACTCAAGAAACAAGGGCTTCTTCATAGTGATCCCAGTCCACCTCTTTGCCAGGCAGAAACAACAGCGCTTATCAACTTTAAGGGAATTACTGTCTTCTTCTAATTCAACATTTCTTGTGCTTTGTTCTGTCAAATCACAGCAGAAAACATGGCAAAAGAATATAACCATAATAGCTGGCTCTCATCTCTGCACTATGTTCCCCATCTCTTTTACTGAGTTTAAGATGATCAAATTGCAGGAGATAGACATCACATTATCATGACGTTAATGTTTCAAGCTGATCTAGTACTTGATCTAGTGGCTGGCAACCTTGCCTGTGGCAGGGGTGGGAGCTCGATGATCCTTGAGGTCCCTTCCCACCCAAGTTATTCTATGACTTTTCAAGCAAGCATACTTTTAATAAATAAAAATAAAGAAGAAAGTATGGGAGATCAATCATTTGGATACAAACCAGGATAAAAAACAAAGAGCATTGCTGCGTTTCTGGCCTCTGGCATTATTTGCTGTATAATTCCAACTATCCTACTCTTTTGTAAATTAGCTGCTTAAGAGAATTGTGGAGAATAACTGGCAAGAAATAGAAGAGAACATGAAGGCACAATACCTGGGAAAATAAGGTAAAACTGTGAAATGCAAAAAATACAGCATAAATTATTTTCAGAGACGCAATTTAAAAGATCAAATCAATCCTTCTTCCCTAGGTTTTCTATTAACCTCCTAAAGTGTCAGTTGTGAAGCCCACAGCAAGCCGAATTAACACATTTGTCATCCTATTATTTCAAACTGTTCTCAGGAAGCACCTTCTAGTTAACACAGAACTTTCTAGCAAACCATAGTTTCATTACTTTTCAGAACATTGGCACTATTTTCTGCAAGGCTCCCTACCCTACAGAAACGCCCTCTGGAGGACAAGCCACCAAAGCAGACGTCCTCTGCAAGAATCTCCCATTATACTCGGGGAGGGAATGCTATTTGAAGTAAACTGCAAAATAAACTCCCTTTACCAATTCATCAGGCTTTCAGAGAAAACCCTTGGGATCTCAGTTCCACAGAGGATCATTACCACTTGAAACTTCTCTGCCCAGCGTCTCTGCTACATGGCTTATGCTTCCGCAAGGACAGCTCACACCCAAGGTTCACCATTCTCTGTGTCAGCAGATCAAGATAACCCATCCACTGTTGCCTTTGGAAACAAAACTAGAAGACAGAGCTTTCTCTCTTCCTCTCCTTTCTGAGTCACCATACTCTTGCCTAAGCAGCATCGTAGTGTGGGCCAGAACAACAGCTCTTCCTGTGTTTCGGTGTTCATTTTGGTAGTCTAGAAAACAGCCTAATGAAGGAAGGCCCACATGAAAGAAAGCACAGCAGACTAAAAAAACGAGTCTGGCTCAGAAGAGCAAGAAGCGCTTTTACATGTCACAGTTTGCAAGTCTTTGTACAATAAGCTATGACATTTGCTTGCTCATTTGTTCTTCTATTTATTTGTATTTCACATTACAAGACAAATTGTAAAGAACTAATAGAACACTAATTTATTTATTAAGGCATTTGCAGCACACTTAATAAGCACTTCATGCACAAATGCAAACACTGTGTCATTAAAAAACCCCATTTCTGAAACAGAAGACACTGCAAACTCTTCAGCCGTTAAACAGTCAGACATGCATACATTAAAAGGCTCTGTCTTGAACCACATTCTTCTCTTAGCCCGCACTGAGCTGTGTGCAGAACCATGTTAGCTGAAGGTCACTTGTATGAGGTTGTGAAGGTCTGGAAATGCTGTGTGTGTAATATCTTACATGCTAGGAGAGCCCCAGTGTGGCACACTGGGAAAGGCTCAGTGTAAGGCCGCCCTCTGATGGCAGCATTTCCTACGTTAACCAGTCCAGGGTGTAGCACAGCAGGATGCGCTGCACACAGTTCCCAAGGCAAAAGGAACATGTCAGAACTGGTCTCTTATAAGGAACAGCAGACATCAGCATACATTGCCCTGACCTTTCCACTTGAGGAGGGTAACTACAGTTTGTCGAAATGACAAAAGCATCATTTCCTCATGGTCTACATATTGCACTGGAATTTTGCTGCATTTTGTTATTACACTCTGCAGAATTTGGCACTGAGACTGGATTCTGTGCCCTTTCATTTGTTCACTGAGGCCTTGTAAACTCTGGCCTCACTGAAGGGCTGTGACAAACATCTCGATAGTCTCGTGTCTATCACAGTTGGAAAACTACTTCTAGGCCACCACAGCTGAATAATGCAGAGCAGTATGGTGTTATCTTATATCCTCTCAGAGAGGAGCTCTGAGAGAGGGACTTCGGTGTCCTGGTGGATAACAGGCTGCCCATGAGCCAGCAATGTGCCCTGGTGGCCAAGAAGGCCAATGGGATCCTAGGGTGCATTAAAAAGAGTGTGACCAGCAGGTTGAGGGAGGTGTGACCTTCCCCCTCTACTGTGCCTTGGTGAGGCCTCACATGGAGTAGTGCGTCCAGATCTGGGCTCCCAGGTACAAAAAAGACTGGGATCCCCTTTGAAAGAGTTAAGAGGAGGGCCACAAAGATGATAAAGGGCATGGAGCACCTCCCTTATTTGTAAAGGCTGAGAGACCTAGGTCTGTTCAGCCTTGAAAAAGGAAGAGTCAGAGGGGATCTGATCCACATCTATAAATATCTAAGGAGAGGGAGGCAAAGGGATGAGGCTGGACACTTCTCAGCAGTGTGTGGCAACAGGACAAAGTGAAACGGCCACAAATTGATGTGTAGGAAGTTCCACGCAGATGTGCATAGGAACTTCTTCACAGTGCAGTGATGGAGCACTGGCACAGGTTGCACAGAGGTGGTGGATTCTCCTTCTCTGGAGATGTTCAAGACCCACCTGGATACCTACCTGTGCAACCTGG
>VXAB01001349.1:279551-316254 GCA_013399175.1 Odontophorus gujanensis
GGGAGATCAATCATTTGGATACAAACCAGGATAAAAAACAAAGAGCATTGCTGCGTTTCTGGCCTCTGGCATTATTTGCTGTATAATTCCAACTATCCTACTCTTTTGTAAATTAGCTGCTTAAGAGAATTGTGGAGAATAACTGGCAAGAAATAGAAGAGAACATGAAGGCACAATACCTGGGAAAATAAGGTAAAACTGTGAAATGCAAA
Source organism: Odontophorus gujanensis (assembly GCA_013399175.1). Classification (NCBI taxonomy): domain Eukaryota; kingdom Metazoa; phylum Chordata; class Aves; order Galliformes; family Odontophoridae; genus Odontophorus; species Odontophorus gujanensis. Next base: position 279,764 of record VXAB01001349.1, read on the forward strand.
AAATACAGCATAAATTATTTTCAGAGACGCAATTTAAAAGATCAAATCAATCCTTCTTCCCTAGGTTTTCTATTAACCTCCTAAAGTGTCAGTTGTGAAGCCCACAGCAAGCCGAATTAACACATTTGTCATCCTATTATTTCAAACTGTTCTCAGGAAGCACCTTCTAGTTAACACAGAACTTTCTAGCAAACCATAGTTTCATTACTTTTCAGAACATTGGCACTATTTTCTGCAAGGCTCCCTACCCTACAGAAACGCCCTCTGGAGGACAAGCCACCAAAGCAGACGTCCTCTGCAAGAATCTCCCATTATACTCGGGGAGGGAATGCTATTTGAAGTAAACTGCAAAATAAACTCCCTTTACCAATTCATCAGGCTTTCAGAGAAAACCCTTGGGATCTCAGTTCCACAGAGGATCATTACCACTTGAAACTTCTCTGCCCAGCGTCTCTGCTACATGGCTTATGCTTCCGCAAGGACAGCTCACACCCAAGGTTCACCATTCTCTGTGTCAGCAGATCAAGATAACCCATCCACTGTTGCCTTTGGAAACAAAACTAGAAGACAGAGCTTTCTCTCTTCCTCTCCTTTCTGAGTCACCATACTCTTGCCTAAGCAGCATCGTAGTGTGGGCCAGAACAACAGCTCTTCCTGTGTTTCGGTGTTCATTTTGGTAGTCTAGAAAACAGCCTAATGAAGGAAGGCCCACATGAAAGAAAGCACAGCAGACTAAAAAAACGAGTCTGGCTCAGAAGAGCAAGAAGCGCTTTTACATGTCACAGTTTGCAAGTCTTTGTACAATAAGCTATGACATTTGCTTGCTCATTTGTTCTTCTATTTATTTGTATTTCACATTACAAGACAAATTGTAAAGAACTAATAGAACACTAATTTATTTATTAAGGCATTTGCAGCACACTTAATAAGCACTTCATGCACAAATGCAAACACTGTGTCATTAAAAAACCCCATTTCTGAAACAGAAGACACTGCAAACTCTTCAGCCGTTAAACAGTCAGACATGCATACATTAAAAGGCTCTGTCTTGAACCACATTCTTCTCTTAGCCTGCACTGAGCTGTGTGCAGAACCATGTTAGCTGAAGGTCACTTGTATGAGGTTGTGAAGGTCTGGAAATGCTGTGTGTGTAATATCTTACATGCTAGGAGAGCCCCAGTGTGGCACACTGGGAAAGGCTCAGTGTAAGGCCGCCCTCTGATGGCAGCATTTCCTACGTTAACCAGTCCAGGGTGTAGCACAGCAGGATGCGCTGCACACAGTTCCCAAGGCAAAAGGAACATGTCAGAACTGGTCTCTTATAAGGAACAGCAGACATCAGCATACATTGCCCTGACCTTTCCACTTGAGGAGGGTAACTACAGTTTGTCGAAATGACAAAAGCATCATTTCCTCATGGTCTACATATTGCACTGGAATTTTGCTGCATTTTGTTATTACACTCTGCAGAATTTGGCACTGAGACTGGATTCTGTGCCCTTTCATTTGTTCACTGAGGCCTTGTAAACTCTGGCCTCACTGAAGGGCTGTGACAAACATCTCGATAGTCTCGTGTCTATCACAGTTGGAAAACTACTTCTAGGCCACCACAGCTGAATAATGCAGAGCAGTATGGTGTTATCTTATATCCTCTCAGAGAGGAGCTCTGAGAGAGGGACTTCGGTGTCCTGGTGGATAACAGGCTGCCCATGAGCCAGCAATGTGCCCTGGTGGCCAAGAAGGCCAATGGGATCCTAGGGTGCATTAAAAAGAGTGTGACCAGCAGGTTGAGGGAGGTGTGACCTTCCCCCTCTACTGTGCCTTGGTGAGGCCTCACATGGAGTAGTGCGTCCAGATCTGGGCTCCCAGGTACAAAAAAGACTGGGATCCCCTTTGAAAGAGTTAAGAGGAGGGCCACAAAGATGATAAAGGGCATGGAGCACCTCCCTTATTTGTAAAGGCTGAGAGACCTAGGTCTGTTCAGCCTTGAAAAAGGAAGAGTCAGAGGGGATCTGATCCACATCTATAAATATCTAAGGAGAGGGAGGCAAAGGGATGAGGCTGGACACTTCTCAGCAGTGTGTGGCAACAGGACAAAGTGAAACGGCCACAAATTGATGTGTAGGAAGTTCCACGCAGATGTGCATAGGAACTTCTTCACAGTGCAGTGATGGAGCACTGGCACAGGTTGCACAGAGGTGGTGGATTCTCCTTCTCTGGAGATGTTCAAGACCCACCTGGATACCTACCTGTGCAACCTGGGCTAGGGAGCCTACCTTAGGAGGGAGGATGGACTCAATGATCTCTAGAGGTCCCTTCCAACCCCTACAATTCTGTATTTCTGTGATATCTTTTTTCCTTTCCAACCTCACCTCACTCCCAGTCAAACCTACCAAGGAGGGCTAATACAGAATTGCTGTTAGTCCTGAGTTAGCTAAGAGAAAACAGCACAGTGCTTCTGGGCCAATATAAAACAGACTGCAATCCACAGCAGAGTCTTTCTGCATCTGCACATTGCACCATGATACTCAGGTATTGCTGACAAAGACTATACAAACTCAAAAACCACCAGCTTTTCTCTGAGGTATGAAATAACCCTTAGAACCTTACATAACAGTATCACTTTGAAATAGTAGCAGATACATCACAGTAGTGTTCTGCTGCGTGCTGCATAGAAAGTATGTTGCACAGAAGACTGGACTGTAACTGCATCTGTATCTTCAGCAAATATATATAAACATAATATTTTGTAAAGATGCCATGTACATGTTTTTTGGGGGGAAGATGGTGGAGAGGTGTGGAGTAGAGGTAAATAAAACATANGGTATGAAATAACCCTTAGAACCTTACATAACAGTATCACTTTGAAATAGTAGCAGATACATCACAGTAGTGTTCTGCTGCGTGCTGCATAGAAAGTATGTTGCACAGAAGACTGGACTGTAACTGCATCTGTATCTTCAGCAAATATATATAAACATAATATTTTGTAAAGATGCCATGTACATGTTTTTTGGGGGGAAGATGGTGGAGAGGTGTGGAGTAGAGGTAACCACATCCAATTCTGTTGTAAGACGGAAACTATTATAATCATCATCTCATACCATGTTGAAGGCTCACACTTATAAATAAGCCGAAGTGGCGGCGCTGAGGCAAGTCAGAGAGGCAAGCTCTTCCAAACACCTCTTGCAAAGTCAGACAACCTACTCAAAGGGCAATTTATGTACTTTTTCTATTTGCTGCTGCGAAGCTGGTGACTATGGTGGTAACTTGGAGTCAGAATTCAGGAATATTTCCATCTCTGCCACACATAAACGAGTGTGGAAAAAGTATAGCTGATGGCACCTAGAAAGGTGATAATCTAGATATTAATTGTAAAAAATGATACCCTTTGTATTGCATTACCTTTCCTTCTGGGGGACATTCTGCGTGCACCTGTACACAGTAGATGCAATTGAAATAACGTGCAGGCTAAAGAAGGTGGCTTACCTTGCGTTGTTCCATCTAACCCCATGAGACACTTCATTGCTCTGATGATTTGCTCTGCCACAGGTGGACACATAGATGTGGCATACACAGCGCTGTGAGAATGAGTTCGTAAGAAGTCCACGAGGCCCTTACACAAGGGAAACAAAGTATGAATGAACTTGGAGGTGCCCAAACAGCAGATCTCCCACCTTACAAACACAGAGTGAGAACATGCAAAAAAAAGAGGAGGTTTCACCAGCTGTTTACTTTCTTGGCTGCTCCCATTAATACACAGCCTGAAGAAACATGAGGCAAGTGCAAGCACTTGCAATTTAAGCGAGGCAATTACAGCTGAAATAGAACAATGTGTATGCGCTGAGACTTATTATAAAGGAGCCAAATTCATTTAAAGGCCAATAAAGAACTACTTTTAAAATACATTCCCATTCATAGACGGACTGGGCAGAAATAAAACCTACGTGACAACAGCACAGATTCGCTGCCACAAGACCTAATACAGGAAAAGTAGACTTACTGGAATCTGTCTTTGGCTATAAGCATATACATTTCTTACAGCATAAACTTCCTATTAGTGTGACAGGTCCAGTCATGTTACAGTCTTAACTGTAGAGCAGTTTTAACGTTTCCCTGTATCACTAAAAGCACAATCCATGGTCTTGGCAAAAGCATGTTGTGCTGCAGGCATGTTTAAAGCACCAGTAACTATCCTGATTGCAGGGACAGAGTAGGAATTCAGAGCTTGATTAAGACTATCACTGCTACAACAGCACATATTTCATAGCAAATTACCAAGTAACTGCACTAAAAGCTAAATGCGTGGTAGTGAGAAAGGGATTATGCTTGCTTGAAAACAAGCTTTGATAAAAAATGCCACCAGAAAATAAAGATACTGACACAAATCATTGCCATGAAAGTTGCTAAGTCCATGCTGAAACTCCAGTGCTAAGAAAACAGATTTTTACTAACTTCATATGTGTTTTGCACTGCTACATTGTGATTGTCATCCTAAGAGTTTAACTAAGTAGCTGAGAAAGCTTTTGTGCTCTTACTGACCCAGCAAAATGAAGCCCACTAAGTTCATGGTTGCAGAAATCAAAGTAGGTGAGTGGCTGCTGCCAAGGCCCAGAAGACCGTGGCAAAGTTTAGTGATAAACCAGAGTGAAAAGTGTGACCCCTTTAAGAAAACATCTGAGGATTAGATGACAAATTGCTTTAGACGTTTCTTCACAGGTTCAAACTTTCTATAATTTCTAGCTACATTAGCCAATTTTCCTTGTAATAGTCAAATCTTCAGACACAAATTCAGGAAACAAGCAAAAGGAAGTTGATTCTTTATGCATTATGATAGTCTGTTTTAAGATCTCTAGGTGCAAAATCCCTCAAAAGATGGTGAAAAATAGATGCTTTATACTTTCCTGTATCCCTTTCATTCTACTCAAAGTGCTATTTATTGAGGCTTTCCTGACTATATCCATATGCACTGTCTAAATACGCTTTCTCCTCATTCAATAAGCTACTTAAGAAATACAATTACGTACTTTTGAGAGCATAAGAAGAGTAAACAACCAGCAACCACTTGACTTCTCTACTAAGCGATAAAAATGATGATGTTTCACAGTAGCATTGATTACACTTTCTCTTCTCCTACACTCCCTGTTAAAGCAAGCTCAGCTCTACTTTCTGTTGACATCTGCTGTTGACAAGAGGTTTTGTCAATACATGTGGAGCAACCGAGGTCATAGATGCTACTATTGCAAGAGATCCTCAAGTAAATCCTCTTTCATCATCCCAAAAATCCAGCTATGACAATCCACAACTGTTCAGAACTTTTATTATCAGAGGATGAAACTGTGGCTTTGATTTCTCAATCTTGCTCCACAGTGTTTACAAACATGAAATAAAGTAACAAGCAGTCTGCTTGTACAAATTAATGTAGTGAGGTATATTTAGAGAACCACAAAGTTTCTAAACTTTTCCAAGGCAAACAAAAATCATTGGGGTAGTATGGAAATACCCAATCTAAGCAAATTACATAATACCAACACAAAACAAAAAGAAGAAATTCTGATGGTTTAAAGTGCATTTGGGATTCACACAAAATTGGCACTACCTTTAGAATTATGCTTGTGTAAAGCAGTCTATATAAAATGATAAAAATTTTATCACATGTAACGAGAAAGCATTTTTCCTCCCCTCGATGTTAACGTGTTTGTGTTTTCCTTTTACCTTTTTGCCAGCTATGTATCCTCCAGCTGCTCCAAAGCTCTTTGTGAATGTTCCCATTAATACATCAACATCATCGGGATTCATACCAAAGTACTCCACAACTCCTCGTCCTGTTGCTCCCACTGCCCCGATGCTGTGTGCTTCGTCCAAGTAGAGGTAGGCTTTGTATTTCTTTTTTAAGGAGACTATCTCAGGCAGCTGCACAATGGACCCTTCCATGCTGTGGAGAGAATCACAGATGAACAACAAATGCCATGTCTCCTTTCCCTCCTTAAAATGCTGCCAAAAAGGCACAGGCATTAAGTGCATAGCGCAGTTACTCCATGGAAGATCTGCGCTTGATATGTATTTACAGTTCAAAGAAACAGTGCAAGCATCTCTCAGCAACACGTAAAATACTTTTAGAATTCAAGCAAGTAAAAATAGTCAAAAAGCCCTTGAATGTTTTCAGATTGCTAACATGACATAAAAGAGAAGGAAAAGTATGAAGTGAGGGGGAGAGATTCACTCAAAGCAGCATATTACATTTGACCACAAAAAATACATAGATTGTAACAAATTATCAGGAGCTGCTATAATTCACAGTCTGGTTCTTTCCTCATCCATCTACTGTTTCTGCGTCAACATTTCTGGATAATAAATCTAGAGAAAAATCACCCTGGTACAGAGGAATTGGCTCTAACATGGCCTACGTGAAATGCATAGACACTGCCACAGCTCAGAACAGCTGAGTAGAAAGTTGGAGTGGAGAGAGTCAGGGATTAGAACAGATAACTCAGATCCACTCTTGATAACAGTTGCTCCTGTCGGATGAATGGAAAAATGCTTCCATTCTTATTCTGTTTGTTTTCTTAAAGCCATGCAGGAAACAAAATAATCTGAACTTCTACTAATGGTGTATAGAAAACTCTAGAAACAATAGAAGGTGATACTTCAGTATTGTTGGTAATTACATCAGTAACTTCAAAGGCACTGGAGAGCTGAACAGCAGAATTAAAGCTCTGGGAGACGACAGAAATGCACTCAAATTCTATGAAGACAAGGTATCTGTAGCATTGCTGCAAAAACTTACGTCTTGAAAACCTTTGTGGGACAACTAAGGTTGTGCTTGGATATGCTTTGATGCCTCAGCATTCACTTCGTAACGAGTTACACACGTTCTCATCACCAGGTCAAGTGAGCAGGCATTTAAACGCTGAATAGTTCCTAACAAGCCCAAAGTGAGTGCACTGCACACCCCAAACACCAGCACTCTGTGGCTAAGGTATATCAAGTTCCATGTGCTACAACAGTTCCAGGTGAGCAGAACTGTCAAGTTTGCCCCCAGATGGCATGTAAAAATGAGCACTGTGTTCAGCACAACTTCTTGGCAGTTTTGTCATCTTGGGCCAGTGGCTTCCACACCCTTCTGACTGTCACTCAAACTGTGCAGCTGGAAGGTCAGTACCACAAATGATGTGCTGGCAATTTCTTACAAGTTGTATCCTCCTTCTTTTCTCCTGAGTAAGCTTGGAAACAGCTTCAAGTTTAGGAGATATTTGTTTTCTGCCCATCAGCAAGTCTCCATTAATTTGAATGTACAGTACTGGGGAGCAGCCAGGGACAAGGACTGCCTGTGCTGGTCTGGTTCAGAGAGCCTGGCTGTGTCTACCTGGAGGCATATTTTTGGGTGTCAGGTAACTGCTTGCAGATCCTGCCTTTCTGCCTTGCCCAGTCATAGAAGCAGCAGCCATGGGGACATGTACGGCACCACGGTTTCTTGCAGCAAAGGGCAGACAAGCTTGTGCTGCAAGCTCTTGAGGACTGAGCTTTCCCTCCTGTCACCCCGTGCTGGGGACAGAGCCCTCCAGCAGTCAAGCAGTACATTGCAGCTCTGGGAGAAGCAATGCGAACCACCACAGCTATTTTCTTAATGAGTACAAGAGCAGAACCTGCAGTCCTCAAATGACCCAGAGTCAAGCCATAAGCTAAAAATTAGACCAAGCCTCTGGGTGTGCATGGGTATGTGGCATCCTACATGCTAGGAAGAGTGGTTTGGGCCATCCAGTCAGCTTGCAGGTTGACTAAGTGGTCAGAGCAAAAGCGCATGGCCAAGGATCAGTTCTGCAGAAACAAACCAGCATCCCCCCACTGTGTCTTCCAGAAACAGCTGGGGAGGAAAAGGAGAATAACAATTTTTCCACATTCACATGGGCATCACATCACAACTGCTCATGGAGATTCAGGCGAGAAAAGCAGCTTTTATCTTCAAGAAGATGAGAACAAAAATGGTAAATTAAAAATACAAAGCTTGATTTACTGTGTATTTGCCATTTTAAGTGTTGAGTTAGTGCTCTTGAAAGACACTGGCTGATACAAACATTACAACAGTTGACAAAGATCCTAACAAGGGCTTGAAGCATCCTTGGGCCAGCTAGAGCACTGGTGGTTTGGCATTTATTTTCTGTGCTGCTATTCAAACAGGCCTCAGCCCTCCTGATGGCAGAGATGAGAGCTGCTTCCATGCTACTCTACTCCTGGTTTTGCTTTTGACTCTGGGATATGATCTGTGGTCCAAACACTACTCTGTTTAGAATTACTCAGAGATAAAACTCACTTCATGTGTCCCCTTGCATAATCCAAATGAAAAGTTTACTGAATCCTCCAGTAAATATTGATATCAATTGAGCTTACACCAGAGAGCTAGAAGTGAATGAACTGCAGTGTCTCTGTCTCAGTCTGGGAGTGCCACTTATACAAAACTACTGATTTGTTTCCAGATCTGCTCAGGCATGTCTAAAGTGTTGTGTGCAGATGAACATAAGCTGGGCCTGCCTGTGCCAGACATTAGTATGATGTGGCATTACATCCTGTCTCACAGCAAAAAGTATTAGCTTGGCTGCAGGGATGTATGGTTTCTAGACTGCAGCTTACCCTCACCTTCCTTGCTCAGAGGGTGGGCAGAAGAGCTTGCTTCAGTAAACACTCAGTTTGAATCTCCTTTCAGACATGATGAGGTAGCTCAGCATTTTGGGATTACTGGATTTCGAGGCTTGGTTCAATCCCAACAAGCCACTGAGAGTCCTTCTGAAGCAACTGATGAATTCTACAGCCAGGTGTGGTGAGAGACAGGAGGTGTGTATTTGTGTTGGCCATCTCTCTTGGAATATGAATTTGCTCTTAGCAGGATATTCTGACAAGTGTTGTCCAGTTTATTTTGAAACTTATCAGAAAAACAGCTTACTACAATCTACTATGGTAACATAGTTTCCATCTTTTTTTTTTTTTTCTCTCTGTCAGAAAAAGTAATTTACCAACATTCGACCCATTATCTTCCTCATAATTCCATTACTCAACCTTCTCTATATATGCATCAGAATTACAGTCTTTTCAACATTCAAAAAATTACCAGTTCCCCTTTCAGGTTGATCTGTAATTGGAAAACCCCTCCTTTCCTGACCTATTATAACTCCCAAAATATATGCATTGCATTTTTTTATTTAATTTAAATATTATTTTCTTATATAAACCTTGAACTTCCATACAACAATCTTTATTTTATAGTTTAGAGTAGCAGTTTAAGGAAACTCCAACACAGTCCACAAATACGATGCCATACACTGTACATAGAAATATTAACCTTTAATGCTGGTCCCTGGTCAATGACATTAAATGTTACCCATTCTTTTCTAAAGTCCTATAATCTAATCCCAGGAAATAAAAAAATAACCCTAATGCAGTTCCCATGGTACTGTCATTGAAACTCAGAGAATTCCTACTGCATGTGAAAAAGAACTGGATAACATCCAATTAACCAGAGAGCTGTTTTCTGAGCTGGAAGGAAATATACTCTAATCAAAAGTGGGGAAAAGTAAATCATTTGTTTTGATGAGTTACTGGTGGCTCATAAGTCTTGCCCTCACCCTCAGCCTATCTGACTCCTAGGTAAATATGTGTGCAAGAGAGCAGAAGTCTACCAGGAACCATGTAAGAACAAAATTGATTAATCCTGAACTGGAAATAGTAGAAGCCAAGACAAACATTAGCTGGATATTTAAATAACAGAATATGATTTAGCAAGTCATTTTAATTTGTGCTTTGGACACAGCCAAAACTTGTTCATGCATTTTGAGCTGAAGTCTGATGGCTGGATGGTCTCTCCATTCGGAACAAAAATGAAATATTTGCTCCTAGGCTAGTTTAAGTCAAGAACCAGCTTTCACTAGCAGTTAAACATACTTCTGATGATTTTTCTTTTTAAGATGCTAGATACACTAACAGCAAACAATCGTATACTTATTGCTATTTGCTCGACATGTAGCTTGGGTACTTCCCAAGTCAAGAGGCCAATTCTGCCTTTAGTTGTAACCAGTACGGTTTCAAACACAAGTCTGATTTCCAGAAATGTCTGTGTTGGCTAACAATGTCCCTTTTCAAATTTTGCCAGCTGGTAAGTCCACGCTTGTGAGCAGCGTAAATACTTTTAACATACCCTTAATGCAAACAGAAGGCAATTTTTTTTCCATACCATCAACTTTACCTTACTAAGACTATGGTGTCCTACACAGCAACATTTATTTTAAATAGGAAATCCTAGCATTTCATTTGCATCTCTGGAAAATGCATTTCTGTAGAAATTTGCCAAGTCAAACTTGCAAGTCAGTATATTTTAACTTGGAGAATGGCTCTAACCAAGTTATTTAAATTTTGTATCAGCTGTCCCCAAAGCAAAACTTATTTAACTCCATAAAAAACAACAACAACAAAACAATAGTAACTGTTTTAAAAATGCTTTAACAACAGTCTGCCTCCTCTTAAATTCGGCAGATGAATGCTTATTTGGCATCTGGCAAATCTTCAGGAGAACTGACATTAGTCAACATTGGGGTTGGAAAATTTTAGTCTATTTCAAAAATCGTGGGCCAAGAAAGGAAAAAACATGCACACAAAAGAAGTAAGATTTATTTCTAATATGTCTTTCTCCAGCTTTTCCTTTTGCAGAGGAAATATTATTAGCTACAGAGACTACATAGCTGGTGAGTCTGTTCCCAGCAGTGCTATAAGGACAGATCAGGGTTGGCAGTGATGCCAGGGACACAGCACAGAGGGGTGTGGTGGCATTCTCCTTCAAGTCGGAGCAGACATGCTTTGCAACCAAACCACAATCTTTAATTTCTGATCAGTTTAGACTACAAAACAACTAACCAACCAACCTGACTACTGCTGTGACTGGTTTCCAATGACAGAATATTAGAGAGCTGAGCTTTGGTTGTGTTTCTGCTTGTTGTTGTTCATTCATTTACTTTATTTTTTTACTTTATGCCTTTTGCAAGCATTGACATGAATAGCCTTAAAACTCTTATGCTCTTATGGGGTGATAGTGATAATAAATGAGGTAGAGACAAAGAAATACAGTATCAGATTCCCTGTCTGTCTGATATTTCTCTAGCAATCAATGGAAAACGATGCATTTTTTTTTATAGAAATACAACTAATTTGACTGTGAAATTTCACTGAAATACAGTGATTTATGAACCACGAGGTACCAACACCAATTCCTATCTAAAATAAAAATTCCCTTTTGGTGCTGTTCTCTGAAGCCTAGCATGTTTTTATTTAGTATCCTAACAGGTATATGTGCAGACTTCAGAGAAGGAAATCTTCTTTGAAATCCAACTGCAAAAACTAGAGGAAAATAAAGCTTTTTACCTAATATAAATCTGGAATGCAGCTGCAAGTATTGCAATCATCAGCCAGTGAGTTTGGCCCAATGCTTAAGTAGATCTATGCCTCACCAATCTAACTCCCCTCTCCTTAACAGTAAGTATCCAGAGTAAAGCGTTTTAAACTGAACAAAGCTCAGCAGCTGGAGTATTTTCTTAGGCCATGTAACCAAAGGGAACATTTGACAGTGAAATGTTGGTGGTCCACTTAATTTCTGTGTGATCAAAGTCCTTAAAATTGAGCTTTCTTTTAGTAGAGTCAAGCTATGTTTATTTACAGTTTTACTCTGTTTATTCTGGTTGAAAGGGGACCATCAGCCTGCTTTGGATCAGCTGATCTGCTGTTGACCTGTTTCAGCTCTGAGTGACAGGTGTTTAGATAAGGACTGATTTGTTCTCTTTGCAGATGGAAAATGTTAGGTAAAAAGGAAGTGCTGATGACTATGAAACTGTAATGACACAAGATTGTAAAAGATTCCTTATGAAAAATCTGATCAACTAAACTGCACTAGCATTCCTCAGTAAAATGGCGTGTCTACCCATCTGTACAGGCTACAGTTCAGCCCATATAAAATAATCTCTGCATGAAAACCGTGAAGCTTTTTTTCTAAACCATGTCACATCCTGTGAGAGAACAGTTCTGCCTCCCCTCTCTCTGATGTAAGAGTCCTACTCATAACCCTATCCTCCTTGCTCTCATAGTGCATCTCCTGCTCACATTACATGCTTGCTGCTCACTGTGATTTGCTGAATCAACATTCAGAGCAACACAGAGTGCAGCAAGTTATGCTAGGGTTCATACTATCTTAATGGAAATTAACATTTTAACAGGATCACTGAAGATGTTACTTAACCTCCATTCATGTCAGATTTCTTTCAGATACCAATATTAGCTTAACTCAGCATATCATTCTGTTTACAGAAGTGATAAAGAGTACTCAAATCTTAAGCACACATACCTGTAAATGCCTTCCACAAGGATGATAATTTTTTTCCATGCTCTGTGGCTCCTAGGCTGCCCATATATTATTGCATCTCTCAATAGCTTCTCAAGACTCTGCATATCTTCATTTAAAAACAAGTAAAAGAAAGAAAAATATTAACACAGATTTTTTTTATTTTCTTTCTCATTTTTTTTCCTGTAGAGAAAAAGACAACATTAAAAAAAAACATATCCTGGAGATAAAATTCTTTTATTAGCAGGCAAGAATAAATAACTGACTTAATTTGACTGAACGCAATCTTGTGAGAAGTAGTTTCAGAAAGCTGTCAGTTATGTACTTTACCTGGGAAATTTCTACGGATCTTAACATATGTTTTTATTTAAAGGGAAACTGTAAATACTTTGCTTTAGTACTGAGGCTAATTGCCAGCAGTTCTATATGGGCTGCTGATACCCATAACATCTCAAGTCTTTTGAATGGAGAGCCTTCATTTGCTTTCCAGCACCACTGAGGGCTTGCAAATCACATGCACTACTTCAGCAAAGGCTTGGATGACATCAGGATGACAGCAAGAGAAATCCTCTTCCCAGGAAAGAATGCTAGTGAAATACTGCTGATAAAGGAGTTCCCTTCATCAGCATCAGACGAATGGATATAGGCACATAGCTTGGACACTCATTTGTTGCTAAAAAAGTGGCAGAACTTCAATATAAGGAGGCTCAAAGCAATGTTAGAAACTTAGAAGTTCTGAGTGTGGATAATCTAATAAAATGCTGAAAAGAAAGCCACTGATGTTCTGATAAATAGAAGAGGCTAAAAAATAATAATTAAAAAAAAATCATAGTAACAGGAGTCAGATCAAAATATGATTCTCAATGCGGAGCTGAAATCAGGGTTCCGAATGAAGTCTCTCCAGAATCAACTCCTCTGGCATTTTTCATGAATCCAATTTGACACTTCAAAATATTTCCAAATAACATCTTACAGAGACTCACTATACCCCAAGGAATGCTATAGATGGGGACAAATTGTGGGCTGGGAAAATCTATGGCTTTTTTTTTTTTCACAATATAACCCCACTTCTTCAGTAACGGATCTTAATGCAGTTACTTTTGGCTACAATATTACAAACCTAATCTTCAATTCTCCCAGCTGAGGCAATACACCTTACCTATATTAACGTTGCCCTATAGCTTGGTTTCTTCCTGACTGTAAGCAAGCTATTTGCACAGTATTTGTCCATCACAAATAACCAGTGACCTGATTGATCACCAGAATATGATCTGGATCCTGACACCCTGGTAGCTTTGCTGAGGCACTGATTTCCATGAAAGATTTCTCAGGAACACCTGTACCTCTCTGCACTTTATATTCTTATATCTTGACCTAACAAGACCTTGCTGTCTTACAAAGTACAACACTTGCATGATGAGTGGACACTTACTTCAACCATGCAATCATCTGCACAGTTGGATGAGCTCCCAGATGGAAATGCTTTTATGAGTAATGCAATGCAGATAGCACAGTTGCCACTAGATGGCAGTAAAGGAAACAAAAGCTCCATGCTGCTTCAAAAAGTTAACGCATGACACAACTAAGCATGTCCCACAGAAGACAGCTGCTCTCCTTTGCTTCTGAAAAGATAATATCTGGAAATCCTTACTGGATCTGAGAACTAAAGGGTTCCAAAGGATTACAGAAAGCTCATGAGTTACAAGAATCAGGTAAGATTTTCAGTCACTCAAAGTGAAATTTGTCATTCTCCTTTCTCCACTGAATTTATCATTTTCCTAATAATGCCTGTAGGACCTTTGAAACTCCTCTCTGAATCACACAGATCTCAATTCAGTATTCTGTCTATTTCTCAGTCCATATTGGTGCTAGACTTTGGGAAAGTTAGTTTGCCAAACTTCTAAACTGAAATTGCAGCTAGAAAATTCAGTTGCTTTAACAGAAGTCCACAGGGAAAGAAAGAGGACAGAGAGATAAGAAACATACATAACTTTTTAAAGAGATTAGTTTATAAGAACACAGATGTGAATAGATTCTCTGTCTGATCTAGTGTGGAAGATGGGACTGCATATAAGGAAGAACATCTCCAAGTCAAGAGCTGCCCAACTTCCCACATGACAGTCCTACTTGAGTTCAGGCTGGGGACATGCCCGCTCACAGGAACAGGGCTATCTCATTTTGCTTTTGATGACTCATTCTGAAAAACATGTAAGGATGACTCTCAAGTCTGTACCAGCCAACATATAATTTGTTTAGATGCAAATAGATTTTACTGAACATTTTACTATTGGTTGCAAAGGGGAAATTGGAAGGTGGAGAAAATCTGTTACCTTTAATCTCTCCCCCTAGAAAACTGCTTCTCTTATTCAAAGTAAAGATGCAGTGCTTTCTGAGCTGGGACTTTCCAGACAGAGGGATATATTGAGAGTCAGGAAATAAGAACAGGGCAACCCCAGCTGACTGTCTTCTATCAAATTATTTGGCCGTTATAGTTGGACTGTGAAACACTATAGCAGAAAGATAAGTTGCATGCCTTCATCTTGAATAACTGCTTATGAGGAAAATAACTGTTCTTCCTTGTTTGCCCATCACTGGCCCTAGATTTTCAGTGGTAGAGGCAAACAACTGTTTGCCAGGCCCAGGAGGTGGATGTAGGAACTTCACTTGGTTAATTACTGGAAGCACAATCAAATTTGTCCTTGCCTCAGTTCCCCTGAAATATTGTTTGAATTTAGAGACTAAGGTTTCCTAAGCAGGGACAGCGGATCACTTTGAATTTTAGAAGTTAATACAAAGTTGCATAATCCTTGTTTGGGATCCTTCAGAGTTACTTCAGTGGAAATATCACCACGAACTGCTGCTGGGTGAAGGCGAGCCTGGACCTGGGCAGGTAGTGGTGTGTCATGCTGCCTTCCAGTGTAGGTGGGACTCGGGCTCCCGCAGGGCCCTGCCTTCTCACAGACATGCTGTCCCTCCCTGCAGGGAGACACAGAGTCTCCACCTCTCATCCCCACATTGTAATCCTGAGGACATCATCATCATTCTTCTTTGTGGGCTGAAATCCTCCTGCATGATGTCAACTGAGTACTTTTTAATTAAAATGAAAAGGCTACTGCTACCCTTATCGCCATCTCCTTTCCTTCAACTTATGTTTGCCACTCTCATTTTCAGTTTCTCAGTTTGCCCTCTTGTGCAAGTTCATACAGACACTGGCTGCCTGTTCCTTCTCCCTCTGTCTTGCACATAACCAGCCCCCTCCTCTTGTGGGCTC
The DNA here is from genome assembly GCA_013399175.1 of Odontophorus gujanensis. Classification (NCBI taxonomy): domain Eukaryota; kingdom Metazoa; phylum Chordata; class Aves; order Galliformes; family Odontophoridae; genus Odontophorus; species Odontophorus gujanensis. The sequence continues at coordinate 295,408 of VXAB01001349.1, forward strand.
CTTTCCTGGTCACTGTCCTGTCATAGGTGACCAAATGCCCCACCCTGATGCTATCCTTCCTGTCAAATCCCTAGTGCAAAGGGAAATCACTGCAAGGGTTTTTCTTTTTTTTTTTCTTTTATGTCAGAGTTTGGAGGGGAAGAGATGGTTGCTGCAGCCACCATACAGTCAAAGACTGTCCCCCCTTATCCCCCAAGAAATACGTAGCTGAGTGTAAGTGAAGAGCTCAGAAAAACTTCCAGCTCACATCTGTCGAGTCAGACATGGCTTGCCCAAATCAGGGAGGTCAAATGCAGACACAGCATGCTCAGAGCAGGATATACCAGCCTCCTCGCTGCGGCAGCGTCTGTATGTGTCACAGGGAAATACATGCTGAACTGGATTAGGCTGAGGTCACCTTATCTAGTGCAACAATCTTGTCTCTGATAGTGGCCAGAGGACAAAGTCTTAGTGGGTAAAGTGGCTTTCATCCTGCTCTGTAAGAGCTTGAACAGTGCCCTCTCTTCTGAAACTCATGGACTGCTTAAACCTCTGTGAGAAAAAAATAAAAAAAACCCTAGTGAACCATCACATACTGAGCCACTGCAACCGAAGAGAATTTTCACTTTCTTACCTGTCCATTTTATTTGCTTACTTTCTTGAAGGCATGAGTATGTAGTTTTATACTTTTTTTTTCCCCTAGAGAATACATAATAAATAGAACAAAATAATTTTTTTTTCCCTAGAGAAGTATGAGGGTCCTGTACTACTCTTTCAGTGTGAACTACAACCACTCCAGATAGTTGTATTTTCAATACAAGGCCTTCCTGTGGCACACACATACCAATTCCAAAGCTCTAATCTGACTGAGTGGACCAAGAAATGCCATTGTTGAAATAACAGAAGCTCACCTGTTGTTCAAGCAGGAAACATTTTGTATGGAAATCCAGAGAGCTCACACCTGCATGACACACATTTGACATCAACCACCTGATCTCTGAGAACTCAAAAATATCCCTTACTGTTTTCACAACACTCTTACAAGGTGTGTGAGGAGGAGTTGGGAATGTACCACTGTGATCTTCACTTTACAGATGTGGATTCAAGTGCTAGATTAGAGGCCAGATTTTCATCTACCAATGGTGCTTGATTGCGCCTTGCAATTCTCTGCCTTCCTCATAGTATCACTTACTCTGACAGCATGGTGAAATGCAAGTCCCTAGCAATGAAGGGAACTGAATTTTTCCCCCTATGGCCTGACTTCTGTGTGTAGTCACGACATTCACACAGATTGCACAAGCAATTGCAAATCTAACCCTGAAAGTGACTGCAATTTAGTTGCTTGATGCTACATGGGAAAAATGCAGCAGAACTAGAAAGAGCAAACAAATGCTAACTCTTGTACAGCACCTTCTTATACAAGCTAATATGAACAGAATCCAGCTGGATGTAGTCAGGAAGAACCTAATTCACTTACTGAATGATGCTATCATGCTCTCATCTCACAGCACTGTAAGACCCAGCATTGCTGTGATGGAAAACCCTTGATAAAATCACGATCTGATTAATTGCTGTTTTCTTTTGCTTTTCAAGCTTTACTGGAAGAGCCAAGGGATTTGGTCAAATATTTAACCAAGAAAAAGCTAGGAGGTTCTGAAAAAGGGCCTTCATGTATATGATGTTAATTAAAAAAAAAAAAAAAATCTTAGAAACTAAAAAAGAGTGAGGCCACTGTAGCCACAGGAGCAGGAAGATGTCTTTGCCTCCTGCCCTCCTCCCACCACACACTGGCTGTTAGGCTGTGCTGCTAGAACCACTGCATTTCAGAGGTGGAAGTGCTCCTCTTTTCTAGCACCCTAGAAAAGTCACTGCCCAGGAAGTGTCGGCATGATGCACAGATCATAGCAGGGGACATGGCAGGCAGATGCTTCATGGGCAAGCAGGAACAATTTTAGCCCATTAAAAACACTGCTACGTGCATTTGAGAGCGCTGAGTTCTATGCTCATCTTTAGGGTTTTGATATCAGGCCTGGTCAATCTACAACTGAAAAGATGCCCCTTAATGCAACCTATTAACCTAGTCAATTCTATTTTACATCTTAGTCAGACTTACAGTTCCTAGTATTAGGTTAAGAAATGTTGTCCTGAAAGAGAATTATTTTAGCTGCCAGAAGGGCTCTGCAGAAGAATATCTGAGGAATAAACAAAAAGAAAAAGAAAACAGATAAACGAGTATTTATTTTTAAGCAATGAGCATCTTAGTGATCTGGCAGGTAACTGAAAGATCACCTGTGTACCTCAACTCATTGTCATTCACTGGCAACACAACCTAAGCAGCACCAAGTGAAGCTGGAAAAAGGCTGGGTGATGTAGAGGAGAAAATTCAAAAGACCAAAGCTCCCCTCCTTGCTGGGCAAATGGCATGGAGATGGCAGTGGGAGGTTTCAACCACTACAATGGCTATCTTCAGAAAACAGAAAAGCTGTGATTCACCAACTGGCCTCACCTGGCTGTTTTGTTCTTCCTGAGGCTGCCCCCCACTAACCTGTCCTGTTACGGTTCAACTGGGCTGGGTATGTCCACATGTGCCTCAGTAACAGCAATGCCTATAGGCTCACTGCTGGAAGGGTATGTTTCATCGTACCTTCAGCGAAACAGCCTGGTGCAAATCAGGCCCAACTGTATGAGCAAGTAATGCAAGACTCTTAATTTCGATTCTATTAATAAGTAGCAATAATAATAATAATAATGAACAGTAATACCATAATAAACTCTAACCCCACTCTTCAGAGCATATTCCCGTGACCTTGGAGGGGGCAAAGACTAGCAACATTGCTAGTGAGAGCCACAGGAAGGGAATGTAGTCCTGGTGTTTTTGGTGGTCAGAATTGAGTATTCTAAATTTCTCTCATCTGGATGGCGTGTAAGTATTGTGCTTGTGCATTTATCTCAGCCCTAGCCTGTAAATTCCTGTCTGTTTAACAAGGAAGGGATTGATCACCTGCAGTCAGGATGCACAGCGCATACCTATATCCAAATAAAAAAGGACTTACAGATCTGTATCTCATTTTTGCTCCATTATTGTCTTTAACGGTTGAAATCCTTCTCATACACCTTAACTGTGCAATGGTTTTGCCAAAAAAGGAGATTTTTTAAAAAACTTAGGAGAGGTGTAAAGGTTTAATAATTCTGTTGGTTCTTCATAAACTACTCACAATTTTTTGGGTGAAAATCGCAATGCTTAGGACAGCCACCCACTAACTGAAATAGAGTCTAATTAACTATTGTAAGAATAAGAATATTATACATAATTAAGTTAATATATAGAGATTACTACTTTGTTAACTAATGAAATAAGTGTAATTATTTACTTTCACGTAATGACGAAGAGATCCAGTATTACAGATTATACTCTTTGGATTAAAATGACTTTCACTCTTATGGACATGGCCATATAATAATTATTGAAAGATGGATGTCCATCAGTAACAGCTATAAATAGCAATTATTAATCTTTTCTGTAACATATTTAAAGCATGAAATATTTTTTTCATCATAGAACACAGTTTCCTATAACAGTTTTGAAAATCATTTTTTTAATAATGGGGGGGGGGAAACAGAATGGAAAGATTTATTAGTGTCAAGAAAACACCATAGAAAGGGAAGTTACCATCATGTATATTCAAGAAATAGCCACTTCATAAAACATGCCATTGCTTTGCTAAATTGCTACATAATTATCTCTCCTCATTTTGATAATCATTTATAGTTACTGCAAAAAACATTCACACCCCAGTCTTCCAAGTCAAAGCCAAATTATGCATGTTCCAGGCAGTTTTAAAAGAGGCTGATGTTAGCAACAAGGAGTGTATGAATAGCCTGCTTTCTCAAGATCCAATACAATAGCAAAAAGGTAACTTCATAATGTGCTACCTGATTTGAATTTATATTTTGACTCTCTTACACAGAAGGTGTGTATCGACTAACAGTGGTGCTACCACCTGGTATCCCTTCTGCCTTCAGTGTAGAGCAATCCTAGGTCCAACAGTATTTGTATGACACAGCTTCAAAGAAAATGAGCCAGTTCATGCCAGTGGATAAAGTTGTCTCTGCATTTAGAAGTCAGAATGAAAAGCATATTAAGCCCTAATCCTTTTCAGAACAGGATTCAGATTTACTCTTCTGCGCTCTGCAGAATTGTTCCAACTCTCAACAAAGAACCCTAGCAAAGTCTTTGGCACAGTATCATCCTTCAGTTGGTGACAGGAGACAAACTCTTTAAAAGATCATTGATCTCTCTGTGATATAATACACGTAAATACCTTTTCCATGGAAAGGGAAAGGTGAAAGGTATTGTTTTATTCTATGGCAATGCAGAGAAGGACCTTAAAAAGGCAAAACATATGACTACCTGATGCTGAAACTAACACTTACTAAAGTTCTTCAAGTGGAAACTCAAGGTGCAAAGGAATCTTTCATTCACATCAAGCAATATGACACAAATAACAGTTTAATTCCCTTGTTTGTAAGCATGGTAATGACAATACTAACATAGACAGACATTTCGGGCATGTGTGCGCATCTGTATACAGACACAGGTGAGAAGAATCATCTGGGAGGATAAGAAACACAACTGATCTAACAAAACAAATGAGTACCTACCTAACTGAAAAGAAAAGAACCCCCAACACGAGCTGAAAGTCTAGGTTATATGTCCCCTTAACTCCCAGATAGATCCAGAGAGAGCAATGCTGTCTACTTCATTTCAGGTGAAACTGAGCATCCTACAAAGGCAGTCTTGCTGTATTATTGTTTCCACTGCAATCATTCCCCAATACACATCCTCTTTTCCCCAAAGCAAAAGGCACATAAATGTATTTCTGCACATGATTTTAAAAACTATTAAACAAAATTTCTTCTTTGCCAATGATGGCAGGTGACAACTGTACCAGAAATGGCCACTATGATTTGACTTGTGCTTAAAAATGTGGACGAGATGACCTGAAGGATGTTCTGGTTTTCTTTCACAAAGTGCAGGGAATTCTAGTTGAGAGAAGGCTAGTATAGCAGCCATGTCTAGAGTATCTACATGGAAGTGGACCAAGTTGGGGCATACTACTGTCCAATCTGTGAATAATTACTGCTGTAAAAACATTCTGGATCACATGATCAGCAACTTTTACATGATCTTTGGAAAATACTTCTTGTCCAAATTATGAATAGATATTAATTGAAATGCCACCTTAAATTATAATTACAGTGTGCCTATCATTTTGAGAGATCCTTAGGCCTCTTACAGCATATACATAATTCAGCTTTGCTCACCTCAGGGCTGAACACAACACAATAATAGAAGGGACTGTATTAGTTATTACTAAAGGTAATCAGATCTCTTTTCTCATTCCTCACCACTCCTCTAGCTTAATCTTTGTTGCAATTACTGCCTGGTGGCTGCAGTAGTGATATAAAGGAAATCTGCAAGGCGAAATAAAGGAAAAGAACCAGCTCATGTGATCAAAGCCAATCACAATCTCCCTGACTGTGACCACAGCATCATTAACTAAAAGTTAAAAAGCATGAGTATTTTTGAAGATAATTATATGTTTACAAAGTTAAAATTTGGCATTAGCATGATTTCTATACTAAAATCAAAGATTATTTGGGATGGTTATATTAATGTAATCATCTACATTTTGGTATTTTCCTCTCTGGGATTTAGGGAGACCATCTCACAGGTACACCACGTTAATGTAACTGCTAGAAATAGAGGCAGGAAATGTAGTTTACGTTCTTTTAAATATGTTTGCACTATTTTGTTACGGTGACAATAACAAAACCTTTACAGTAGCATGGAGTCATTCAGCATGTCAAAAAGACAGTAAGGAGGTTAAGACTCCAGATCTCATAGAATCATATAATCACCAAGGTTGGAAAAAACCTTTAAGATCATCCAGTTCAACCATCCACCTATCACCAACATTTCCAACTAAACCATACCTCTCAGAATAACATCTAAACATTTCTTGAACATCTCCAGGGTCAGTGATTCCACCACCTCCCTGGGCAGCCTGATCAAGTGCCTGATCGCTCTCAGAGAAATATTTCCTAATGTTCAACCTGAATCTCTCCTGGCACAACTTGAGGTCATTCCCTCTAGTTCTATTGTTAGCTACATGGGAGAAGAAGCTGACTCTCACCTCACCACAATCTCTGTTCAGGCATTTGTAGTGAGTGATAAGGTCACCTCTGAGCCTCCTCTTCTCCAGTCTGAACAAACTCAACTCCCTCAGCTACTCCTTATAAGTGCAAGAGACCCTCACCAGCTTCATTGCCTTTCTCTGAACACCTTCAAAAATGAAAGTCTAACCTGATAATTCAGACCTTGCAGGACAGCAAATACAATCTTACACTGCCGATTTCTTCCCAACCTGAGATCATTCAATGTTGTGCATAGACAAAAACTTGATCTGGGAACTGAATGAAAAGTATACACTGAAAGGATGCACTCTTGCTGTAGAGACAGACATATTTGCACCTCAAAGCATTTCCAACTTCAATACTCACTATTATGCTTGAAGATTCTAATAGTAGCACCTGAAAGTCTTGCACCAAGAACGAGAGAAGTGTGGTTCAATTCATCACTTAGAATGAGGCAACCCTGTGGAGAAGGAGTACAATAAGCATTTGCATGAAGTGGGAGGTTGTTTGCAAGTGCGTGTGAGTGTGTCATCATAGCTATGTCTATATATACATAAATACACATGTATATAGCATTGCATCAATTAATCTCTACTTATTACATGTGAATTGGAATTTCTGCAGGAACCACTGCAAAGGCAGGCAGAAACAAAATTCAGATTCTCAGACATTCCCAGGAGGTGCATGAGATTAACATAAGGAGAATTGATACCAAGACAGGACTAACATCAGTTGATTGATAATTGAAATAAGATCAGGATGGATTGAGGCTGCCATTAAGATTCAAGTAGAGCCAAGGCACTAGGCATGATCTTGCTCTTTCTCTAGTAAATTCATACACAATTCATTTGTAGTGTACATTTCACTGATGAACTCAGCTGAAAACCTGATTTCTTTATAGAAATTAATAAATGCAGAAAAAATGATTTTGTATATTACATCAACAAGAGACAGGATTCACAGTTGAAATTCAAGCTGGAACCCTAATTTAACTGTTTTCTATTGCATATTTTACATTGTGACATTTCACTGTCCAGTACAAGTACAACACGATATTAAGTAAATATTTACTTAGGAAACACAGATTGTATCAAGGATTAGAAGTAGCTACATAATTCTGCTTAAAGACTGATATAACAGTAAGGGTTAGATATGTGCATCTTGACAGGACAATATAACTCCTAGATTTAATTATAAGGAAAATTTAGGAATAAACCTCCCAAATACAGGACAACTATACAATATCTGCAGTGAGTAACACCTTATAATAATAATCAATATTAGTATATACTAAATAGCTATATTCTATATAATAAAGTAATAACTTTGTCACTTGTACCTAAATACCCCACCTCCGACAAAGGCCTGTGTTCTCCACAGGAGGACAGCTAGTTGAGGGACAAACATATTAGAGCTAAGTTAGAGAAAATTATTTTATGCTGTTGTGCATGTTTACAACTTCAAAGATTTACCTCTTTTAATTTTTAACTGTTCCTTTTGACATCACTAGACTACTTTTCCAGCACCATGGTAGATTGTAGTTCATGTCCTAAGCAGCTGAACATTTCCCCCAGCCCAATCTTCGCATACATTTATTTTATAAATCTCTTGTAAAAGCTGGATTCTTTCTCAAAAGTGAGGAAATTTCACCTCTAATCAGGTTCTTCAGAAGAAATCTTGAACATATATCATGCAGTGAACCCATTCCATCTCCATCAAAGGGGAAATACTGTTTCATATTAGCCTGAACTGGAAAGAACAGTTTTCCCAGCTAACATCACAGTATGTGAACCTGTTGCATCAGGAGCTGCAATGAATGGGATTATAGATTCTCATGCCTTAGCACTGGGTACTCCAAATTAGAGATGAGATTCCTTCAGAATCAAATAAGAATCAAACAAGAATCAAACTTTCATTACACGGCCTCATCTTTAGACTCGCATTTGCTGCCAGCCTTCTTTGCAAGGGCTGGCCAGAGATCCATTCATCAGAAATGCTGAAGCTGTTTTGCCTTCCTGATATCAAGCTTCATTCCTCAATTAAATCTTTCCATTTGATACATGTCCAGAATACAGCTTTTAAAACAATTAACAAACAACAGTTCAGTATGTTTCATCAGGAAGTACTCACCTTCCCAACAAGGGCTGGAATATTCATTGAATTTGTTGCAAATCCCATGCCAAAAACCATAGCATCTTCCACACCTAGGAACTTGGCCACAAGATTCTCTAGCTCTACATGCTTGTCTAGGGTCCCTGCAGAAACAAACATAGGCGATCTCATTAGACCACGAAAATTATTAATTCTAAGGATATAAAACATTCAAAAGCACGAGTCAGGAAATCTATCATTAAGGAAAATGGTTTTTTTCTTTTTCTTTTTTCTTTTTAGTTCTATTCAAGTTTTTCCATTCATATTTTGTACGTGTGAGATAAAACAAGAAAAAGCAAGGATGCAAATCAGCTATAAATAATGCTAAATACAGTTGTTGTTAAGATAGGAAAGTAGTTGCTTTAGAAAAAGGTAAGTTTCTCTTTCCTATTGCAGCAACTGTTGATGTAGTTTATCCTGAAGAGGCATTTCTTGCTTCCCCCTTGCTACTCCTCCCCTAGTGAGGAATGAGTCTCTCCTTTTTATGCGTAGGACAAACATGCTAGGCATTTTTGAGTTACTTCTGAATGAGAAAGCAGAAAGACTATAACAAAGGTCTTCATTTTTTCTCTTGAGTGTCTGTATGTGCGAGTACAAAATCCTTAATTATGATATTTTACGGGCTGACAAATGAAAGCTCACTTCATCCTGTTAGAAGTTAAGTTACTCTCCATTACAGGTAACTATATTCTTTCCTCCCTCTTGGTAGTCAAACTTTAATGCCAAGGCAACACTAAAGTCTTCTTTACTGGATATTATTTGTCTAATACTACAGCAAGGAATCTCCAAACAAATAAGGTGTTCCAGATGTCTAGCAAAAGCAATATCTTTGTTCACTAACTCACAAAGAACAACAACAAAATACAAAAGAGAATAAACAAAAGAGTTGTGTTGAGAGATAACAAATAACTTTGAAGAGTAATGAATCATCTGTCAACTCTCTAGTCTTGTTTTTCCTGGCTGTGTATTGTGGTACCAAGGATGAGGGAATTCTTACAGGATGATCTGTGGGGAAGAAAAGAAAGTATCCTGTGGATTCTGACAATATTTCCCCTACGAATCATACTCCAAGCAGAGAACAGAAGAAAAAAACTGAAGTGAACCTCTTGCCTTACTTGAGATGCACAAACTGATGTCACAATAATTAAGGCAAGTGGATTACAATTAATTGGAACAGGAATTCTGTGTTTACTGTGATAGGCACAGGGCAGAAAAATGGAGGAAAATGGAAGCTTGGCTAAAGTGTCCTGACAAGAATTCTGAGTCAGGAAGATGTTCTTATCTTTACCATGAAAGAAAGCTCATTAAAAACAAAAATTAATCAAAATGACAGTACAGTTTCAGTATCAGCACTAACAGCTGTTGTGATGACATAGTGCTTTTGTTAGTTCTTGTCACTGAATTTCTTGAACTTCCAGTAGATGCATTAAAGTATTGGCTGCTTTTTGCATTTGCAGATCCCAGCATGCACAAATATATGTGCTAGCCCTGCACACAGCTTAGTAGCTGAGCTCCATGAAATACAAAAACTGCATTTCAGATCAAGCTGTCAGCTGGACAGGTCACAACCACATTGCAAGGCTCTTTCTTTTGACTTGCAAGCCCAATAGGTCTTGGTGTATTTCCACAGTTATCTCTGTAATTGTTTTTTTGGGATTTTTTTCTTCAGTATTCACCTTGGTTACAGCAGTCATTGATACCTGGGATATCTAGTCAGCTGCCCCAGTGCTCCTTGCACTGCTATGGTCACACACAGAGAAGATGTAGTCTGAAGAGAAATCTTGAAGCCAACCACATTATGGTGACAGACTTAATTAGAAGTAGGTTTGTGAAAACATGAGAAAGAAGCAATGTGTGCTTTGCAAGGCAGTCATTTTAAAGAATGATTTTAATTGCTTTTTGGGGTTGCAATGTAGGTTTCCTATTTTTACAAATAAGGAAAGCCTGACTCGCTACAAATTATTCTCTTCAAGCATTTTTAGATGAGAATATCACACTTTTGACCCTTTTAAAATGATTTTATGATGACGAAGAATCAGATACTCAGAAAGTAACCTATTCTATCTTATCCACTAATCCCATCATTGAATACAGATAATAATGTATACCACTATTGCCTACAAATACTCGACTGGAAACTGGAATCAGTAAGAGTTTGTTTTGCAAAACCAAAACCTGAACAACAAGTATTTGCAATATCATCCCTAGGGTTGAATTACTTCAATTGTAATGGCAATATTGTAGGTGGTAGATGAGGTGTTGGAGGAGCAATATGATACACATCAGTACTGACTGTGGGAGGTTAGTGACAGCCACGTATATTAGGAAAAGTAGAATTGATAATGCATACCAGCTTGTATTTTCTCAGCTTTACAGTAGAATGGGTATTTATTTTATAAGTGTTGCATTTATTTAATCTCATCAGAAGATTTCACCAGCCTGGATCACTCTGTGGGCGCAGTATAAAGGACAACTATTACATCACAACACTTTCCACTGATTAGAAGAAAAAAGGAACAGTAAATAGTAAATCCCCTCCTTATAAAATGCTGACTCAGTTTCCTCCCTTAACTGCATTCTGGGGACAGGGAACAAGTAATCTTTGTCATGGCAGACTTTCATAGACTTAGCCATGTCCTTGGAGTGCAAGTCACTGTCAGTCTCCTAGATACACAAAGCCTGAAAATTCCCACAACCCATGCAGTCTAGTTTTGACACTTCCTACCGCTGAGACAAATGGCTAATGACACTGTACAACAGAGTCTTTTAGGTTCTTACTTGCCAATTACATGTACTGGTTACAATGCAAACACTGGCAACAGTATCTTTTACTGTAGTTTTTAATTTGAAATTCTGAAATAAATAAAGGAAAATACCTGTTTGCTTCAAGTAAAACCAAAGCTAGATGAGTAAACTGATATAACAATAAGCCACTTTTGAAAGAAAAAGAATTGATTTTCATAAAAGTCACCTCCACGACAACTGGCGATCTTGATGCGACCTGCCACTGTAAGAACCATCACTCACAGTAAATGATGGTTTGTCAGAGGTACCTTTAACTGGGTGTGGAGCAAAATAAGTCACCTGAAGATCCCTGCCCAATTGGAAACTTGAGGTCACCAACTCTAGTAAGATGTTTGTCAGAGATAATACTACTGAGACACATACACAGTTTTAGAAAGGAATATCAAATGAGTTATTACTGGAATGATGAAGAAAGAAAAGATGGAGAAACTGTATTGTGTTTTCACATCACTCCACAAGAATGGATGATCCAGATGGTATCACAGTCCCATAGAGTCCACAGGAGGAGCAGAGCCTAAACTTATACAGTAATACACAGTGATCAAAAAGAGGGAGAGATGCACATAGTAATGTTATGCAGATGCCTCTTTTAAGGCTGCATGTACATAAAAGAGCCCCTGGTTTTGAGGAAGCATTTGAATAAAGGAAATGTTCATGCTTTCTAAACATTGCCATCTGCTGACAGGACTTTCAAACCAATAAAACACTTCAGGTATCACAGATTTAATAATGTACCTGTGTTATTTACTGATTCTCAGAAAAGAGTAGATGGATTTTTACAAATGTCCAGTTTAGTTTGGATTGTGTAGTTTTGTTCGATTTTGTTCTCATTATAAAAATGCACAGCTAAAACTTGCAGTTGAATTAAAACCTTGATAACATCAAAACATGGATGGCAGCACCTTAAAGGGAGTATAAGAAAGAAGGGGACATTCTGTTTAGCAGGGTCTGTCGGAACAGGACAAGGCAAAATGGTTTCAAACTAAAAGAGGGTAGATTTAGATTGGACATGAAGGTTTTTTTTTTCTCACAGTAAGGGTGGGGAGACACTGAAACAGGTTGCTCAGAGAAGTGGTGGATGCTCTGTCCCTGGAGACATCCAAGGTCAGGCTGGACAGGGCCCTGAGCGACCTGATCTACTGTAGGTGTCCCTGTAAGGTGCAGGGGCTTGGACTAAATGACCTTTAAAGGTCCCTTCCAACTCAGATGATTAGATGATTTAAAGTGTATAAATATCTGTGTATATATATATAGATAAGTTAGTATATTGGGAACTTAACATACACATATTTGATGTCTTTTATGCTTTATATAGACCACACAACCCCTATTTACTCCTGACACCTAGTCCAAACTGTCAGAAGTTGAGTTGTTTGGAACTTAACCACGCTTTACAAAAACACCTTTGCAATGGTGAAATAACAGGAACAAACCTGATTTTTTGATCATAAGTTGTATCAGTTATTTACAAGAGGCTAGGCAAAAAAAAAAAAGGAAAAAAAAAGTTAGCAGAAGATGGCAAGAAGGAAAATTCCTCTCGTTAACTGCTTCCTGATGTATGCTCTGCCCTATCAGAAAGCCAAGATTGCAAAATATACATACACACTAATTCTTGTTTATGCAACTGTTTTTTTTCCTTAAGCTCCCATTTGGAAACTTACAGGAACTTTAATTCCTTATCACTTTCTCTGAACTGAAGAATGAACCATTTAGTTACTTGTTCAGTACTGAGTTTCAAATGGCCCTTGCCATCATTAAAGCTATGAATCAGTATAAAAGGATGGAACTATTTTTATCTTCTTGAATCTGCTGCTAGAAATTCATATTAGGTCTTAAAACCTTACAGAAGTATATGACGAGGATGAAGTTACTTCTGCAACGTAATTGTTGGCACATTTTCAGATTTGCTTTTTAGCAATCAGATAATCAAATGACAAAAATCCTCAAACAAACAAAAATTTATACAACCAGTGCAAGGTAGGCATTAAAAGGTAAGTTCCCAACCATGTCCTCCAGAATGAATCATTCTGCAAGTGTTCTGTGCAGGCTCCATCTTGTCTTTTGGTCCAAGACATAATCACAGGAGAAGGATTTCAAAAGGGCAGGAATCCTGCTTGGTTGCTTAAATAGCACTAATGATATGCCTGCTCCTGTTACTCATTTATGTAATCTCCATAAGGAATAATGGTCTGTTAAGATAAATAGAGCACTGGGAACTACTAGCTGCTCATGTAGCACCCCTGTCGCCGCCCCGGTGCTAAGTCTAGGAGTGTTTAGGGCACGATAATCTGCATTATTTCAGACACAAAAACAAACAAACAAACACACACAAATCTTATTATTTTCTGCTATCAGCAAAGTGGGATACAGTTTTAAATAATTTTTTGCATATATTTGCATAATTTTCTCTTGCTGACTTTACCTTACATTCCTTAGAAAAGGCTGACTATAAACATAGGAATGTTGCAATGTGCTCAGAGAAAAGGTTTGTGAGCCTGTATCCAGCAGTGGTCAACTCCCACTCTAGCCATAAAAATGCACTGATTTGCTTGGAAGAAAGAGACTTCATATTCATACAGAAGGAATACATGTTATTTCAAATATTTAGATACCTATTTATTAATCTGACAAGATAATTAAAATATATTAAACAAGTGTGTGCGTATACATATATATATATATAGGTACAGAGGGTTGTTTTTTTCTGTTAGCTTCCAAGAAATTACCCTGAACGTTTTGAATTACTTGAGCAGGTAGTTCCATTTACATAAATCTAACAGTCAAGAACTGTCTCATACAATTTTTGTACCTGCGAAAGTGGGAAACAAAATGGTCTGCTTTTGTCCTGTCCAGATTAGTCTAATGAACTAGTCAGATTAACTAGTCAAATGAGTTTTTCTCCCCCCTGTAAGAGAGACTGCCGTGAAAAGAACAGTCTAAATTAAACCCATGGTCAGTTTTGTCAGATATGGTTGGCGTATCTCTCTCTTTATCCTCACCTGACACCTCAGACAGTTAATGCAGCATATTTATTCTGGCTTTGCAAAGTTCAACCTTGCTGTGCTTACAGCACCCTCACCACTGTACACAAATGCTTTTTATCATTCCTCCCAGCCTGAACCTCTGACGAAGGAAGTCCTCATTCCACATCTCCATCTGCTTTGAAATTTCCTGAATGATCTTGAGTTCAGATTTTCACTATCAAAATTACTCAGGGACTGTTTCCATCACATGTACCATGCAGAACTGAAAAATCTTTCACCACTCAGCACACTGTGATATCAGTATTTTTGCCATCTGCAAACAAACACCTTCTCATATTCACTCAAGCGACTGCTCTTGGAAGGCATGCTCCAAGCAAATGTGCTGTACTTTCTTGTTGATCTCTTAAGACCCTTCACTTAATCTCTTTTTAATCATAGTGCCATCAGAAACACTGAAAACAGCAAGGTTTTGAATGTTGCTCATGAATACTCCTTCATTAGTTCCTAACACTCTATCCCTACCATAAGTAATGTCTAACTTCATAGAAACACAAATGTGTGCACATTCCTGATTCAAGCCAAATTTGTATGATGATTTGCTGGTCCACGAGTCCAATGTTAACGATTATACAGTAATGGCCATAGTCATATTAGCAGTAATACAAATGAATACTAAACGAATTAAGTAAACTAGTGCTCAACAACTATCTTTAGATGCACTGTACCACATGAAAGGTTCCTCAGGTCTGCAATCCTCCTTTGTGAAGAGCTGCCTCCTGTATTTAGCTGGAACCCTTCTACCAACTTTACACAATGCCCTGTAGACCTTGTAGGGGAAGAAACAACTAACAGGTCAACTCTGGCCACTCTTCCAAGCCACAGATCATATTGAAGACTTGTATAATTTTCCCCTCTTGTCTCCTTCCAAGCCAGATGCCTGGCATTTCTGACAGCTGAAGACAGCAAGTTCAGTAGATCCTTACCCAGAAGTTGTTTGAGAAATTTTGATGATCCCTGTTGCCCTTCTCTGACACATTCCAATTCTGCTGAGTGTTTTTGACCAGAACTGTGCTGAGCACTTAAGATGACAGCAAACCATGCTTTTATACAGCAGCATACTGAGATTCTACGGTTAACTTTTGGTTCGCTTCCTAATCATTTCCAGTATTTGATTTGCTTTTTGACCACTAAACAACAAGCTAATGCTTTCACGGAACTATCACTTGTAACCCTAAGACCTTGTTCCTAAGGGATAACAGTTAGTTCAGTCTTAAAAAAGAGAAATATTTTTCTTTCAGATTGAAAGTCCCACTAAAGCCTCAGGAATGTGTCTTAAATGATATGCTAGGAAAGTGATTTATTATTCTTATAATTAAAAAAAGAGAAAAGAACTAAAACTGGTGAGAGAAGTCTTGGAATTTTTTATGAAGGACAAATCTAGAAAAAACAGCCACTATTGTTATCAGGTTCCTATGTTTTTGTGTTTAACCAGGAATGTCTGTTCAATTGACATGTGCATAATTATTTTATAGAAAGCATGAACAGGACTACAAAATTCTCACTGAAGTTAATTTCTGAACTATGTTTAGACACAACCTTTGGTTACTTTTCTGAGAATGAGATAACTGTTCTACATTCTACATCAAGATTTAGCTTCACTAGATTTCTTTAATAAAAGTGTTTCGTGAATATATAAATAACTAAGTTAAAAAACTTTCATATCAGCTTATTCTGAGATCAAACTACCTGCAACAACATTCTGATATGGCAGCATTTAGTACTCTCTCCACAGTCTGCACAGTTATAGGAGTTTAGGTAGAAGACACCAGAGGACAGGTTTAACATCATATATTCTTTTCAACTCCTACTGCTCACTGTATTTATAATTCACGCCACCTTAGTTGTTATTGTGTGGCTTAGTTAAAGCTTTGAAATGTCTGCCTGGAAACAAAGCTATTCTATTCTATTTTACTACGATGAATATGGCAAGTAATAATTAAAGCAAGCAAGCAAGCAAACAACCAACCAAAACAAAAAACAGATTTTTTCAAATCTGCTGAAGTATGATCCAGAACAGACCTGCAGCAGCCTGAGTGGGGAAAAGGAAAAGAGCAGAGGGTATCCACACTAAGGAGAAGTATTTTCCTTCAGTTGCTTATAATGTTCTTTGTTAGAGGCAGACAGACTGCAACAGAGCCATGAAGTACCTACTCTACAGAATTGGTCTGTAGAGGAACTTTTCTCTCTCCACTGACCACACAAGCACAGAGCCTCTGTTAGCTGCCTAGGAGAAAATGCTACAACTGCCTCTCTACATGACCTAAACCAGGTCTTAACACTGTTTCCCTATTTTAATAAATCCTCTCATCCCAGATGCCCTCTGACATTCGCTCTCTAAAAGACTTTATGCTGTACAGTAATTAATGCATGATGTAGTTGTAATGAGCATCCAAAGATGGATGCAACTAAATTTGTTCTAGAACAATTACTGAAGTCTTTATACTTAATGTATTTCTTCTAAAAATAACCCTGCTACTTTCATTGTTCAAAATTCCAGGCCACTATATGGTACACTTGTTTGAGCTTTTCCAAAAATCAGTAATACTTTCTTTTAAAAATATTCTTATGTGATCCTAACAAAGTACCACTTTTGGCTCTCAAACAAGTACCTGTTGATGTAACTAAGATATGACTAAAAAAATATCCAGTTCCTTCAAGGTATCTGTAAGAAAAATCATACAGTTACAGAAACTTTGGTGACCATCCAGCTGTTTACTCACCCATTTCTTGTCTAGTACTGCAAATTCCTGTTCCATATTTTTGTAGCTCTTTGGTCACAGTTTTCAAAGCATTAGGATCTGTTTCTGCAAAGCCGAGGTAGTTGTAAGAACCCATATTGATTACATTCTTGATAGTTCTTCCTGTAAACCTGTAATCAAAGCAAATTTTAAAGAACGCTGTGACCCTTCCTCGCACTTACAATGAAAAGAAACAAAAAAATTCCCACCAGATTTTGTTTCGAAGTCAGAACTACATTTGGAATTTACAATCCTTACAATGTCAACATCTTACTGAATAATTATTGCATCCTGCTTGCAATGAGCAGGAGAGCTGTAGATAGTTATACCGATGTTAGGTGAAATGGCATTTCTGTGGACTTCAAAAAAACAAAACAAAACAAAAAAACACAAAACAAAAAACCACCAAGACTAGGACTTATAAAAGATACGACTTAGAGATGTTATTTTCTCAAATGGTTAGCCAACAGGTTCCACTAATTTACTGGTGTTATTACACTTACAAAATGAACATGAGGTGAATGACATGGGAAACACTGTGTTACATTCCCACCTAAACACTGTCTGCATTATGAATTTCCCTATATATTTAACTCAGTAACAGATGTGATAGACTGAAATTTTCAAGCTGTATACTGATTAAAATTCACTTCCAGAGACTCGCTATGTAAGTTAGAAGCTACGTTATGTAATGCAAGAAATTATTCTAGTCCGAAGGGATATAACAAATGCTGTTCCAATACTCTGGCTAAGATATTATAAATAAAGCACAGGCAGTTTTACTTGGGTTGACATACATAAGCAAAACTAGTCTGCGATAGAGTTCAGTCCTTTCCAGTTTTCAGTGCCAAACAATATTCAGAAGAAAGGGGACAGACTCATTTCATGGAGAAAATGTGCTGATGTATGTATTAGCTAAGGATCTACGTATAATGGACTAGATGCATTTTTTCCATTCTTCACAGATGTATCAGGATTAACATTTACAAAGCTGAATCCTGAAGAGCATCAGCTGACTCACCTAAATGTCCAGTTGTAATCATGTGTAACACGTTCCATGAGGTCAAACTGCGGCCCTGGGACACTGCAAATTGGACGATTCCAGTTATCACGTATTCTCATATAGAGGTTTCTGGTGTAAAAGTTCTCAAAATCTTGATAAAGTGGCACAAAATCCTGGTTTAAAAACATGCACAGGGTTATGTTGCTAGGAAACTGTCTGCTAAGGAACTCAAGTCATTCCCATTACATTGGAAAAACGGATTGAATAGTATGCAGAAGGTTACAACAACCACATATTCTTATATTATGAACAGTTCCAATCAGAAAATAATTTATTTGAAGTGCAGGTTTATTTATTTATTGTTTTTAAATTTCATATGGTTCAGAAGTGAGCATTACTTTCCAATCCAGTCTTTGTGAAGTTGAAGATGAAGTAAAAATACTTTCATTTATAGATTCCAAATTTTTCAAATGAGGCATTTTGTTATGTGCAGAGCATATTCCAAACCTGAGATAAACAACTGCCCGTATCTCAGTAAATGTTTGACACATTAAAGTCCAATGTATATGGTCTGAGCACTGTTGGCCAGACAAGTTTTGTTGATGGTAAGTTTCTATCTGTGGATTTTCATTTGGAAAATAAACTAAAAGGAAGGTACAGAATCAAGACAAACATTTATCTGAAAGCCATATTAGACACTGGATACAATAAACTGAAAAAATAAATTGACACAATATGTAGGAGTCTGGAGAATCAACTGAACATATAATGCCTGGTGGATAGTATGCAGAGTTGACTAGCATGTCTGAAAGTAAAAGCTCATGAATAGTCAAACCATGAAAGGAATTGAGAAAGAAATTCCAAGATAAACATACGACTATGATATTTCATTTGAAAATGCACGTATCTTCAAAAAGTCAAAACAGAAAATCTTTTTTGTGAATTTCATATGTAAGAGGAACAGAAACACTATTTACATTTTTCCTTCCACTGTGCCAAGTGTGATTTCAAATCATGATACAATCTGGACAGGAAAGGTGGAACAACAGAAAATCTAAACAAATTCAGAATTCAACTTGCTGAGGTGCAAGTTTCACTTAGGAATATGCAAATTAGAAAAGTTTCTAGGTTAGGATTCACAAGAATTCAGGCTATGTGTGCTTGTGCCAAGACAACAATTTCAGCATGTTTTGTGACTAGGTGTTCGATAAACAAAAGTTAGCAATTACAGAGATGTTGGCTCTGCCTTTTGCTATGAAGGAGAAGGTCAGATGGGATAAAAAAAAAAGATCAGGGGTAAAGAGATTTGGAGACACAATGTGTTCAACAGTAAGTGGTTTCTGAATTTTTCCATATATTGAACTAAGATACTGAGATATATAACGTTTTCATACGTACTTTTTGTTGTTCTCTCTCTTGTGCAATGTTACGTTTTTCTAGTCCCCAGGCTCTCATAAAATCTCGCAGGTAGCCAAATATTGTGCCCACTCCAAAACCCACAAAAGTAAGAACAGCAACATACATTGGTGCTTGTTCAAAGTGTTCAATAAATGTTTTTTTGTAGAGAGTTCCATTTGTTACACCGTTCTTCTGAAAATGCAGAACAGAAATTTGTGATTAATAACATTTTATTTGATCAAAACTTATACCAAAACCTTAGATCTTGAGGAAAATATTTTTCTCTAATATCAGGATAATATCTCTAATAACATATCAGGAGAGGCATTTAGACCTCTCACCATATCAGCTAATGCAACCTATCCTTCAAGGAGGGTAAGTCTAACACTGCACTTGGTACTGATCACTGTAAGTATCTTCCATTTTCTTTTCTGTCAACCCATGTCTTCAATTGCAGATGTCTTCAGCACCACTCCCATGTCTATTTTGAAACATTTGAAACTTATGAAAGACTACCAACACATTATTGTGTAATTGGACAATTATTTCAAAGGTGATTAAATAGAAACCACGATATTCTGCTTTTGCAAGACAGAACCATAAAAAGGGAAGGGCAGCACTGAAAACTCACCCACACCGAGCCTGACGCTGCTTCTTAAAGCCTTGTGTAACATGCTAGTGCAGCTAACCTATCCACAAGAAATCCTGCCTAAAATAGGACATCTTTACCATGATGCTCTTCATGATGTGAGCAAGTATTCAAAACAGCAGTGATCCCAGTCTTCTATTTTTGTTTCAAATGAAAAAAACCCCATGCCTTTAAATACTTTCAATTACCTTATCTATACTTCAAAGTGTAGTATAAAAGAGGTAATATGCATGGATATATTCCATGTCTGCTGGAATTAGTCACCCTCTTGTGAGGGATGCCTGAAAATTTACAAACGTGCAGATGAAATTATTTGGTTGTTACAATACTCAGCAGTTGTTATGGAAGAAGCAAAGTTTTGCCAATTGCAATCTTCTCAGATCTATCAAAATTCACAAGATTATCAGATTTTTCTTTTGAATAGAAATAATATCCTTATTTCCATAAAGTATGACAGCATTTTTCTCTTATTATCTAGTGACGCCCAACCTACCATTTTAAAAAATAAAAAGATGTAATCCAGAAAATAGTACTTTCTATTAAAAACAACAACAAAAACATCAACTTTTTGCCTGTGGTTTGAATGAGCTAAAAAAAAAAATCCCAAAGAAATAGTAGATTATCTAATAATGCAATGTAGCAAATTGAATTACAATAATTGTATTAAGAACCACTACAAATTAACTGCACTTCTTAGATAGATCAAGTGTTGTTGATCTTCCTACTACCTTAAGCTGTCTATATAATCAAAATACTTTTATTTCAATCATAACTTGCACAACTTTTGTTTCACAATGTTTTTTTGGAAAACAAAAAGTGCTGGACACAGAATAAAATGTAAAGATTTCATAGGTAATCAAAAAAGGAAAAAAAAAAAAAAAA